>CM057795.1:8826314-9426314 GCA_030145905.1 Populus davidiana | reverse complement strand
CAAAAAACCATCCAAAAACCAATAATCAACCAGAAACAAAAAATCTCCTTAAGCTAGTATATGTATTTTAGACGCTTTCAATATATATATATATATATATATATAAAACATTAATTTTTAATTTTTATTATTATATGGAACTATTTAACACAAAAATTTATTATTTTAATAGTCGTAATCATTTCTAATAAAAACCCTTTTTACATTAGAATTTAACAATCCCCTCTCTCTCCACCACCAAAAATAGATTGAAAAAAAAATTTGATATCAAAATTGAATTTTTAAATATTAGAAGGACCGGTTACCGAAAAGCTAAAAAATTAGAGGACTAAAATGAATTTTTAAAAAATTCAAAGCCACCCCTTATTTTACCTTTATTTTCACTTAAGTTTTTTATCTTTTAGTTTAACCCTTCCTCTCAAAAAAAAAAATAATTGAATACTAATTTGGGTTCAAAGTGACTTAATTTTACAAGATATAAATTCAAGGATGAAATTAAGAGCTTTTTAAAAATTCACTATTAAATTCCACATTGATATACGAGAGTATAAACAATAAAATAACTACGGTAAAACCAATATCTCTTTTATATAATAATAATATAACTCGATAACTCTCTGCCACGATTGAGGACGTCATACAATACGTTGTACATAAAAACAAACAAGTAGCGATGAATTCCACCCATTTTGAGTCTTTGCTTTTGTCAAAAAAGAATAAAATAAAATAGACGATGTACCCTTCTATCTACAAGAAAACAAAACAAAACAAAAGCATCCACAATTAGTCAGTCAATTTGCTAGCCTATGTATATACACGCGCCCTCTGAGTCCATTCCACTGCTAAACTCATCACTTCATTATTTTCAGTATGGAAAGCTGGTTCCTTATCCTTGTCTCCATTTCCATCTCTCTCTTCTTGAAAATTATCTTCAACAATTTCTTAACCACTAAAAACCTACCTCCAGGTCCCCTATCCTTTCCTTTCATCGGCCACTTACCATGGCTCCGCATGTCCGCCTTCAAGATGGAGCCAATCCTTCGATCCCTCCATGCCAAGTTTGGCCCCATGGTTACCCTCCGTATTGGCACTCGCCCTACTATCTTCGTTGCAGATCGCACCCTTGCTCACGAGGCTTTAATACGTGGCGGCGCAGTTTTTGCGGACCGCCCACCGGCTGCTGCTACGAGAAAATTTTTAAGTAGTAATCAGCATAATATTAGTTCTTTCTTTTACGGTCCAACATGGCGACTTCTGCGGCGTAACCTCACAGCGGAAATCCTCCACCTATCGCGTGTGAAATCTTACAGTCATGCACGCAACTGGGTTCTGCAAATCCTCCAGAATCGCTTCGAATCTCAAGCGAAAGCCGGTCGTCCTATTTGTGTAATGGAACATTTTCAATATGCCATGTTTTGTCTACTCGTCCTGATGTGTTTTGGAGACAAGCTTGATGAAAATCAGATAAAAAAAATTATGGAAGTTCAGCGACAAATGATAGTGAATTTTAGTAAGTTCAACATACTCAATTTCTGGCCAGGAGTGACAAAGATCGTGTTGCGCAACCGTTGGAGGGAGTTGTTTTCCCATCGAAAATGCCAAGAAGATGTCTTGATTCCGTTGATAAGAGCAAGAAAGAAGGTCAAGGAAGAGAGGGTAAAAAAAAGTAAAGAGGACAAGAAAGAGTATGAAGATGAGTATGTTTTGTGCTATGTTGACACCATACTGGCTTTGGAGCTCCCGGAAGAGAAAAGAAAGCTCACCGAAGGGGAAATGGTCAGTCTGTGCTCAGAGTTTCTCAACGCAGGAACAGATTCTACTTCGACAGCATTGCAATGGATCATGGCAAATCTAGTTAAGCACCCGCAAATCCAAGAGAAGCTATTCATGGAGATTAAAGGGGTTGTGCAAGATGGTGAAGAGAATATAAAAGAAGAGGAATTGCAAAAGATGCCATATCTAAAAGCAACAATTCTAGAAGGGTTAAGGAGGCACCCGCCAGGCCATTTCGCGCTGCCACATGCGGTGACTGAAGATGTAGTGCTGGGTAAATATGTGGTACCAAGAGATGGAACTATAAATTTTATGGTGGCTGAGATGGGGTGGAATCCGGAGGTGTGGGAGGATCCTATGGCGTTCAAGCCTGAAAGGTTTCTAAATAGCGGAGGGGAAACATTTGATATAACAGGAAGTAGAGAGATAAAGATGATGCCATTTGGGGCTGGGAGGAGAATATGTCCTGCTTATGCTCTAGCAATACTCCATCTGGAGTACTTTGTAGCTAATTTGATTTGGAGATTTAAGTGGAAAGCTGTGGATGGAGATGATGTTGATTTGTCTGAGAAAGAAGAATTCACAATAGTGATGAAAAATCCATTACAGGCTCAAATATGCCCACGGTTGAAATAAATGATCAGGTTTATTATTATTATTATAAAAGATAAGATGTAACTCTACTGGTTTATCAAGTCCGATGCTCCTATGTTTGTGTGATATTTCTCCTCTTGTTTAAATCTGATTCCATTATATCAATATTCTATAGGATGCTAATTTCAACCATAATTATTTCTGTTTATGTTATTCTTTGCTTGTAAATGTTTATTCGTTTTTCCTCAGGGTTGCAGAAGCTAGGAAATTAATGGATCCCTAGTTTCTGGCAAACTTGAAGCAGTATTCTTCCTTTAAAAGTAGAATTAGTGGCTGCTTTTCGAGGCTTGTCTGGATGACTCGTCCAAGTCTAGATAGCGCTTTGAAATGTCAATGATGCAAGTCCGCAAATTACAAAGACATTAAGCTGTGAATGACAAGACGGTGGGCCCACTGATGTCATGAGGGTCAACAGCGGTGGCTGTCTGTGGTAAATTCCTAATGCACTATCATTTAATATAAATGGAATGCGAAAAGTTATTTAGATTTTAAATTTATTAATTTAAATTTTATAACTGTTAAAAATTTATATAATTATTAATTTTAAAATTTATATAATTATTAATTTTAAAATTTATAAAATTAATTAAAATATACGGAAACTGACTCCATTAATAAATAAATAAAAAAGATAGATGGAATGTGTACCTAACATTTTAAAGGGGAAAGGAAAATGAATGGAATGGAGACTCCTGAGTATAGGAGAAAGTGAAAGGAAACAACATTCTTTAATGGAAATTCACTCTCAATTTTTCTGTGATCTGTAAAGCCCAGCTAAGAGAGAAATTAAATATCTCTATAAAACAATTGAGCAGAAAAAACAATTATGCATCAAGCAAAATATCTCCTTTTTAATAATAAATGGCATTTTTTTTAAGAGAAAATAATATTTTTCCTAATATAGATTAATATTATATTTGTTAGTTCTATATGAATAAGTTAAATAAATAGCTGGAAATTAATTTATATTTACCGAACATTATATTTTTAATAAATAGTTATTTCATCTTTGTATAGCATGTATGCTAAAATTCAATAGATATGACTCGATAATGTTATTGAAAACATTAAACATTTTATGATGTGTTCCCTATTTGCAGTACCTAATATACCCTCCGTGTCCTCTCTTTATCTCACCACATTCTAAAGCCTTCTATCTCTGTCATTTTATTATTATTATTTTATTCTTCAATCTCTTTCTTTTTTCCTTAGTTATGGGTAAGGGGTTAGAAAACATCCTTTAAAAACCTATTTTGCTATGCGGTTGAACTTGTGTTTGGTCAAATTTTAATTTATTTTTTTTTGGTTAAAATTGAATATGGTTTGTACTCTTTGGATCATTTTGATGTGTTGATGTCAAAAATGATTTTAAAAAAATAAAAAAACATCATTGACATGTATTTCAGCACGAAAAGCTATTTGAAAAGCAACCGCTACCATACTGTCAAATACACTCTAATATTTGTTAATAAAATGTTAGGCAAAATATCTTCTTTGATATCTACAATTTAAATATCTTTACATTCAGGTATTTACAAACATTATAATTAAATAAATATCAAATTTAACCGTTGAACTCGGTATTCAACTAGAGCATGCTTGGGAGTATGGTTGTGGTTGCTTTCCAAAGTGCTTTTCACTTAGAAAAGTATGACAATAATGTTTTTTTTTTATTTTTTAAAAATTATTTTTAAGATCAGCATATCAAAATGATTTGAAAACATCAAAAACATATTAATTTAAAGCAAAAAAAAATAAAATTCGAAAGCACTTTTCAAACGCGGTACCAAACACCAAATGTGTAATGTGCGACCATTTAACTATATTAACTAAATTAGTTTCATTATTGAATATTTGTCCAACCTCCAAATCAGAACCCCTAGAAAACATCTATGACTAAGTGTCTAATTATGAAAAATAGCAAATATAGACCTATAAGAATTTTCAAATTCAGGGACATGAGGTATTAGTTTATCATTAACATCATCATCAATATTTACTATCACATCTGGGACTAACATCTCATCATCTTCATTGTCACTAGGATTAGAATAGTGAAATCTATGTTGATCAGTGAATAGTTTGTCAAACATAGTATCATTTATGCTTTATAGCAAATCACTTGACAATAAATTATTTGTCTCTCTGTTAATTGACTTTGAAGGACCGGCAAATTGTGATACACTTATACATATTCGACCAAAAGTTAGGACAAATAAAGAAATTGATTGACTACTCACGTACAATATCATTATGTTAATCCATTTTAGATGAAAGAATCAATCATTGTCTTAAGACTTCCATCACATATAATCGGTATATGATAATATTGATGTTTACCAATTTAACACCTCCAAGTTATTTCAACATTAATATTATTATAATTTTATCTAAGTCCATGACAAATAAGTTTTTTTTTTCCACATATAACATGCCTAAATTACTATTTAACAGTATGTGATATTATTATTCATATCAAGAACAATAATGCCATTATAATGACATGATATAAATATGTTATAAGACATTATGTAAAAAAAAAAAAATCAAATTTTGTCAATTAAACATAACTCTAACTAAATTGCATTCCTTCATCTCTAATTTCAAAAATTCATAACAAGTTAAAACAAATTTCCAAAATTTAATGCAACACATACATCACCAAAATAAACATAATTCATAATATCAATTATAATAGATATTTTCAAGCTCAATTGCATAAAATCAAACCAAATTCATAACAAATTCAAACAATTCAAAAAAAATATCAAATTCGACAACTTATCCACAATTTAATACAATGTGTAATTCATCAAAACTCTACTTCATTCATGCTCTATTGCATGAAACCATCAAGTGTAAATGATAGTTGATTCCAACCAATTTACACAAAATTCTTATTTCAACAACTTATTCAAAATTCAACTCAACACATAATTGAAATAGTTAATTCCTAGTTAATTGATGTTATTTTTATGTTCAACTATTACAAATCAATCATAATTGATGGGATTCATAACTAATTTATCATTAATTCAACAAACTCTAAATTCAACTTAAACTCTAAACAATAATTTCATTTGAACTAAACCAAACACAAATTAAATATAAAACCCATATATTTAATAAAAATGCAGTATATATGTTCTTAATTCAGTCATATTTCCATCAGAACACTACTCTACCTTATCTTCTGGATCAGGGAACGAGGACTTGGAAAATGCAACATTCTGTGTACGTGAAGTTTGATATCGTTCTTTGCATTAATATGGGATATAATCAAATTTGACTTGATGAAATGTGAGCAGGATATCAAGCTGGATGCTGATCGTTTTCAATTTGATGGTTTTTTTCTGGTACAGTGCCACGATAATCGAGTATGTTGCTGAATTAACTGAATGCCTTGAGGTGAAGCAACGAAGGCAGCGCCACTGAAACTATTCCAGAATTTTGCTGTCTCATTCTGAAAAAATAATCTTTTCAGGACTAAGCCTTTAGATTTCTTGTATTCCATTTCAAAAAATTCTCTGAATAAATGAATGCATTGCTGAGATTCAGATTTCTTATTACTTCCATGAATATGGTGATTTTTTTTTCTATTTTCAGAATCATGGTCAAATTATGTGGAAACTCACCAAAAAATAAAAAACATGGTAGGCTGACTAGTAATGGCCTGAGATCGATAGGAGAAAGACTGTATCTTGGCGAAGGGATGAGGCCCAATCGAAACACACAGGCCCTCTTCATTCACTTCAAGCAGATTTATACGAATGATCTCGATCTGTAACAAGACTGTAATTTGGAGAAAATCCTTGTTTCTAGCTTCTTTATCGTACAAATTCATTTCTCATAATATACATAAATCATCGGTACTATTCCTTTCCTACATGAAGAAACAGGAAGAAAAAGAAAAAATTTATGCCCCCTCCTCAATATTTGCACTCTTAGAATAGACCATCATGAACCATTAACCTCTTATTCGATCAGCCAAGTTTCTGGTTTGCACGCTGCTATATATCCACCAGAAGAAGTTTTTGGAGGGAAACATTATTCTACTTTAGATTGTTTTATCTGATTCTCATAATCTGAACATTGATCAGCAGCGCTAGAAGGCATTTGCAGGCAGCTTGATGTTGTCTCTGCCTGTGGCTGTTGCAACATTGATGTAAAGCTTGGACCTGCAATATTCTCTTGCTGACAAGAGAAGTTTATATGTTCTTGTTATTAAATAGCCACAAGACTACATGGTGCTTAAATATCACATAGTATTTCAACGATGCCCTAAAGGGGAGAAACCTTTACAGCAGAGAATGAGGTTGGAGGCATGAAGGCGGAGAGGAGCTCAGTTGATGACAATGACGAGAAAGCTTGGTACCAAGATGGGAAGACCTCACTGTTTGAGTTATTGACATTGCTTCCTTCCATGTTGTTGCAATGATTTGCATTTACGTTATTAGTCGCATGAGACAATGCATCAAAGAGTGTCATGGAGGATTGGTTGCTGAAAACAAATGCCCAAAAAAAGAAAGAACAAGAAAATGTTCCATCAAGAGCATAAATCATACAAATTTCCCATTTTCCTTGTACAAGATTTTCAGGCTTTATTTACCTCACAGGAACACAAGACGATTGATCAGATCCTACGCGAACAGAGCTGGGGTTGCTTCCATTTTCAGGCAACCAACTTACAATGTCATTTTCGAAGTCTGGCATCCCCCCGTTTGTATCTAATCTAGAAAAACAACTAAACAAACATCAACACAAATTCAACATTAAGATTTAATAAACAATAAATATAGCCATATAAATTATATTTACAAACCAAAGTCCAAAATAATATATACAAAACTTCTATTACACATTTCAACCCACATATCCATACTCAAACACACACATACAATAAAAAAGAAAAAGAAAAAAAAAAGTAATAATTTTTTCTTGGCACTCGGTCTCATAACAAAAACAACATTTTAATCGAGAGTTGCACCTCAAATTCATCAATGACGTCAAAATACAAAATAACTTATCTCTTTGTAGTGGCTTGTGCTGCAAATTGAAATGCGTTGTTTTATTTGTTTGTTTTATTATTATTATTATTATTATTTAGATGAGGTATTGGGGCAGATTCGATTATTGTACATAACTCAACTAATATTCACAAGTTTTAAAGTTAAGAACCATATTTAACATCAATATTTAAGACTCAAACCTAGAAGCACAAGAAAACAAAACCTTTGACGTTAAACTTTTACCAACGGACTACTCGCTTGATGGTTGTGTTGTTCTGTTCTTGATTGCGGAGAAAATTGCTTGTCGTGAACGTCACGCTCCTGTTAGAATCTACTAGTCAATTCATCTTGATAAAAAATAAGTCCATACTGTTGACTTTTGAGATTTTATAATTTTCTGTCTTGAACAGCTGAGTGGTCTTTTTCTCCGATGACAACATATATGCAAACAAATATAATAACTAACAAAGACACAGTAAAGTAACCTAGATTGGAACAAGTAAATGGAATTAATCTTAAGACAATTTTTTTTTTAATGAAACGATCAGCTTTGAAATCTGAAACTCTTAATTGAAAATTTCATGTGCTAATTAAAAAATGGGTGGACGGCACGTGGGTGAAGATTACTATAGCTTAGTTTGATTTAAAAAAGGATTTAAGATGAAATTCCAAAACTTATTTTTCACCTCGTATACCTAGAAAACATCCGTGTAATATTGTTAAATTAATTCATAGCTTCTAAAAACACAAAAAATCATCCTAAAATTTATAATCAACCCCAAAATAAAAAAAAATCGAACTTAAATGTATTTTAGGCACTTTCAGAATATAAAAAAAAAGAAGAAAAACACTAATTTTTAGCTCCCTCATCTATAGAACCATTTAACATAAAAATTAATTATTTTAGTAGCCAAAATCATTCCCAACAGAAATTCTCTTTACACTAGAATTCACCAATTACCTATCTCTCCACCACACACAAAAAAAAAACTAAAAAAATAAGAAAAATAAAATTGAATATCAAAATTGAATTTTTAAAAATTGAAGGGACCGGTTAATCTAAAAGCTAAAAAAATAGGGGATTAGAATGAACTTTTCAAAAAAATTTAATACAACCATCTATTTTACTATTATTTTTACGCCCTGTTTGTTTGCTAGAAAGTATTTTTTTTTAAGTGAATTTCAAGAAAGTAAATTATTTTTTGATATTTGGTAGTGTAATGAAAAATAAGTTGAAAACACTTTTCAGTATTTAGTTATGTTATGGAAATGAGCTGAAAAATAACTTATTAATGTTTTATTTTTTTCAAATTTATTAAAATAATGAGAAAAAAATCTTATAAATTAAAAACTTGAATGGGAAATAAATTGAAAAAAATATAATTTCATAAATTATCTAAAAAATAAATAATAATTAAAATAATAAAGATCAAATCTAAATTTTTTTTTATTTAAAAGTATTTTTTGTTAACTATTTTTTTTAATGATGAACAAAAATAAAAAAATTTGGAAAATAATTTTCAAAAACTATTTTCCAGAAGATAAAGCAACCCTTAATTAAGTCCTTTTTATCTTTAACCATTCCTTTTTAAAAAAATATATAATTAAAGAATAAAATAGCTACGGTATATCTCTTTTATATAATAATAATAATATAATTAACACTTGATAAGTCTCTGCCACGATTGAGGACGAAATACAATACGCCGTACATGCAAACAAACAAACTAGCTAGCGATGAATTCCACCTATTTTGAGTCTTTGCTTTTAAAAAAAAACAAAGACGATTTATTCTTCTATCTACAAGAAAAGAAAAAAGCATCCACAATTAAGGTGAAGAAATTGACACTAAAATTTCAAAGGTACAACTTAAATTAAATTTTAGATTTATTTTACAAAAATTATTAATTTAAATACCACAAATCTTAAAAATATTAAAAGGTCATTAAAAAAAATGAAAGACACAAGAAAAGAGAGTGCATCGTGACCAGATAAACACCAAAACCGAAAAGTCAGTCAATTCGCTAGCCTATGTATAGACACGCGCACTCTGAGACCATTCCACTGCTAAACTCATCACTTCATTATTTTCAGTATGGAAAGTTGGTTCCTTATCCTTGTCTCCATTTCCATCTCTCTCTTCTTGAAAATTATCTTCAACAACTTCTTAACCACTAAGAACCTACCTCCAGGTCCCCTATCCTTACCTTTCATCGGCCACTTACTATGGCTTCGCATGTCCGCCTTCAAGATAGAGCCAATCCTTCGATCCCTCCATGCCAAGTTTGGCCCCATGGTTACCCTCCGTATTGGCACTCGCCCTGCTATCTTCGTTGCAGATCGCACCCTTGCTCATGAGGCTTTAATACATGGCGGCGCAGTTTTTGCGGACCGCCCACCGGCTGTTGCTACGAGAAAATTTTTAACTAGTAATCAGCATAATATTAGTTCTTCCTTTTACGGTCCAACATGGCGACTTCTGCGGCGTAACCTCACGGCGGAAATCCTCCACCTATCGCGTGTGAAATCTTACACTCATGCACGCAACTGGGTTCTGAAAATCCTCCAGAATCGCTTCGAATCTCAAGCGAAATCCGGTCGTCCTGTTTGTGTAATGGAACATTTTCAATATGCCATGTTTTGTCTACTCGTCCTGATGTGTTTTGGAGACAAGCTTGATGAAAATCAGATAAAAAAAATTATGGAAGTTCAGCGACAAATGATAGTGAATTTTAGTAAGTTCAACATACTCAATTTCTGGCCAGGAGTGACAAAGATCGTGTTGCGCAACCGTTGGAGGGAGTTGTTTTCCCATCGAAAATGCCAAGAAGATGTCTTGATTCCATTAATAAGAGCAAGAAAGAAGGCCAAGGAAGAGAGGGTAAAAAAAAGTAAAGAGGACAAGAAAGAGTATGAAGATGAGTATGTTTTGTGCTATGTTGACACCATACTGGCTTTGGAGCTCCCGGAAGAGAAAAGAAAGCTCACCGAAGGGGAAATGGTCAGTCTGTGCTCTGAGTTTCTCAACGCAGGAACAGATACTACTTCGACAGCGTTGCAATGGATCATGGCAAATCTAGTTAAGCACCCGCAAATCCAAGAGAAGCTATTCATGGAGATTAAAGGGGTTGTGCAAGATGGTGAAGAGAATATAAAAGAAGAGGACTTGCAAAAGATGCCATATCTAAAAGCAACAATTCTAGAAGGATTAAGGAGGCACCCGCCGGCCCATTTCGTGCTGCCACATGCGGTGACTGAAGATGTAGTGCTGGGTAAATATGTGGTACCAAAAGATGGAACTATAAATTTTATGGTGGCTGAGATGGGGTGGAATCCGGAGGTGTGGGAGGATCCTATGGCATTCAAGCCTGAAAGGTTTCTGAATAGCGGAGGGGAAACATTTGATATAACAGGAAGTAGAGAGATAAAGATGATGCCATTTGGGGCTGGGAGGAGAATATGTCCTGCTTATAGTCTAGCAATACTCCATCTGGAGTACTTTGTAGCTAATTTGATTTGGAGATTTGAGTGGAAAGCTGTGGATGGAGATGATGTTGATTTGACTGAGAAAGAAGAATTCACAGTAGTGATGAAAAATCCATTGCAGGCTCAAATATGCCCACGGTTGAAATAAATGATCAGGTTTATTATTATTATTATTATTATTATAAAAGATAAGCTTGATTTTGTTTAGATGGACGATAGCTCTTCATGTAAGATGTAACTCTACTGGTTTATCAAGTCGGATGCTTCTATGTTTGTGTGATATTTCTCCTCTTGTTTAAATCTGATTCCATTATATCAATATTCTATAGGATGCTAATTTCCACCATAATTATTTCTGTTTATGTTATTCTTTGCTTGTAAATGTTTATTCGTTTTTCCTCAGGGTTGCAGAAGCTAGGAAATTAATGGATACCTAGTTTCTGGCAAACTTGAAGCAGTATTCTTCCTTTAAATGTAGAATTAGTGGCTGCTATTCTAGGCTTGTCTGGATGACTCGTCCATGTATAGATAGCGCGTTGAAATGTCAATGATGCAAGTCCGCAAATTACAAGGACATTAAGCTGTGAATGACAAGTCGCTGGGCCCACTAATGCCATGAGGGTCAACAGTTGTGGCTGTCTGTGGTAAATTCCTAATGCACTATCATATAATATAAATGAAATGCGACAAGTTATTGTTATGGTTGAGTGGGTTAGGTTTTAAATTTATTTTTAAAAAATTATTAATTTAAATTTTATAAATTTTAGAATTATTAAAAATTTATATAATTATTAATTTTAAAATTTATAAAATTAATTAAAGTATCGAACTGATGTTAATAAATAAATAAAAAAGATAGATGGAATGTGTACCTAACATTTTAAAGGGCAAAGGAAAATGAATGGAATGGAGACTACTCCTGAGTTGAGGAGAAAGTGAAAGGAAACAACATTCTTTAATGGAAATTCACTCTCAATTTTTCTGTGATCTGTAAAGCCCAGCTAAGAGAAAAATTAAATATCTCTATAAAAAAATAGAGCAGAAAAAACTATTATGCATCAAGCAAAATATCTCCTTTTTAATAATAAATGGCATTCTTTTTTGAGAAAATAATATTTTTCCTAATATAGATTAATATTATATTTGTTAGTTCTATATGAATAAGTTAAATAAATAGCTGGAAATTAATTTATACTAGTTACTAAACATTTTATTTTTAATAAACAGTTATTCCATCTTTGTATAGCATGTAAGCTAAAATTCAATATATATGACTCGATAATGTTGTTGAAAACATTAAACATTTTATGATGTAGTCCCTATTTACAATACCTAATATACCCTCTCATGTTCCTTGTCTCTTTATCTCACCACATTTTAAAACCTTCTATCTCTTTCTCATTTTATTATTATTATTTTATTCTTTAATCTTTTTTCTTTTTTCCCTTAGTTATCTGGGTAAGGGGTTAGAAAACATTCTAGTAATATTTGTTAATAAAATGTTAGGCACAATATCTTTTTTTATATCTTTTATGTAAATAATTTTACATTCAAGTGTTTGTACACATTATAATTGAATAAAAATCGAGTTTAATTGTTAAACTTGGTATTCAAATAAATGTGCAATATGTCACCATTTAACTATATTAATTAAATTAGTTTTATTATTGAATATTTGTCCAACCTTCAAATGAGAGCCCCTAGAAAACATCCATGACTAAGTGCCTAATTATGAAAAATAACAAATATAGACCCATAAGAATTTTCAACAGGAACATGAGGTATTAGTTTATCATTAACATCATCATCAATATTTACTATCACATTCGGGACTAACATCTCATCATCTTTATTGTCACTAGGATTAGAATAGTGAAATCTATGTTGATCAGTGAATGGTTTATCAAACATAATATCATCTAACTTTTATAGAAAATTACCTGACAATAAATTATTTTTCTCTCTGTTAACTGACATAGGTAGGGTTTTTCTTTTTAATTTTTAAAAAATATATTCAAGCGATGCCGCAGGTCATTTTTTGGATAAAAAATATTTAAAAAAATAAAAATTTAAAAATCTTGGGTTTGGCTGCAATGAGTGACTTAAGAGTAATATTTATAATATTAATAATAAAATTAAACTTGCATGATCCAAGTTTAAGTGAGCCTGACTGTAACACCGGACCCAAGAATATTGGATGTGGGTCTGGCTATAAGGTTGTGTCATAAAAGTGTGATAATTAAATAGATTAATTAAAAAAACAAAGAAAAAAAATCAACAGAAAGGAAAAAACTAATGCAGAAAAAGAAAAAGAAATTGAATTAATTGGGTTAACCCTTTAAACCAGGTTATCTCGTAAAACCTGGGATTTGTGTCATGAAAGTTTGATAACTAAATAGAAAAAAAAAATGACGGGTTTACCGAGAATTAACCGGGTTAACCCATCAAACCAAGTTAATCCGTCAAGCACAGGATACGTGGCATGAAAGTCTGATAATTAAATAGAAAGAAAATTAACTTTAACAAACTAAACTAAATGAAAAAAATAACTTGTCAAATCAAGTTAACCAATCAAACTCTAGATTCGTATCATGAAAATATAATAACTAAATAAAAAAAATTTAACATTAACAAACTAAATCAAACAAAAACAATTCATTAAAAAAATTAAAAAAGAAAAGAAAAAAACAGTCATGTAATATAATACAATATAATCATAATTATAATGAAAAAACATGGGGAAAGCTAAAGTTAAATTCTCACCCAACTCAATATTAAAAAAAATAAATTTAACAAAGATAATTTAAAAACTAAACATGTGGGGAAACACTGCAGCCAAACAAAAATCATGTAAGGGAAACATTGTAGTAATCCATAGTGTTTTTTTTTCTTTTTAAAAAAAGCTACAAAGCTAAGTTCTCAACCAGCTTAATATATATAAAAAACTGAGATCCATGTAATGAAAGTATGATAACTAAATTAATTTTTTTTTCACATTCACAAACCAAATTAAACAAAAAAAAATTCATTAAAAGAAAAAAAAAACACAAAGAAAAAAAGCAAAAAAAAAAAACACCATGGGCAAAACGAAAAAAAAAAAAACAAAAATGAAAAAAAAAAAAGTCAAGTGTTTCACTGTGTGGACAGTGATACATTATATGTAAAAAAAAAAAAGAAACAAAAGCGAGGAAAAAATAAAAAAACAAAGCTGCTACAGTGAAAAACCCACGCGTTAAAAAAAGCATGTAAAAAAAAAAGAAAAACAAAAAAAGACAAAAAAAAAGGGAAAACTACTACAGAAAAAAAAAACCAAAAACAAAAAAAAATGCCACAGAAGAAAAAACAAAAAAAAACTACAAAAAAAATTGAAAAAACATTTAAAAAAAAACAAAATCAAAGGCAAAAAAATAAAAGAAAAACTGCTATAGAAAAAAAAGACCAAAAATGAAAAAAAAATGGCACAGAAGAAAAAACAAAAAAAAAACTGTAAAAAAAAAAAAAAAGCAACTTTAGCTACAGTGAAAAAGCTACGCGTTTTAGTATATTATTAATTACATGACTAGCGCAATGCCGCGGGTCAATTTTTTTGCAAAGTTATATTTAAGAGTCTTAGGTTTGACTGCAACGCTAACCCAAACGTAATATTTATGATAACATTAAACTTGAAAGACGCAAGTTTAAGTGGGTCTGGCTACAATACCAAACCCAATAGTCTTGGATATGAGTCTAGCTGCAAAGTTGTATCATAAAAGTGTAATACTTAAATAGATTAATTAAAAAGAAAAAAACTAAGAAAAAAAACCAACATGAAAAAAAAAATCTGAATTAACTGGGTTAACCCGTCAAACCTGAGATTCGTGTCATGAAAGTCTGATAACTAAATAGAAAAAAAAAATTTAATATCAACAAACTAAATAAAAAAAAAGTTAATTAAAAAAAAGAAGGCATCAACATTTTCATCGTGGACTGTATTGTGCAGTCCACAATGAAAGGCATAAAAAGAAAAGAAAAAAGCAAAAAATAATAATTAAAAACATCAACCTTTTCACCATGGACTACATACAATATTAAAAGATGAAATCGAAAGAACAAAACTAATGAGGAAAAAGAAAAAAAAATCTGAATCAACTAGGTTAACCTGTCAAACTTGGGATCCGTGTCATGAAAGTCTAATAATTAAACACAAAAAATTTAATATTAAAAAACTAAATTAAAAGAATAATTACGAAACAAAAAAAAAGATAAAAAGATAAAAAAATAATAATAATAAAGGCATCAACTTTTTCACTGTGGATTGTACTTTGCAGTCCACAATAAAAGACTTAAAAAAGAAAAGGAAAAATAAAAAAACAAAACAAAGGCATACCCCACGGGTTAATTTTTTTCTTGCATAAAAAATATCAAAAAATACTAAGATCTAACAGTGTTATGTCTTTCTGCTAAGATATACCCAAGAGCCTTTGGTCTAGCTGCAACGCTTGACCCAAGAGTAATATTTATAATAATATTAAACTTACATGACTCAAGCTTAAATGAGTCTAGTTGTAACACCAGACCCAAGAGCCTTAAATGTGGGTCTGGTTGCAAGGTTGTGTCATAAAAGTGTAATAATTAAATAGATTAATTAAAAAAAAAAAAAGAAAAAAAACCAACATGACGAAAAAAACTGATGAAGAAAACGAAAAAAAAAATCAAAATTAACTAAGTTAACCTTTCAAACCAGGATAACCCGTCAAACCTTAGATTCGCGTCATGAAAGTTTAATAACTAAATAGAAAAAAAAATTGACGGGTTAACCCATAATTAACTGGGTTAACCTGTCAAGCTTGGAATACGTGTCATGAAAGTCTGATAATTAAATAGAAAGAAATTTAACATTAACAAACTAAACTAAATGAAAATATTAATTAAAAAGAAAAAAAATGTGTAGTTAATTTGTCAAACCAGGTTAACTCGTCAAACTCGGGATCAATTAACAAACTAAATTAAACAAAAAAAAATAATAGGAAAATAAACTTAGAAAGAAGCCAAAAAAAAAACCCATAAAGGCATAAAAAACCAAAAAAAATACAGAAAAAAATGAAAACAAAAAATAATATATATTATAATATAATTATAATTATAATTATAATTATAATTGTAATTATTATATATAATTATTATTATTATTATTATTATATATAAGTATAATTAAAAGGCGTGGGGAAGCTACAGTGCTTTCCCCACGCCTTTTAGAGTTCTTTAATATATATATATATATATATAAATAAATGGAATTCGAAAAGTTACGGGTATGTGTATGGTTTAACTGGTTAGGATTTAAATTTATTTTTTAAAAATTATTAATTTAAATTTTATAAATTTAGAATATTAAAAATTTATATAATTATTAATTTTAGAGTTTATAAAATTAATTAAAATACGCGTAAATTAACTTGTATAACCATATTAATAAATTAAAAAAAAGATAGATGGAATGTGTACCTAACATTTTAAAGGGCAAAGGAAAATGAATGGAATGGAGACTCCTGAGTTGAGGAGAAAGTGAAAGGAAACAACATTCTTTAATGGAAATTCACTCTCAATTTTTCTGTGATCTGTAAAGCCTAGCTAAGAGAAAAATTAAATATCTCTATAAAAAAATAGAGCAGAAAAAACTATTATGCATCAAGCAAAATATCTCCTTTTTAATAATAAATGGCATTCTTTCTGGAGAAAATAATATTTTTCCTAATATAGATTAATATTATATTTGTTAGTTCTATATGAATAAGTTAAATAAATAGCTGGAAATTAATTTATACTAGTTACTAAACATTTTATTTTTAATAAACAGTTATTTCATCTTTGTATAGCATGTAAGCTAAAATTCAGTATATATGACTCGATAATGTTGTTGAAAACATTAGACATTTTATGATGTGGTCCCTATTATATTACCTAATATACCCTTTCATGTTCCTTGTCTCTTTATCTCACCACATTCTAAAACCTTCTTTCTCTTTCTCATTTTATTATTATTATATTATTCTTCAATCTCTTTCTTTTTTCCCTTAGTTATCTGGGTAAGGGGTTAGAAAACATCCTTGTAATATTTGTTAACAAAATTTTAGGCACAATATCTTTTTTGATATCTCCTATGTAAATATCTTTATATTAAGGTTTTTGCACATATTATAATTGAATAAAAGCCAAATTTGACCGTTGAACTTAATATTCATCTAGAACGTGCTTGGGAGTGTGGTTATGGTTGCTTTTCAAAGTGTTTTTCACTTAGAAAAGTATGTCAATAATATTTTTTTATTAAAAATATTATTTTTAAGATCAGCTCATCAAAATAATTTGAAAAAATAAAAAACATATTAATTTAAAGCAAAAAAACATTAAATGTTTTCAAAAACAATTTTCAAACGCAGTGCCAAACGCCAAATGTGTAATGTCCAACCTCCAAATCAGAGCCTCTAGAAAACATCTATGACTAATTGCCTAATCATGAAAAATAGCAAATATAGACCCATAAGAATTTCCAAATTCAGGAACATGAGATGTTAGTTTATCGTTAACATCATCATCAATATTTATTATCACATTCGAGACTAACATCTCATCATCTTCATTGTCACTAGGATTAGAATAGTGAAATCTATGTTGATTAGTGAATGGTTTGTCAAACATAATATCATCTATCCTTTATAACAAATCACCTGACAATAAATTATTATTTTCTCTATTAACTAACTTTGAAGGACCGGCAAATTATGATGTACTTATACATATTCGACCAAAAGTTAGGATAAACAAAGAAATTGATTGGCTATTCACATACAATATCATTATATTAATCCATTTTAGATGAAAGAATCAATCATTGTCTTAAAACTTCCATCACGTATAATCGGTACATGATAATATTGATGTTTGCCAATTGAACACCTCCAAGTTATTTCAACATTAATATCATTATAATATTACCCAAGTCCATGACAAATAGTTTTTTTTTTTTTCACATATGACATGCCTAAATTACTATTTAACAATATGTGATATTATTGTTCACATCAAGAACAATAATGCCACTGTAATGACATGATATAAATACATTATAAGATATTATGTAAAAAAAAAAATCAAATTCTGGTCAATTGAACATAACTTTAACTAAATTGCATTACTTCATCTCTAATTTCTAAAATTCATAACAAGTTAAAACAAATTTTCAAAATTTAATCCAACATATATTTCACCAAAATTAAACATAATTCATGATATCAATTCTAATTGATATTTTCATGCTCAATTGCATAAAATCAAACCTAAATTCATAACAAATTAATTCAAACAATTCAAAAAAAAAATATCAAATTCAACAACTTATCCACAATTCAATGCAATGTGTAATTCATCAAAACTCTACTTCATTCATGCTCTAGCTATTACATGAAACCATCAAGTGTAAATAATAGTTGATTCCAACCAATTTACACAAAATTCTTAATTCAACAACTTATTCAAAATTCAACTCAACACATAATTGAAATAATTAATTCCTAATTAATTGATGTTATTTTCATGTTCAACTATTACAAATCAAACATAATTGATGGGATTCATAGCTAATTTATCGTTAATTCAATAAGCTCTAAATTCAACTTGAATCCTAAATAATAATTGTATTTGAACTAAACCAAACACAAATTAAATATAAAACTGATATATTTAATAAAAACGCAGTATATATGTTCTTAATTCAGTCATATTTCCATCAGAACACTACTCTACCTTATCTCCTGGATCAGGGAACAAGGACTTGGAAAATGCAACATTATGTGTACGTGAAGTTCGATATTGTTCTTTGCATTAATATGGGATATAAACAAATTTGACTTGATGAAATGTGAGCAGGATATCAAGCTGGATGCTGACCGTTTTCAATTTGATGGCGTATTTCTGGTATAGTGCCACGATAATCGAGCATGTTGTTGAATTAACTGAGTGCCTTGAGGTGAAGCAACGAAGACAGTGCCTCTGAAACTATTCCAGAATTTTGCGGTCCCATTCCGAAAAGATAATCTTTTCAGGACTAAAGCCTTTGGATTTCCTGTATTGCATTTCAAAAAATTCTCTGAATAAATGAATGCATTGCTGCGATTCAGATTTCTTACTACTTTCATGAACATGGTGATATTTTTTTCTGTTTTCAGAATCATGGTCAAATTATGTGGAAACTCATCAAAAATAAAAAAACATGGTAGGCTGAATAGTCATGGCCTGAGATTTGATAATATTAACATAAAAAATTATTAGGTTATTCAAAAACTATGCATGATTGGATATATTTTTAAATATTATTTCAAGGCATGCATGGGCCTAAAAGGATAAGCATTCATTTTTTGCTAAAATAAAAACGCTAAGACACGTGCGAGCCTAAAAGGCTAGGCTCATGTTTACCCTCACATTATGGTTCTGTTTTCTTTTTAAATATGTGAATACATTGTCCATCTTATATAATTTTTTTAAAATAAGATGGACAACAAGTCATCTATTAAGGTTAATGACTTTGGTCAACTAGTTTCAGTTTTTAATAACCTACTATAATTGAAAAGGTAGGATTCAACTGTTTAGACCTCTAAAATTTATTTTTTCAACTTATTTTTATCTAAAAATATCCTTAAAATATCATAAAAACCTTAATAACATTATTTTCATCCTTAAAATACCATATGATTACGCTAAAAAATAAAACTGAATAAAAAACTTATGAATCCTGATTTATTTTTATTTTTACTTGTTTAAAGCACTAAACAACAACCATTGTCTCTAACTGTAATGAAACAATAAATTACCAAGCTTTTTAAATATATTTTATAATTATATAAAAGGAAAATTACGATAATCATCTTATAGTTTAGTTGTTTTAAAATTTATTATTATTATTTTAAAAAACTATAATTTAAATGATTGATAAATATAAAATAAACTAAATTATAAAATAATTTAACATGTAAACTGGAGCGTACAACAAAGTTCAGAATGTAAATTATAATTTTTTTCAAATATAAAAAATAGGTATAAAAAAAACTAAAATATAAAAAAATTATAGTGATTTTCCCTTATATAAATCCAAAATAAATATCTAACAAGTTAATTGAAGAACCGACAAAGAACGGAGGAAGGAGGAAATAGCAAACAAGATTCTTTAACATTGTAGCTAGGTGATGAGATTTCTATCATGATTTTATAAATTCTTATCTCACTTCTTAATCAATGAATCTTACTTACAGGTTTTAATGCATAAAAAAAAATCAATAATTGTAATTGTTCGCACTAAGATATCCAAACAAATTATTTTCAAGATACAAAATTTATCTTCTAATTTAAGAATATTAGCATAATATTCATATAGAATTCAAATATCATAGAAATTTTTATTTATATGACGTGATTTGAAGTTAAGTTGAGGTAACCAAACAAAAAACAAAATTTATAAACTCTTACCTCAATTCTTTTTTAATTATTTTTTAATTTATATAAGCTATCCGAACCAACTTGCATGTATTTTGACTAATTTTCACGAGTTTTAATGTTAACAAGTAAATAAGCCTTCAATAATTATTAATATTAACAACCAGATGATTTAAATCTAAAATCAAAAAAAAAAAAAAAAACTCTTCTCCCTAAGCTTTTACTACTAGTTAATGGTTAATGGTATTGGATTTTAATTAGACAAGTAAGGCTAGGATTTTCATTCTGATATACCTAAGATTACAACTTCAATCGCCAGGAACATGTATAGCTGATGTGAATTCGTACTTTCCATAACGTAATCCTTCTCCAACAACACGACACGATCTGATGCGTAAGTAATGACTTAATCATGGCGATCCTTTCTTTTTATTTACGAGTGAAACAATATTATATATTAATAACCCATCAATTGACTTAGAAAACGAGAATCAGTAAACAATTTTATCATAATGTTTTTATGTGGTGGCAGACGGACATGTGTGTGTATGAACATATGAGACCTTGAGATCGATGAAATTAGAAGAAAAAGTCTTTGTTTATCAAGTCAATTAATAATAAAAAAAGAAATAACTATACTTCTTTTCTGATTAGACCAGAGTGACATCCAGCCAAGAAGGACTAGCATATGAACTTGTTGAAACATGTATAATGATTTTATAATTTTAAAGATAAAAAATCCATAACAAATAGTTTGGTATACGTGCTGAAGCACATGGATTGTAAAAAACGATGCAGATTAAGTTATTCTAAAGGATTATATCAATTTTATTTAGATTTTAGTACTTGTCACTTGATATAAATAAATTGCTTGCAATTAATTAATGTTTTAGTATCCCAATAACATCATCTTAATTAATCACACTATTAATCAAGGTCTATGAGCCAAATAAACAAATTCAAGCCTACGCTCAAGATCTTTCCAGGGCTCAAACTGAGGGAGCATGCGTTTATAGTTTAAGAACAAAACCCACTTTTCCTAGGTCCTCCTCCGGTCCTCCCTATCAAAAGCTTTAGTGTTCTATGAGCTTATTTTCAAGTGTTTAACTTCCCACTAAATAAGTTACAGGAAAATCTTATATTCTTTTAACATGGAATAAAAAATTTTGGGTTTCATGAAAATATGTCAATTAAATTTTTTTATATATCATTTTCTTATTTAATCATAATTTATTTTAATTATATTCATATTTTATGTTAAAGAACTTTTCTCGTAGTATAAATTTTTTTAACTTTGAACCTTTATTAGTAATATGCCACCAAATTTAACATAATATCTTGAACTAAATAATATTCACATAATTGTTTTCTAAATATTTTTCTTTGGTTTTCACTATTAAATTAATTTCGATCTTAAGCAATTTTTTAAAATTGCTTTAGAGAATTCAATATTTTATAAATTCTTAATGAAACAATCATATTTTTCACTCATATAAATAATTATATGTTAAAAGTATTTTGTTATACCATATTCATATTTAGTATGTAAATAAATAAAAATCATTAAGAGTATAACTCATCATCATTTATCAAGCTACAATTATCATCTTTTCCATCATATAAATATATATGAAATGATAAATTTTTTAGTGCTATTTAGAATATTATATAACTATTTTTTTCCTTTTGAATCGAGATCTAGATCTCCAGTCAACTAAAAAAAAAAAGCATCCACAATTAGTCAGTCAATTTGCTAGCCTGTGTATAAACACGCGCCCTCTGAGTCCATTCCACTGCTAAACTCATCACTTCATTTTTTTCAGTATGGAAAGCTGGTTCCTTATCCTTGTCTCCATTTCCATCTCTCTCTTCTTGAAAATTATCTTCAACAACTTCTTAACCACTAAGAACCTACCTCCAGGTCCCCTATCCTTTCCTTTCATCGGCCACTTACTATGGCTCCGCATGTCCACCTTCAAGATAGAGCCAATCCTTCGATCCCTCCATGCCAAGTTTGGCCCCATGGTTACCCTCCCTATTGGCACTCGCCCTGCTATCTTCGTTGCAGATCGCACCCTTGCTCATGAGGCCTTAATACATGGCGGCGCAGTTTTTGCGGACCGCCCACCGGCTGTTGCTACGAGAAAAATTTTAACTAGTAATCAGCATAATATTAGTTCTTCCTCTTACGGTCCAACATGGCGACTTCTGCGGCGTAACCTCACAGCGGAAATCCTCCACCTATCGCGTGTGAAATCTTACAGTCATGCACGCAACTGGGTTCTGAAAATCCTCCAGAATCGCTTCGAATCTCAAGCGAAAGCCGGTCGTCCTGTTTGTGTAATGGAACATTTTCAATATGCCATGTTTTGTCTACTCGTCCTGATGTGTTTTGGAGACAAGCTTGATGAAAATCAGATAAAAAAAATTATGGAAGTTCAGCGACAAATGATAGTGAATTTAAGTAAGTTCGACATACTCAATTTCTGGCCAGGAGTGACAAAGATCGTGTTGCGCAACCGTTGGAGGGAGTTGTTTTCCCATCGAAAATGCCAAGAAGATGTCTTGATTCCATTGATAAGAGCAAGAAAGAAGGTCAAGGAAGAGAGGGTAAAAAAAAGTAAAGAGGACAAGAAAGAGTATGAAGATGAGTATGTTTTGTGCTATGTTGACACCATACTGGCTTTGGAGCTTCCGGAAGAGAAAAGAAAGCTCAACGAAGGGGAAATGGTCAGTCTGTGCTCAGAGTTTCTCAACGCAGGAACAGATACTACTTCGACAGCGTTGCAATGGATCATGGCAAATCTAGTTAAGCACCCGCAAATCCAAGAGAAGCTATTGATGGAGATTAAAGGGGTTGTGCAAGATGGTGAAGAGAATATAAAAGAAGAGGACTTGCAAAAGATGCCATATCTAAAAGCAACAATTCTAGAAGGGTTAAGGAGGCACCCGCCGGCCCATTTCGTGCTGCCACATGCGGTGACTGAAGATGTAGTGCTGGGTAAATACGTGGTACCAAAAGATGGAACTATAAATTTTATGGTGGCTGAGATGGGGTGGAATCCGGAGGTGTGGGAGGATCCTACGGCATTCAAGCCTGAAAGGTTTCTAAATAGCGGAGGGGAAACATTTGATATAACAGGAAGTAGAGAGATAAAGATGATGCCATTTGGGGCTGGGAGGAGAATATGTCCTGCTTATGGTCTAGCAATACTCCATCTGGAGTACTTTGTAGCTAATTTGATTTGGAGATTTGAGTGGAAAGCTGTGGATGGAGATGATGTTGATTTGTCTGAGAAAGAAGAATTCACAGTAGTGATGAAAAATCCATTACAGGCTCAAATATGCCCACGGTTGAAATAAATGATCAGGTTTATTATTATTATTATTATTATTATGCTTGATTTTGTTTAGTTGGACGATAGCTCTTCATGTAAGATGTAACTCTACTGGTTTATCAAGTCGGATGCTCCTATGTTTGTGTGATATTTCTCCTCTTGTTTAAATCTGATTCCATTATATCAATATTCTATAGGATGCTAATTTCCACCATAATTATTTATGTTTATGTTATTCTTTGCTTGTAAATGTTTATTCGTTTTTCCTCGGGTTTGCAGAAGCTAGGAAATTAAATATCTCTATAAAACAATTGAGCAGAAAAAACTACTATGCATCAAGCAAAATATCTCCTTTTTAATAATAAATGGCATTTTTTTGAGAGAAAATAATATTTTTCCTAATATAAATAAATACTATATTTGTTAGTTCTATATGAATAAGTTAAATAAATAGCTAGAAATTAATTTATACTAGTTACTAAACATTTTATTTTTAATAAACACTTATTTCATCTTTATATAGCATTGAAATATAACTAAAACGGATCAATGTTTTACTATGGACTGCACTTTGCAGTCCACAGTAAAACACTGATCCCTGCTGTTTCACGTTTTTTTTTTTTTGGCTTTTTTTAAGTCTTTTTTTTCATTGTTTTTTTCGTTTTTTTTCTTTGTTTTTGTTTAATTGATATTTTAAAAAAAAAATTGTTAATGTTTTTTAAGTAAAAAATTTTATTTTTAATAAACAATTATTTCATTTTTGTATAGCATGTAAGTTAAAATTCAGTATATATGACTCGATAATGTTGTTCAAAACATTAGACATTTTATGATGTGGTCCCTATTTACAGTACCTAATATACCCTTTCATGTTCCTTGTCGTCCCTTTATCTCACCGCATTCTATTATTATTATTTTTTATTCTTTAATCTTTTTCTTTTTCCCCTTAGTTATCTGGGTAAGGGGTTAGAAAACATCCTTGTAATATTTGTTAACAAAATATTAGGCACAATATCTTTTTTGATATCTTCTATGTAAATAATTTTACATTTAGGTGTTTACACACATTGTAATTGAATAAAAATCGAGTTTAATCATTAAACTTTGTATTCAAATAAATGTGCAATATGCCACCATTTAACTATATTAACTAAATTAGTTTTATTATTGAATATTTGTCCAACCTTCAAATCAGATCCCTTATAAAACATATATGACTAAGTGCCTAATCATGAAAAAATAACAAACATAGACCCATAAGAATTTTTAAATTCAGGAACATGAGGTATTAGTTTATCATTAACATCATCATCAACATTTACTATCACATTCTGGACTCACATGTCATCATTTTCATTGTCACTAAAATCAGAATGGTGAAATCTATGTTAATCAGTGAATGGGTTGTCAAACATAGTATCATCTATCCTTTATAACAAATCACCTGACAATAAATTATTTTTCTCTCTGTTAACTGACTTTGAAGGACCGGTAAATTGTGATACACTTATACATATTCGACGAAAAGTTAGGACAAATAAAGCAATTGATTGACTACTCACATACTATATCATTATGTTAATCCACTTTAGATGAAAGAATCAATCATTGTCTTAACACTTCCATCACATATAATCAGTACATGATAATATTGATGTTTATCAATTTAACACCTCCAAGTTATTTTAACATTAATATCATTATAATTTTGTCCAAGTCCATGACAAATAGTTTTTTTGTTTTTTTTTTTCACATATGACATGCCTAAATTACTATTTAACAATATGTGATATTATAGTTCACATCAAGAACAATAATGCCACTGTAATGACATGATATAAATATGTTATGTAAAAAAAAAAATCAAATTCCGTCAATTGAACATAACTCTAACTAAATTGCATTACTTCATCTCTAATTTTTAAAATTTATAACATGTTGCAAATTTCTAAAATTTATAACATGTTGCAAATTCCTAAAATTTAATGCAACACATACTTCACCAAAATTAAACATAATTCATAATATCAATTCTAATTGATATTTTCATGTTCAATTACATAAAATCAAATCCAAATTCATAACAAATTCAAAAAAAAAATCAAACACGATAACTTATCCACAATTCAATGCAATGTGTAATTCATCAAAACTCTACTTCATTCATGCTCTATTGCATGAAACCATCAAGTGTCAATCATAGTTAATTCCAACCAATTTACACAAAATTCTTAATTCAAAAACTTCAACTATTACACAATACATAATTGAAATAATCAATTCCTAATTAATTGATGTTATTTTCATGTTCAACTATTACAAATCAATCATAATTGATGGGATTCATGGCTAATTTATCATTAATTCAACAAACTCTAAATTCAACTTAAATCCTAAACAATAATTTCATTTGAACTAAACCAAACAGAAATTAAATATAAAACCCATATATTTAATAAAAACGCAGTATATATGTTCTTAATTCAGTCATATTTCCATCAGAACACTACTCTACCTTATCTTCTGGATCAGGGAACGAGGACTTGGAAAATGCAACATTATGTGTACGTGAAGTTTGATATCGTTCTTTGCATTAATATGGGATATAATCAAATTTGACTTGATGAAATGTGAGCAGGATATCAAGCTGGATGCTGACCGTTTTCAATTTGATGGCTTATTTCTGGTACAGTGCCACGATAATCGAGTATGTTGCTGAATTAACTGAGTGCCTTGAGGTGAAGCGACGAAGGCAGTGCCTCTGAAACTATTCCAGAATTTTGCTGTCTCATTCCGAAAAAATAATCTTTTCAGGACTAAGCCTTTGGATTTCTTGTATTGCATTTCAAAAAATTCTCTGAATAAATGAATGCATTGCTGAGATTCAGATTTCTTATTACTTTCATGAATATGGTGATATTTTTTTTCTGTTTTCAGAATCATGGTCAAATTATGTGGAAACTCACCAAAAAATAAAAAACATGGTACTGAATAGTCATGGCCTGAGATCGAAAGGAGAAAGACTGTATCTTGGCGAAGGGATGAGGCCCAATTGAAACACACAGACCCTCTTCTTTCACTTCAAGCAGATTTATACGAATGATCTCGATCTGTAACAAGACTGTAATTTGGAGAAAATCCTTGTTTCTAGCTTCTTTATCGTACAAATTCATTTCTCATAATATACATAAATCATCGGTACTATTCCTTTCCTACATGAAGAAACAGGAATAAAAAGAAAAATTATATGCCCCCTCAATATTTGCACTCTTAGAATAGACCATCATGAACCATGACCAACCTCCTATTCGATCAGCCAAGTTTCTAGTTTGCACGCTGCTATATATCCACCAGAAGAAGTTTTTGGAGGGAAACATTATTCTACTTTAGATTGTTTTATCTGATTCTCATAATCTGAACATTGATCAGCAGCGCTAGAAGGCATTTGCAGGCAGCTTGATGTGGTCTCTGCCTGTGGCTGTTGCAACATTGATGTAAAGCTTGGACCTGCAATATTCTCTTGCTGACAAGAGAAGTTTATATGTTCTTGTTATTAAATAGCCACTAGACTACATGGTGCTTAAATATCACATAGTATTTCAACGATGCCCTAAAGGGGAGAAACCTTTACAGCAGAGAATGAGGTTGGAGGCATGAAGGCGGAGAGGAGCTCAGTTGATGACAATGACGAGAAAGCTTGGTACCAAGATGGGAAGACCTCACTGTTTGAGTTGTTGATATTGCTTCCTTCCATGTTGTTGCAATGATTTGCATTTACGTTATTAGTCGCATGAGACAATGCATCAAAAAGTGTCATGGAGGATTGGTTGCTGAAAAAAAATGCCCAAAAAAAGAAAGAACAAGAAAATGTTCCATCAAGAGCATAAATCATACAAATTTCCCATCTTCCCTGTACAAGAATTTCAGGCTTTATTTACCTCACAGGAACACAAGACGATTGATCAGATCCTACGCGAACAGAGCTGGGGTTGTTTCCATTTTCAGGCAACCAACTTACAATATCATTTTCGAAGTCTGGCATCCCCCCGTTTGTATCTAAGAACATCTTCAAATTCAAAGATGAAATGGAACAAGTTTCATTTCCTTAATTAGTCCTAAAATTAATCAGTCAGCTAAAATTCAAGATTGATGCCAATTACAAATCAAAGATCGAACAGTCGATTACCTGCATACTCGAAGGGTCATAAGTAGATACAGCCGGGTTACTCAAGATGCATTTCTGCAGCAAAGATTAGAATTAAAATGGATATTATAGCTAGTGCTAGTTCATGGCATTTTGGAACATAACACTTAATCATGTAATTACAAGAGAGAAAAAACAAGTAACCTTTCTCTCTTCAAGACGTGCCATGGTATCCAAAAGAGTCTTCTCACATGATTCAAGCTCCATCATTGATGTGATTTTTAGAGGATCAGGCTCGTATAACCTTCCAATCAGTTATCCAACAAAAAAGAAATAATTAGAGTTCTATATGACAACAAAAGTGAAAAGGTTTTGTTGTTGCAATTTTCTAACCTTAACTGCTCCTCGGCCATATAAAGTTGATGTTGCAGATTACGAGCTTCTAGCTGGATTTCCTTAATTTGCACAAGAAAAAGAAAATCCATAAGTGCGCTCCATGTGTGGAAAAGGAAAAGAAAATCCCAAATCCATGAGAAGATTAAGGGAAAAAATAAACACGAGTAGCTGTTCTATTTACCTCCATATTTAAATTCATAGCATGATCGGGACTGCAAGACAAAACGAAATAATTAGAGAAATTTTGTATCAATTGGAACACTATGAATTAATTAAAATTAAATTGAGAAAGAGAATCCTGCTTTGCAGCTTGAAGAGCCATATCATTCTCAGTCTTGAGCTTCCTCAGGATATTGAGCAAATACTGCAATTAGATATGGGGATAAACAAAAGTGTAGGCTATAAGAATTTATATGCCCTATTCAACCAAGACAAAAAAAATATTATTATAGTTTACCTCTCGATTTTGAATGCCGCAGCTGCAAAATACATGGAAAAAACTGTTCATATAATGTTGCAACACAAAAAAGAAGAAAAATAAGACATACCCAAGAACAAAAACATATAATTTGGTAACAACATACCTAAAATCTCGATCATGTTCTGACATATTTATGTAACGTGCAATCACATCTTCGAGTCTATATATAAAAGAAAACACAAAGAAAATTTACAAACATCAGATTCCATGTGTCCACAAAAGTAAATATGTCCATATCAAGAAATGAAAAATATGTATCATCAAGGGCAATGATGATCACCTCCTCTTGCCAGAAAAATGACTGAGACGACCAGATGGAGAGAACATAATGAGAGCAATATCGATGTCGCAAAGAATTGCAAGCTCATAAGCTTTCTTGATGAGTCCATTTCTACGTTTGGAGAAGGTAACCTGCCGGTTCGTATTGTTCTCTATTCTCTTTATCTGGAGTTTGACACGGCCCATTTTTAATTTACATAAAATATGAAAAACAAGCAAGTCCCCGATCAGCTACGTATAAAGAAGAAGGTAAGGTATATATTAACAGAAATCTGCTGATAATGCCTGTTCTCTTTTCTTCTACAGAAATGAGAATCCCACCAAGTTAGAGAGAGAGAGAGAGAGAGAGATGAAGAGGGTGTTTTCTTCTGTTAATGCATGGGCCTTGTTTGCTGGTTAAGGATGATTTTGACCATTTGTGGTTAATAGGGAGTGCCCGAAAATTAAGTATTGATGTGGAAGAAGGGGTCGTAGTTTATTCACCTTGAAGAGTGGAATGGTTTGTTTTCGGAATCAAAACTAAGATTTATTGTTTTCTTGGAGCAGGTTCTCTGAATGCTTCTCCAGACATAAACATAGGCAAATTGCTTTTCAATTTATACCTTTACCATCTTGTATAAATCCTTTTTCCATATTATTATTATTCGGCATTCAAATTGTAAGAAAGATTATAAAAAAAATTATTTTTTTATTTATGCATGCATTAGTTTAATTTTCAGTGATCTTCTTAAAATTCATTTAAGAAAAAAAAAATTAGTTTTAGTGTATGAAAATTACCTGAATATTATATATTAAACAAAAAATTAAAAATGTTTGCAAAAAAACATATTCATAGTAGTTTATATATATATAAGTTGGATATCAGCTAAAATAATACTACATATATCACATATAGGAATAGTCATTTTTATATTTTTCTCACAAGAGCAAATTGCCCCCACACACTTGTGTTAAACCAAGTATATGTGTGATTTATCACTCTGATCCAAAATTTAAAAAATTAAAAAGTGAAATGAAAAATAATAGTCATTTACTTGGTAATTAAAAACATTAAGAATTCTAATAGAAATTAGTCTCAGATATTCGAGTACTATGTTAATTATGCCTAAAAAAATCGATGTCACTCTCATCGCATCATTTATAACAAAAGGTTATCTATGATATGTGTTTTTTTTCTAAATTTATTGTATATATCTTATTAATTATCTAAATTATTTCTGAACTTAAATATATATATATATATATAATGTTTTTGTAATTTTTACAAAACTTTAACGTTAATCCCTTAAAATAAAAGATTTTGTCCATTTAGAAAAATTTTGACGTTAATATCTAAAAATAGAAGATTTCATCAATTTTAAAATTTTTTATGCTAATCCTTAAGAATAAGAGATTTTATTGATTTAAAAAAAAAAAAAATTTAAAATCTAAAAATAGGAGATTTTATTGATTTATGAGAATTTTGACTTTAATCCATAAAAATATGATATTTCATTGATTTTAAGATTTAAAAAAAAATCTCTAAAAAATAGGAGATTTCATTTATTTAAAAAAAAATAACTTTAATCATTAAAAATAGGAGATTTTGTTGATTTTAACAAAAACTTTGACATCAATCCCAAAAATTAGGAGATTCTGTTGATTTAAGAAATTTTGATGTTAATCCTTAAAAATATAAGATTTTATCGATTTAGAAGAATTTTGATATTATACCTAAAAATAGGATATTTACTTTGATATAATCCCTAAACATAGAAATTTTCATCGATTTAGAAAAGTCTTGACATTGATCCCTAAACATAGAGAAATTCATTGATTTAGGAAAGTCTCGATGTCAATCCCTAAAAATAGAATATTTCATCCATATAGAAAAACTTTGACATTAATCCTTAAAAATAAGAGTTCATCGGTTTTCATTCAAGTTCTATTTATTTATATATTAAGTATAAAGTTAAATGGTGTGGTGTTTTCACTATACAAGAATTTACTATTCACCCTCTTATATTTTACTGTGGATTTCAAAAGTGTTATTTTTGAAAATTTTTAATTTGATCCTCAAACTATTTTTAGCATAATTTAGCCCTTTTCAGTCCAAATTAGAAGCTAATTGCATGTTTTTTTGGAGAGGTGACAGTTGGATTGAAAGATAAGAGATTGAAGTGCAAAACATGAATAACATAGATGGCGTGTGCAAATTTATTTATGAAGTATATTTTTATTCCCGATGTTTTTTTGCTATAAGGTGATCAGTCTTTTGAAGTTTGCAAAATTTTATTTTGGTATTAAACTTTATTTTTATCATTTTTCAGTCCTTGGTGGATGAAAGGAGAGAGAGGAAATTGTTAAAATCTGGCTTAGAAAGAAAGATGTCATTTCAACAATTCTAGCCACCAAAACATTAGTTTTTTATTCCAAGTGATTCCATATTATGAAGGGAGTTTGACTTGGGTGTTTTTTTTTCCTTGAAAGTGCCTAAAAAATCCAGATTTAAAATCAGGAAAAAATTGGTTTACGGGTTAATTCTTGGTTTTAGACTGGTATTTTGCGCTTTTAGAGCTTAAAGATTGGTTTCACAGGTTATTAAGTTTTTTCTAAATGTTTTGAGTTGAAAATGGGTGGAAAACGAGTTTTTAGAGCAAAAAACCAGGTACCCCGATTTGTTACTAGACAACGCATCATTTGTTACTAAAAATATGCCAAAAGTCCTCTCTCAAATTAGCCAGAAACCAAGAAACGTGAGGTTGATGAAGGTACTAAATGACACATCATTTATTCTCTTTATTTAATTAGGATTTGCGATTAAATTAAACGATGTCGTTTTGGACTTTTTACTTTTGGCCGGCGGTTGGAGCTAGTTACAGGTCACAGAGGGAAAAAGGTGCAGAGGAGAGAGAAATGCCGGAAGAAGAAGAAAGAGAGGATCGCGGTGGTTGTGCTGGCTTCCTATGGTAGAGCTGATGTTCGTGGTGGTGTATAGGCTGGGTTTGTTGGCATTGTAGCCGGAGAAGGCAGTTGTGGAAGGGGTGGAGAGAGTTGCAGAAGGTTGACGGGGAAATAATGAAAATGGAAATAGGGGGGGAGGCTGGTTTTTTTGTGATATTTGGATCTAATTTCCTCCTTCTCCAAGCCATCAAATTTGCCTCTATTTATAGGTGGTAGAAGAGGGCAATCTTATCTACACTAGGAAAAAAATTCAGCCCTTGATTCGGTTTGGAAGGATCCCAACTGTTGGCTCAAAGTGTGCATCGTGAGCTGTTCAATTTGTAGAAAAAGGTTGAGCGAATTGGCCTGTTTAGGCTGGCGCCGACACCGTCTCGTTGCCATTTAGACTAAAATGTTCAGTTGGGATTGTAAAGCAACTGCAGAGGATCATTTTCGTGCAACTTTGGTTAACTTTTGTTGACATTAGGTGCATTAAATGCATCTGCAAAATAGGTAATCGGGCCAGCTTTAACCAAGTTAAACAAGAAGACAATGAACAGTGACCAGATGACGCGTTGTCTGGTCCTCTTTTATATATATATATATATGCAAAATGGCGCCGTTTTGAGTTTGAATTAGGGATTTAAACTGATTTTCAATTCAACCCTCCAGCTTTCAATTTCTTGTAATTAAACTCCTAATTGACCATAAACTTCTGATTTAATGCAATTAAACGCATGATGAACTTCAATTAGAACCTCGAAGTTACACGCCTTTTACAATATGGTCCTTGGTCTTGGAATTATGCAATTTAATCCCTAATTGATCATTAAACTTTCAATTTCTTCAATTTTGCCCCCGATTTTTGTCAATTAAGCCCTTATAGTTTGGCGTCTTTTACAGATTAGTCCTTGGCTGTGAATTTTGTCAATTTAACCCCTAATTGACCCCAAAACTTCAATTTTCTTGCAATTTAGCACCTAATTTCAATCAATTAGCTTGTTAAAAATTAAATTTGGTCTCTTAAAATTTCAATATTCTCAATTAAGCCCAAATTAGGCTTCCAAACTTAATTTTTCATCAATTAAGCCCCAAATAAAATTAATTAGACCCTTTTAAAGTATAATTAAGTCCTTGCACTTAATTAAATCCTTCAATTGGACCCAAATTAATTCTTAAACATAATTAAAATATAATTTGACCCATGATTAAATCAAATTGTCATATTAAAAATTTAATTATGTCATTAGACTTAATGTTTATGCAAATCCATCCAATAATCATTTTATTTCACCTTGAATTTGTATTTTTTTTCCCTCTATTTTTGGGCACAATGGGATACAATTAGGCCTTGAATTTCTTCTAAAAATTATAGCTTGATTCCCCGGCCTGCTTTCTCCATGTTGCCAGCCTTTATTTTATTTTATTGATTTTTATTTTGAAAAAGAAATTTATTTTTAGAGAATAACCCAGAATTGGGTTATGACATCATCAACGACCTTTTCTTGTATTTTCTTGTTTTCTCTCTCCTCCTTGATTTTCATATCAAACTCTCTAATTTTTCAAAGAAGCACTTCAATTTGTTTTTTCTTTGAATTTGGTCCTTATTCTATTGATTATTATTTGTTTGTTTTTTTATCATTTTCTTGATTCATTTTGTATTTTAATTTTATCCCTTATTGTTTTATTTCATTTGATTTTTATACTAGATTTTGTCCTCATTCTTTTGATGCTTTTATTTTATGGATGATTGAGAATTTTACTTCGTGATTTTGTTAGGTTTGCCTTCACTGGGGTATGTGACAGCCTCAAATGTTAAATTAGTTTATCCATTTAACTTCCACGTAAAGGGTAAATAAAGCATAATTTTTATTTTTATTTTACATTTCAGCAAAATTTCTAACGAAATTTCAACAGAGTCTCCTATATATCGGGAGGTCCCAAGTTATCGATAATTAAAACCCTACATACATTTATAATCATCCCATCATAAACATATCCACAATGGGTTCAATTCAACCATTTAATTCATTCGAGAATATACTTGGGACAAAACTTCATACTCAATCTCCATCTCATATCACATGCATAAATTAGTAATTAAGAGAACCATCTAAACGTTGAAATTTCATATATAAACACAACATAGTTTAGCTTTCTAAACATAAATTAGTATATTATAATATCTCCAAGCATATGTTGATACATTTAATATTTCAAACACAAAAATAATACAAGGATTATACTATTATATTCAGGTTACATGTTTACTGCGTAATAACATTACATGGATAATCCCTAAGTTCCTAACTTATACAAAAAGGGATCAAAGAACCTAAATTCTACTCCTGACATGAATGGAAAGGACCTTCAACATCAAAATAAGAGAATAATTATTTAAATAAATAAAATACAACCAAATAATGGAGGGTCACTACTACATGTATCTACGCATACAAGTACCCACTCAATAGGGCATAATCATAGTTGATCTGCAAAAGAAGAACCTTTGCTACATCTAACGCCTAACCTTCCATAACCTACTTATGGTTTTCTTTTCGATTATCACACATTATTTTTTGTTTGATTTACCCTTTTTCTTATTCTCCCTAAATTCTGAGGTGGTCGCTGCAAACACTAATAACTCCTATTAGTGTCATTAGTCACCCTTATCCGAATCAACTAATTAATTCCTTGACAATGCCGACACCAACTTAATTAGTCGATGCCATTGAGCTATTTCCAATCCGAAATAGTCAACCAATTGCTCTTCATCACACTTGGAGATGTTTCTGGTAATGCCGATGCCAAGTTCTCTTGACACCATTAACTTCCTCCATAGAAAGCTAATCAAGTTATTGTGGGCTTGTTGATACCAACATTATTCATCAGTATCATTAACTATTCTTGATGTAAATAGTTAATCAAGTTCAATATTCATTATATTTCCATCAAGGTCATACAATGTTAACAATATTTGTTAACATCATTAGTTGCCCCTATTCAAGGTCGGCTAATCAAGTCTATAGGCGATCATTTTCTTTCTTTTCTTTTTTTTTATACATAATATAGACCCATATCTGAACTCCAAATTTTGGAGTCTATGACCAAAATTCAGATTTCAAATCCATGTCTGTTTCACCATATCTTTCCTTTCTTTAGTCATATTCATGAATATGATTTCTAGCATGAATTTAAGTACGAAGTTTATTATCAACCAAGGAGAATATAGGCGTGGGACACCTACCTACCACCGATGCTCAATTTGTTTTCTCTTATTGTTGTTATACTCCCTCTGTGGTTTCTTTTGAATTCACAAGTACACTATATTAGTTCATGGTCGATTTCCATTTCGCAAATAGCAAGGCAACAACAATAACATTTACTCTTTACATTTCTTTCTTTTAAATTATTATGCACATCATCAACTTTACTTTTCATATGTAGTTTATCCCCTACTGGTATTAAGGTTCAATGTTACAAGAATTTTGGTGGGAAGAAACGGTTTTCTGCCCCTATCACAGCTAAATCCCATGTTTTGTTAATTCCCGTCAGTTCTACCAACAGGAGTGGCAGTTTGACGTTTCCTTATATTTTTACCTATATCTAGAGCTCTAGAGCTCCAAATTGAGCAATGTTGGATTCATTGGAAAGCTAGCATCTCATGCTACAATTTCTATGAGAGATGATTCCCAAATTTTATCTTTTGAGGCCAGAAATCCCCTAAAATAAAGGTGATGAATATGTCCAGAATTCATCAGTGATTCCTAAGTGAGCTTTTTACTATAATTGGTTCCTGCATAAACACACATAACACACCAAAATTCTTATTTTTCTTTATTTGGCTCTTAACCGATCTTAGTTTAAGGGAACTAAAGATCCCCCTCTTTCTTTTCTTTTTTTCTAGCTGATTTTTCTTACCACACACACACTCATTGTCACATACTACACATGCTATAAGTGCTCATCAACCCCAAATTTCATAATCCCTTTCATCCCCTTTTCCATCACACAGCTGACCACTCTAGTTTGGAATCAATGATTTCTTTGTTTAACATTTTTTTGTGTTTTTGTGTTTCTTTCAAGTTCAGCGCATCCTATTTAGCTTAACTAACCTCATTTCTATCAATTTCTGCATTTCCCTCAATCTTCCTTCAAGAACCCTAATTTATAAAATCTAAAATTTATGCATAATTCCTACTTAATTGTTAACTTGTCCATAGCTTTAGAAATTTCAGAATTTCAGCTCATGTAAATTGAATATTTTTGCCCTCTTCTCAAGCATGCAATCGGCCCCTTCTTCTTTAATTTTGCACTTGTTTTATCCTTGTTATTGGTTGTCCTCTCTATTTGGAGTTTCTAGGTTTGTATTCCTAAGTGATTTGGTGTTTTCCCTTCTCTTTTGAAGAAGAAAATTTGCACTCTTCTCTTCTTTTTTGTCTTTTGTTTCCAGCCGGCTATGAAAGAGGAATGAATGGGGTATTTATAGCCCCCATTCTTTCTAATTATACATTGGCCCCTATTCTTTCCTTTTCTTTACAATTTGAATCACATTCTTTATGTCTTTATATTTTCCTATTTAATTTCTTAATTATTACTTTTATTTATCATGTATATAACAAAATTTTAATTTATTTTTTTTCTCGAGATTTTACAGGGTAACCCAGTCTCATGACCCGGGTTATGGGTTTTGAAAATTAGCTCATATCGACTTCGTTCTTTGTTTTAGGTTTTTTTAAAAAAAAATTGATTTTTTTTTTCAATATCTTTCAACATTAGGTTATTGGACCTTCAACCTTTTTCACTTTCCTTCCTAAATAGTTATCCTGATCTCATTCCCAAGTCACGAGTTAGTCGAGTTAACCTAATTTGACTAAGCTTTTTTTTTTTAATTGTTGTATCTTTAGTTTTGATTTTCATCATTTAGTTTTATTGAGAGTTAACCTTCATTGTTTTATTCAATTTTTTTTGTACAAAGTTATCCCGACCTCATAACCGGGCCGCAAGTTTAGCATGTTGAGTGGAGTCAAGTTTTTTGTCCTTTTTTAAAATTGAAGTTTTTTCCAATTCATCCTTCATCGTTTAATTTGCTATTAATTGTTCTTTAAATATATTTTTTTTATTTTTCTCTTTATGATGTTATCTTGTTTTCGTTCAATCTTTTTTTTTTTGTTATCAAATAAGATTGTCGAGATATATTAATAATATTTAATGATTTTTTTATAATATTGGCAAACATTTATTTTTCTCAATTAGTCATTGTCTTTTTCTTGTTTTTATTGTTGTTGGCTTTTTATAATATTATTATTAAATTAATGAGCTTATTAAATCTATTTGAATCAATGACCAATGACCAGGTTTCCAAGTTTTTTTTCTTTTTTAAAAGCGTTATCATCACCTAAGAATACTTTTTTTATGTTAGAAAGAAATTGACCTGATCTGTGACGTAGCGCGGGCCACCTATCTAATTAACTTTAAATGTCAATTTGTTTTATTCAATTAAGCCCTTAATTGAGTTAATAAAACCTTCAAATTGTACCATTTCTTTTTAGTCTTTGATCTTTTAATTCATGCAAATTCATCCAATTTTAACCATTTTCTTCAATTTTTTTAATCAAACCCCTAATTGTCCCTCAAAATTATTCTTGACCTTTTGTTTCTGCTTTGGCTCCATCCTTGCTTTTTTAAAATTTATTATTTGTTTGATTTTCATCCTGATTGTATTTTTCTTTTATTCTTTTTTTGTGTATTTTTAATGGCTTTTTTTTTCAAAAATATGTCCAATTTCATCAGCAAAAATGTTTTGATGCGGAATTTTTGTTTTTAAAATGGATAAGAATTAGGTTGTAACAATTAAAATAAAACCAAGCACAAAACTTGAGAGGAAAATAGTATATATGATATAAAAAATTGATGAGAATAGAAAAAAGTTATTAAATTGAGGTTGATCAAAGATTATTTAATTGTGTTAGTATCACAAATATCAATTAATTAGTTATCTGCAAAATCATATAGGCAAGAATATTTCTGAAAACAAACATGAATTTTTAAGTCCAGGCCTTCCAATCTCTAGCCCGTCAATAACAGAATCAGTGAGGGCCCTTGTCCATATCCAACGATCAAAATTCCTCCCCTCCAAAAATATTTCTACCCTCCTAACTTTAACCACTTTTTGAAAAACCATAACAGACTACATTACACACTGACCAAAGCATGGCAGCACTCTCTGCTATAACATTCACAACCTCAGGAAAAACAAAAAAAAAACCTCTTCAACACTAACAAGCCCACTTTCTCTTTCAAACACACTTCTTCATATTCATGTCTTTCTTGTTTGTCACATGATATGATGCGGACCTCTGGTCCTCATCACGATAAAGAAACAAATCTGTCTTTTAAGTCAGTTTCTAAGACAAAGAAGTGCATTCTTGATGTGGGTTTGGGGCTTTTAGGTGCTTCTGTTCTTGCTTTCTCACCATTGGATGCTGAAGCAACCAGAATTGAGTATTATGCTACTGTAGCAGGCCCACCATGTGAACTTAACTTTGTTCCCTCTGCCCTTGGTTATTGTGATGTTCTGTAGGGTCAGGTGTGGTGGATGCCCAATATAATGAGCTCATCAATGTAAGTTTAACGATTCAGGAATTCTGCCAATTTCCTATCTTGGTTTTTTGTTTCCCTGAATTTTGCTTTATTGAAGTAAATATACGAAGCTTTAATTTCAAATTGACTAATTAATGATAGTTATTCAATATTTGTCTAGATTTGAGTAAGTTTTTGTCTGTTCTTGATTGGTTCTTTTATGTTTTTCTGGGCAATGATGATTGGAGAATTGGTTTTTTTTTTTTTTTTTTTTTGAGTCTTTCATATTGAAGAAACTGTGAATTAAGTTGGATAAAGGACTAGACTTAATTGGAGTAATGAATTAACTTTATCCTCTAAAGTGCAAGTTTGTTTGATTCATGATCTTCTTCAATTTCTCAAAAAAAAAAAAATTATGTTAGTCAGAAACAGCTATTTTTAAATGTGTCTGACAAAGGTTTCTGAGACCAGGAATCTTTGTCAGTCTCTTAACTTCTAACTTATCATTATGATTAATGCTTGTTTTGTGGTAATGGATCTCTATTGTGTGTATTCTGGTCATGAAATGTTCCTTAAAAAATCAACTTGTTTTAGTACAAAATTGGAATATCTTTTTTTCTGTTAGCAAGGAGCTGTCAATGATCTCACCGGGAAAACAACTTTTAATAGATAGATGCCAAATACCATGAAGAGTCACAATCTTTGTTTTTCTTCCTCTCCCTCGATACAGGTCCGTGACACTGCAAGATTTGCTGATGGGATAGTCTTTGACAGAAGCTATAAACGCGGCAGACCTCTAGCCATGCGCATTGGTGTTGGAAAGGTGTGAAACTATTAGATAGAATTATTAGTTTGTTTCAGTTTTCTTCTTAAACATACAAGTGGGAAGATTTTCTGTTGAACTCCTGATTTACAGCCGGTCATGTTAGAAGCTTCTAAGACTAGGATCTAAACTACTTGCTACCATGTATTATTTGAGTTACAGCTCAAAGTGCTCTGTAGAGATTTTGTATTACTTTTACTGCTCTTATGTCTTCATTAACAGGTTACATTATCTGCATTCTATGTTTGTTACTTATTATTCTTTGATTGGATTGGTGATGATTTATTCCTTCTCAATCTAATCACGATTGTGGGCAGATCACCATTTTCCATAACGTCCTCATGTAAGGATAGATTAGAGTTTTCATGTGCACTGCTTAAAAAAATATTTGATACTTCTCTGTCCTGGCATTTTCTGTGAATCCTTCTGTTGTAAATTGTAATGATTAAGGATATTGAAGAGCTAAATTGACTCTTCCATTAGGAGTTCAATAATTATAAGAAATCTACAGCACCACCAATTGAAACTTGCATGTGACTCTTGTGATTTGTGATCTTTCCTTCATGAAGCAGCTCTACCATTCTTCACAGAAACAATAAAGAGCATATCACATAGTAATTGATGCTGTGTATAATTTCCTCACATATATCTACACTGGTCAACTTTATTTTACATGGTTATTTAATTGTTCAGGTCATTGGGGGATTGGATCAGGGAATTCTAGGTGGTGAAGTGGTGCTCTCAATGCAAGGTAAGATTTTGAAAACAACAGAAGTTCTATTGGTTTTTGTGTTGTGTATTCGTTCTTGTTTGACTGAAAGATTTGTCAAGCTGCTGATTTTTCGTAGGTGGAAAACATAAGCTTCATATTCCTCCCCTGTTAGCATATGGACCAGAACCTGCAGGATGCTTCTCAGGTGATGTTGCCATATGAACAAAAAGAAACAACTTACAGTTTTTCTGAGGCCTGACTATCTGAAGTAAAACCTGTAGTGTGCATCAAATAGCTTGGAGTAATTGAAATGTTCAATGATATGGAATGCATCCTCTTGCCTTTGAGTTCATGTGTGTATTGAATTTGCAGTGTCGTTGCATGGATTCTTTGTTTTATTATTTTCGATCCAATGACTGATACTGTTGGTCATTATTGCCAACATCTTTTCTCACTTGGACTTTATTAAGCCCATTAATCCTGTACTGCATGTGTGATCTTACTCGTTATGCATCGTCCTCATGATTTTATATGCTAACTACAATGACTGTTTCTGTATAGCTAAATTTTTCAAATCAAAGCACTAGTGCCTTCAGTCAATCTTTGCACATGTTACTTGGATACCAAAAGCCGTGATATTGTGTACGCAGATGATTACAATATCCCTGGCAATTCAACTCTTCTATATGATATCGATTTTGTTCGAGTCTAGTGTGGGAATAGGAGTAACAAATAGATGAAAGTCAAGTGTAGTTCATCAAGTGAGTCTCCTCTTGTTATCTTGGAAATGATATCATTACACATTGTTGGATCGATGCTGGGATTGGAATCCTGTAACTACTTGGACTTCCAGAAGCAGCTCTTTCTGTGTACAGACTCACGATTATGAGATCAAGAGCCTCATAGACTGGCCATGGCTGCTCATGTACGGAAATTTACTTTTTGAAAGTGCATAGTAGAGCATATTCTTCCCAGCTCCACCTCGGCATATCATGATCTCTCCAATCTTGATAAACCCTTCTTTTTGGGATTTAGCAAAAACATGAAAAAGAGGATTATTCCCTGTTTGAGTGCCACAAAGTACTCAAATGTGGGGGACAATGGTTTGTGCACATAAAGTGATCAATTTTAAGAAATTAATGGTGCTCATTTACGCTTCCATTTTTCATTAAGAAGTTAAAGCTCTCTTTGAAATCTTAGAAGACTGGTGGGGATGAGGTCACTTATGCTTCTGAAATACTATTTTCTGCTAGACAATGCATGCTTTAGTTGCAGGGGAAGATAACAAGATTGAATTCACTTGCTAGTTGCAGATGTTGGCTGCATAAGATATATACTAATGATGGCTCAAAAGTCTAATCAGAACTTACTGCATCACCATTAAGATCACTAGGAAGTAAATAGCTCAAGTGAATTTCAGCTCTACTGTTGTAATGATATCCTTTCTTTCCAATGAATTTACCAGAAGGAGTGGTTAGAGAGATAAGAGCAAACTTCTGAGTACAAGTCATTGACATTACTTATATTCAACTTTACTCAAAACACAAGCAGTGGTTTCTTCTAACTTACTCAACTGCGCTTGCTCTTGGAGGTGGGAATTATTCTGTTACTCACAGGGTGGAATTGAGCATCCTGATTGTTATGTAGCAACAAACAACATGAATTTAATAAGTTATTTTGGTTGTTATCTTTTGATTTTGAATTGTCTACGGTTGGTCTGTCAAGTTTCTGTGTCTTGTTTCTTATTATTAGCTACAAGTATTTCATTCCTGTTAGGTTTTTCTCTCATCACTTCATAATCTGCTGCATTTCGGCAGCCATAATCTGCTATAGATACTAATTTGTTCAATCAAGTTAGCCTCATCTGAAAAACCACATCAATTTACCAGCATGCATGCTTTTATATGTGCTTTGACTTGGTCTGCTTTCAAAATCCCAAGGCAAAAATAATGGAGGAGTGGACTAAACATAAAATATATGTATGACATGGGTGGAAGTTGCTTCTTTTTGCTTTTTCCTTCTGTTGCGAAGTGCTTTATCTTGAAATGGAATTGAGCGTGAGGGTGAGGGTGAGGGTGATTTTCTGAAGCTGTGTGGGAAACTGTATTGCACATGAATCTCTATTTATAGGACTGATTTATGTCTTTACGCTTCTTTGAAACAGAGAAAGGTTGAAAGTAGAAAAGAGGGATTCTTTTTCTCAAATTTGGGTTTGAGTGGAAGTGCTTTTTTCTGGGAATTTCTTTTCTTGCCTTTTACCGGAACCAAATGGATTCGAAATCCTCGTGTTTTTAAATACTAGCGCCAATGTCTTTTTCCCAAACCTTGGAGTTGGCGTTCTTGCTCGTTCAGCCAAATGGTGTCCTAACCTAGACTAAATATGATTCTAGCTGAATGCCTAAAACTCACAAATTTAGCATGTATATAAACCTCTTTAGGAATGGGATTGCTCAGTAGGCAAATGACAGCTACTTCAACTTGAGCTCTAGTCACCTAAGATCTCCAAGCATCCTTACTATGTCATGTGTATTGTAACTTTCTCAAATTCATTGCCATGCACCCTCATAGGAACAGCAACATCCTTGCATCACCTGCATCTTCACCCAGCAGGCTGACTACAGCTGTTAGCATTACTTCAGTCACAAAATGGAAAAAAACATAACATCACGAGCAAGAAAGTAAAATAAAGTGAGCTATTACTGCTCACAGGTGCCTCACAACTACCCAAAGTATTTCACCATCAAATACCTAATCCCTAAAGTCTAGGCCCATCGAAACAACTCACTGCAAAACTACAAAACATTGTTTGGGACCATTCAAAAGGTCCAAAAAGGGTGGTACTCATGTACTCATTCTTATTACTGCATAATATGAAAATTCCCCAAGAACAAATGAAAATTGAGATAAACTCTACATGGGAATTTTGCAGTGGTGTTTAAACCCCTGAGAAGGGGAAGCGGGTCGATGGGACATTTGGTAGACGTCTTAATTTCGGTTACATTACATGATAGAGCAAGCATTTGGGTTGTCGTCGCTGAAGATGGAGGTGTAGGGGTCCTCATATCTAGTCACGGTGCCTATGGCGGCAGTGTTCTCTACTTTCCTGACATAACCAGGAGGTGCTTTCTTGTCATAAGCCTGGGTAGCGAAAGGTTGAGCCACTAAACTGTAAGGAACATATGGCCAAATCTCTGCCCTTTTCCCCGTTGACTTTGCCTTCTTCAAGACCTTATTTGAATCAACATATCCTGAAACAGTCACCCTTTGTTGTTTTCTGTTTATCTCCACCTTTTTTACTCCTGCATAAATGACAAGGTAGCAATTAATATAGTCTAAATGCACGTATATCAGTTTCTTTTCAGCTGCAAATTGTTAAAAAAAGAAAATAAGAACGCAGCGGAGAAGAAACTGAGAGAGGTGGAAAGGATGGTAGGCACATACCACTCATTGAAGAAAGGGCATTCTTGACCTTAAGTTCACAGCCATCACAGTCCATCCTGACCTTGAGCTCTACAGTCTGCAACTGCTTCCTTTTGTGTTTATGGCCACCACTTCCCACCAAGTCAGATAAAAACTCCAAAGTGCCACTAACTCCCATCTTTTCAAGATATCTATGGTTTATTAATGGTTCTAAAAAAGAACTTCTCAAGAAGTACAAAAGTCCAGAAGTCCAAAAGCAAGTTTTTGAGAGCTTGACAAAACGCAACAAATCCCCAGAAAGCTGAATATTTCTATAAGAAACAAAGGTGAGGATGGAAATTAGAAAAGAAAAAAGAGTTGTGTTTCTTGAAAGAAAGATGTTTATTTAAACTAGCACCAAAAGCATTTGAAGCGAGAGCTACACAAGAAGTTACAAGGAACTTGCTCGCAAACAATGGATTCCTTTCTTGCCTTCTAGCAAGCAAAGAAAAGGGGTTTTAAGGCTGTTCTCCTTCTTTACTTCCCTTGAGATTACACAGGCCTCCTTCTTATATAGGCCTTTTCCTGATCTGATTCGAACTGAGGAAAAAAGGTCGTGGCCCCTCGTACAATAGTAAACAAATGTAAATAGAATCAATTTAATTTAAAATTTTAAGTTTTTAGATAAATTTTAAAAAATTAATTTATATTATTTTTTAATACACTTATTACATGAAAGTTTTTAAATTTAAAATTTAAATAAATTCATATTATATTGATTTTTATCAAATAAATAAAAATTATAAAATTCAACTTAATGATAATCTAGTTATCAAAATTCTAAAATTATATCAGCACACTAATTCAATATAAAATCTTAAACTTTTAAATAAAATTCTAAAATATAATTTATATATTTTATATCAACATACACTTTAACAAGTTCTCTTAATGACATTATATCCTTCAAGAAACCTTTATGCTAAGGCTGCAAGAGAGAAAATGACAAGATTTTGCGGCTTTGCCCTTGCATTTGTCAGTTATATCTATATATTTGCTGTATAGTGTCCACTGCCTGCCTTGTAAATTACTGTTACTTGCTACTTCTACTGTTACTTGCTCCTTCTCTCTTCCAATCTTGGAATTAGTATATAAAAACATTTATTCTGACTAAATATATGATGAAAGAATGCACCTTTAAAATTGTTCAAAAATAAAGGCTAGTTCTGGTTGATTAAGTAAGGAGTTTTTTGAAAATATATTAAAATTATATATCTTTTAAATTTTTTAAATTTATATTTAACATCAACATATCAAAACGATAAAAAAAATAATAATAATAATTTACAGAAAAAAAAATTAAAATTTGACAAAACGGTGGGCACAGACATACACTAAAACTATACCAAATATATACATACATATATATATACAAGTATAGGGATGGCAGTGAAAGAATCGAGATGTCTTAGGGACTTGGATGCAAGAACTCCTAAGAGCAAGAAAGATGGTGTAAACAGCAGGGCTTGAAAGCTATATGTTGTGAAAAGTAACCTTCTAAAAAAAAACCTAACACGACCCACTGCTCGCAGATTATATTCTTAACAAAAAAACAAAATCACTGATTCGTTAAGGCAGTGCCTGTAATAGTGGTAAAGTTTGCTATTTTAATTTATTTTTTATTTAGAAATATATTAAAATAATATTTTTTTATTTTTTAAAAATTATTTTTAACATTTATATATATTAAAAAAATTCAAAAACACTAAAAATAAAATTAATTTAAAACAAAAAAATTAATTTAAAAAAAAAATCACTATGGAGCGCCAAAAACCATCGATAAATGGCGTATAAAAACAATAATAAATTAATAATAATAACATATATATATCTAATCAAAATGAAAGTGAAAGCAGCTGGCACGTAGAATGGGGACAGCACCACACGTTTGAAAAGCAGACCAGAGGGTCCGTGTGGTCTACACGTGGACGGTCGAGATGTAAAGGAAGGAGCGGGCTCCCTCTAAAGTAAAGTGCGGGGCTTGCTGGCTCTTCGTTTGTTGCCTCTTTAGTGAGTATTTTTTTTTTTTGTTGTTAATTTGGATTGGTTGGCTGGTTTTGATTGGTCAGAAGGCGCGTTAGAACAAACTTTTTTTAAATAATAATAAAACTAAGTTTAAAAAAAAAAATGGACGATGATGTTGATATTTGACATGCGTAGGATCAATGGAAAAACGCTCCAAAGAAAAAGGAGTAGAGAAGACAAACCATTCAAGAATATCAAATTCCAGGAGGCAGGCAGTCGTTGAATTGCTTTGGCTTAAATGGGCACGATTATTGTTATTCACGGTCAATCAAAAGTTGCAGAACCACCGACCTCTTTGGTGGCTGCGCCTACAGCTGGAAAAACATGCCTAACCTAAAGCATCTCAACGGTATCAAATTTCAAAAATGATACGAAGCTTCTTGCCATGCTCCAGCAGTGCCTTAGCTTTTAAGTTTTAGAGGGAGAGAGAGAGAGCTTCGTTTAGCATATACATAGAGGTCGGAAGGTGGGATGCTACTGTACATAGCTTCCTGCGAATGTGTGTTGTCTCCCAACAACCGGGATTTTGGTGGCCTTGGATTCGTAAAGAGTCCTGTTGTGAAGAATATTTGTGAGCAGTTCTAAATTTTTTTATTATTATTATTATTAATATAGGTGTTTGATCAGCTTGCGTATATTTTAATTAATCTCACAAGTCCTGAAATTAACGATAATATAAACCTTCAATAACTTTAAATATACTAGTCACGGTTAGCAGTTCTAAATTCTATGCACATGAAAATTACACATTTACTTTGCTATAATTATATTCAAACCAATCTGTTCATCAAATTCTACCTGCCTTTTTCTACACCATTTAGTGTTTTCCATAAAGAAGAGAACCTGAGACGTTAAAAATGGAACAAAATTGTGTTACTCCCGAAATACGTACTGATGTTCAAAGAAAGAAAAAAAGGCCTTGAGTGACTGTGTAGGGCAAACAGGGCGCCAGGATCCCTGCTCCTGGGCGACCAAGCGTTGGTTCCTGGGCTTGGTCCAACGACCAGTACAAATTTTTTTCTTTTTTTTCCTTTTTCTCTTACATTTATCTTTATTGTAAGTAACAATTTAATGTGCAGCACACAAAAAATTTTATCTCATGCATACAAACTTTTACGAACATCATTTCTATCATGTGATACCGCATTTTTATTACGCCTAGAGCTCATATGAATGCTAGTAAAAATAAATATACTATGAAGAACATGGCATCATACCATGGAATTAGACCAGTACTAATTAAAATAAATAATAAATTTTAGTATTATCAAAGATTATGGTCATTAATTTCAGGAGTAAGATACAGAAATTATCATGGACACTTACTTTAATAAAATATATATATATATATACAATGAAAAACATAGAATCATACCAATCAATGAGCCATGTTGTTGTCTTAATTTCACCATTAATATTTAGTTTATGTTTTCTCTCAATTTCAAGATTAAAACAGAACAATAAAGCTTAACAATTAATTGAAGGATAGCGTTAGAATATTCGGAATTGATTGAATGATAATAGATTACTTGTAAAATTAACCTTGGTCCATTTTTTTTTAATTTGGATTTTTTTCTATAAAAAACAAATATTTTATGCATTCTTAATTATCAAGAAATGTCTAAGATTTTTATGCAATCACTTGTTCCAAAAGTTAATGTTAAGCACATTATTGTTCGATACCTGAACAATGTAATCAAGAGAACCTTTCAAATATTATTGCTCGATAATAATGAAAACACAGCTGATAGGACGAACCATATACAAAGATGGATTATATCTCTTTCACAATAATTAAACAACGAAGCAAAAACATGGCTAAAAAGAAGATTAATATTTGAAACCAGAACCATGATTATTATTTTCCTCTCAGGTTGGCAAGCACAATAATATGGGTACAAGGAGAAAACTTGAAGAAACTAGGGTTGCAAAAGAATACATTTGAACAAATTGCTATCTTACGGCTTTTGGCAAACAGCTACAAAAATCAAATTCTTCTGGCAAACTATTTACAACTGAAAAGAGGAGGATGATAAATAAACCAGACTGGAGAAGAAACAAGGAAGAGAAAGAATTCTGTGTTGATGGGAGGCATGTTATCTCCCTAAAATCTCAATTTGGGCCGAATGGTTGCTACGTCAATAACATTTGTTACTTACTTGTTTGACCACTGAAATTCAATCTCCAAATTCCTTGAGGGTCCACTCTTGCTTTGTGGCAACAGAGTGTATTCCCCAGCTACTGCTCCAAGCATTACAACCCGATCAATCTGGATTGTTACTTTGCCGAAAGAACTCTGTTGTTTGATCAAAAGAGATAGGTTACGTGACAATATGAAGGGGGGAAGATATCTCTGATAAAAAGTGGAAGCATCTAAATTACTTTTTTGGGTTTTTTTCTCACAAAAACAAAATCGAAAATCATTGCATTTACCTTCCCCATTTTACTCTTATTTTTGCAAGAGATGTGAAGCTTTTGGCCTTTTGGAGGACTCTCGAAGGACCATGAAAAGCTCTCCTCAAACTCCGGATTGGGACCAGTTGATACGACCTGAAAAACTCACAAATATTTTTCATTTTGAGAAGTTGATATGGCAATTTCTAGAGAAAAAAAATAGGGAGAGATTTTTTTTTTTACATGAAAAATAGTGAGTTGGGAGCGCCAAAAGATGGCCAGAATCAGTGGTGAGCAAACAGTTTGTTCGGTCAGTTTTTGCTTTATTTGGTTCAACTTTTGAAAAAACAGAACCGAATCGAACCAAACTGGATTTATGAAATACTGGATTTATGAAATACAAATTGAACTGAAAACTTTCAGTCCAATTTTTTTGTTTTACAATTATTTTTTAAATAGAATTTTCTAGTTTGAAATTTGAAATTTTTTTATTTCAAGGTTTGAAAGAAAGAAAAAGAAATTCAGTTTGTTCGGTTTTCAAACTGACCCAAAATGAAAAACGAATTATCGAACCAAACAAACCAAATTATGACGATTCAGCTCGGTTTTTCAGTTTGAACTGAACAGAGCACACCCCTAGTCCGAATAAATGAATTGGATAATCCAATTATGTAAACTACCTGTTATTTTATTTTTTTTCATTGAAAAAAACTGAAAATTGGAGAAATAAACATGTCAAAACAATAAACAAGATGATTGATTCATCTTACCTTTGTTTGCCTTGGTGGTGTACTTCCAAGTGTAATCTTGCAATAAACACTAGGGTTCCCCACCGACTGCTTCATGTTGTTTCCACGCTTGATAATAACCACGAGTGTCCCTGGCAAACACTGCAGCAGAAATTCAGCCTTCTCCTGAAATCGAGGTGGGCCAGACTGGATCAAGTATTGCAACAAGGGGATTGCATCTGCAGCAGCAATAGATTGAGCTCTTGAAACTTCAGCTGGGCATGCTGACCAAGCTTGCCTAAGAAGAAAAAGAGCATCCAAGGCAGCTTCTTGAGTTGCTTCTGATCCCGTCTTGAGAGATGTAACCAGATGGGGTATGCTGAGTGTTGCAGGCTCGGTGGCTCTCAACCTTGGGAAGTTGCTAAAAAGGGCATTTAGAGCTTTGAGATACTCCTCATTCACGGTCCCAGTGGCCCACAAATCCTTTTCAATAGCAGCTGCAAGACCAAACAGAAAGTTGTTTACGTTAAAGTAAAAATAAAATAACGTCCCTGCAGGAAAATTCACCCCAGTAGCAATTGACAGGAAAGGTATGATACACCCAATCCTAAAGCCAATAGGTAAAGCTAATTTCCGAATACTGATGAACCTAGCCGCTGGCCAGGATTGCTCCACCACTCAACTGGTTGTCACATCTTTCAAGAAAAGAACAATAAATGGCCATGTTGCTTGAATAAAGAAATGGTTACTACTTAAGGAAATATTTTCACTAACGTGCAGAAGTTAATGTTCATCTCCTCTGGTTCAACATGGCTTTAGGTAACAATCAGAATGTTTCTATTATTGCTGAATAAATTATAAATTAGTCTCTCTAGTTCTGCAAAATAAATTACATAGTCTCTAGTTTCGGAAACTAATTAATTAGCCCCTTGACCAATGTACACCATGCTTAATTTAATATTACTTTGTTTCAAAAAATATTTTATATTCTCATCAATCTTTCCCTATTATCTACTTCCTTTTTTTTCTTTTTCTAAAAAAAAAAGGAAAAGAAAGTGAAATGGACAAAAAAGATTAAGTTACAAATAGATATAAAACATACTAATTGATTACTTTTTGAAACTAGAGGGACTAATTTATAATTTACACTTATTTTGCTTAATGGTATAGAGAATAGTAAGCAGTTACACAATCTGATTCAACATTACATGTGATCTATCAACTGTTACTGTAAGAGTTTGATAAGTTAGCTCACATTTAGATGTCTGCTCTGTTTCACCAGTCAAAATATGAACTAGAAAGTAAATTCATTTGACCCAATTAGATCCTATACCGCTTCTATTCAAATTCTGCATCTGCTTTTACTTTACTGAGAAGATCTATTCGATTTTTGTTTACTTAAATTAAGCTCCAAACTTGGCCTGAAGGAAGTCATATAAGAGCTTTCTCAGAGATTATGGTACCTGAATGTTAGAATAAAATTCCAAACTATAAACCACAGAGTAATACTAGAAAGAAAAATTGTCATTACAAAATCAATAGATATGTTCCCCTCGTATCTGCCAAAACTAGACAAACTGCACAGGGAGAAGAGAAACTTACCAGTTATGGCTCTGACTGTTTCACTGGACGCATACTCTTGAATGGTGTGATTGGAGAAGAGGAGCTTAACAAACATTGCAGCCTGGACAGATGTATCGGGATCACTTGAACCAATTACATCCAATACAACTTGAACACCGCCAGCCTCTGCAACAGCTCTTTTATTGGATCGGCTATACATGACCAGGTTTTGCAAAGCACATATTGCTACTACTTTCATTTCTTCTGTAGGTTGCTCTTCAAGCACATTGACTAGAGCACGACAAGCTGACACAGCATCGGTACTTCGAGCCAGGCCCTCATTCTGGAATAGATCACCAAGTGCCAAAGTTGCCAATAATCTTGCCTGTTGTGCTTGAGTTTGGGGATCCAAGAGGTATTGTGATAATGGCAAGATTGCAGATTTAGTAACTTTTGATTCTCTGATTTTCACATTGTTAAGTAGTACTTCAAGCAACCTTGCAGCTGTTTCCTCACACTGATGGCTTCTGAGAAGTTCCAAAAGAGCCTCTATGGCACCGCTTTCAGCCATAGCTTCAGCACTAGTTCCATCATCACTTTCTAACACCAAAAGAGCATTCAATGCGCCAACCACAGTGCTTTCTAAGCCAGAACGGAGCAACCTTACCAAGACAGCTACAGGAACTTCCAAATAAAATTCAGAACTAAACTGTAAAATGCTAGCCAAAACAGAAGCAGCAGATTCCCACAAGGCATGGGGAAGAGAAGGATCAGCTTGCAATATAACTTTGGACAACTCACTCACACCACCCTCTTTTGCAATTTCATTTGGCCATATTAGTGCAATGCTAACAAGAGCCTTTACAGCTCTCTGCTGCAAGATGTGTATGCCAGAACCAAGTACCCGTATAAGGGGACCAATTACTTGCTGTGTCACTGGATCCTTCTGAAGATGTTCTTCCATGAGCAGATGAGAGAGGAGCTCAGCAGCCAGCTGTTGCACTGCCGGAGCTGGAGAATCAAGCAAGGGGATAAGTGGCTCGATAGTTTGGTGAGAGGTGAGGGTATAATCTGCACGGCACTGTGGATGTTCCAGAATATTAACTAGAACCTGTAAAGCACTATGTTGTCCATCAGGCCCAAATTCTGGTCTCGTCAGCTGCAGGAAAAGGGGCTCAACCACTTTTGCAGCAGAAGGCCCCTTGGCAATGCTAGCATTGTTGGTCAATATTCTGAGCAATTCTGCAAATGCTGCACCGAGAAAATCTGGTGCTTCATGGAGGATATCAAGTATGCTTTCAATTACTCCAGCTTTTACCATTTCCATTTTACAAGCGGGCCTGTCTTTCCCCAACTTCACAAGTGCTCTGGAGATAGCCTCATGAAGCATGTAGTTCCTACCATAGAGAAGGCCAACAAGAGGAATAACAGCTCCATGTGCAGCAACTAGTTCTGCCAGTTGTTCATCATCAACGAGTTTATCCAATGCACAGACAACTGAATGCTGAGCAGGACTGAACTCAGTTACAAGGAGAGAGACCAAAGGCTCAACACAGCGAGCTGCAGCCATTGTAGACCTGATTCTTGTATTTCCAAACAAAACACCGCACAACTCCGCAGCATCCCCCTTCAGCTCCATTGAGCAATTTGACGAGAGGATCCTGCAAAGTACATCCACTGCATTCATTTCAACATCAGCAACTGCAAGGGCTCTTGATGGGTTTTCACTCAATAGCCTAACCAATGCAGCTATAGCAGCATGCTGCTCTTTCTCTAGACCAGTATTAAGAATTTCCACCAAGGGTTGGACAGCTTGTCGGGCAGTGTCTGCATTCCTGATGTGATCAGCAGAAAACAAGCTTTCCAATGCTTTAGCAGCACTATACCTTGCAGCTCTTCCACCCAGGCGCAGGACAGCAACAAGTTGACTGACAGCACCAAAAGCAGCTTCATGTCTCCGAATCTCAGCACTATTAAATAGGATCCCTAACAGATCAGTTGCAGCTTCCTCGGTTGCATCTTGTGGACCAAGTGAAAGATACTTAGTCAGGGCCTCCAAAACCCCTGACTCAACCATAACAGTCTTATTTGGTGGACAGTCTTTTGCAAGCTGATTTAGAAGCCCTAATGCTAGAAAAGGTGCCCCAGGACGATCTGGAATTGGTTTGAGTAGATCAACAAGAGCAGGTATTGCTTTGCGAGATGTAGCACCAACTCTAATGTCTTCAACTCTGAATAACCTCTCTAGGGCAACTTGGTCCGGATAACGCACCAAAGCAAACACCTCAGACAATTCCAGAAGATCAGATATATCACCATCAGCACAGCCAAGTAAGGAGATAAGACCACCTGCTGCCCCAGAATTAGCAACAGACAGAAGAGTTCCCCTACTGCCATTACACACTAGGCTGGCTATTGCCTGTGCAGCAAAATATCTGTTTGCAGATTCCTCTGACTTCAACAAATTTGCAAGTACTGGTATAGATTTCATGGTTGCATGGGCACGTATGATGTCTCTATCTTGAAACAGAATAGCTAGCAGTAGAGCACAAATCCATATGCTGCTGTCTTCACTAAAATCACTCTGCATAGGTGAACATAGAGAAGCAACAAAGGTTAACAACAATCAAAATGCACAATAGATTTCTCTGCTGCGTGACATGTGAAATATGATAAGTTTTTTCTTTCTTTTATGTAAATCTCATAATTCTTCTACGTCCAAAGTCCAGACTAGGGATGCAAATGAGCAAAGCCTCTTGAAGCTTAGCTTGTTATAGGCTCGTTCAAGTTCATTTGTTAAAATTAACAAGTCAAGCTCGAGGTTATTTTGAAATTCATGTTAATACAGCCACATTTGATTTAGATCAGGCTCAGCTTGTTCAAGATCATGATATAAAGCTTATGGGGCCACATCATCCAAAGGCTTGCATGCAGATTCATTAAAATTCATAAACAAGCATGTATTTAATAAGCAAATCTTAGTTCAGCTAAATAATTAACATATATAAAATATGAATTATTATATTATCAAATCTAATCAAACTTATTTCTGACATGAGATACACGAGTTTGGGTTTCTTTAAAAAAAAAAACATGTTCACTTCTTTATTGAATGATTTTTCATGGTGAATCCAAGGTCAAGGTAAGTTTGTTTACTTGCTTATTTATCAATCTACTATGTCAAACTCATACCAACCCAAGGAGAGAAGCTTGAGCTTCAAGTCTTAGGCTCACCACAAGCACAAGCCAAGCCTGAACTTTGCTAAAATTAGATGAACTCTAAATATATCAAAGTTTGGCTAGGCTCATTTGCAGCGTTACTCTTAAGACAAATCAAAATTTTCATTGATATTGAGAACTTATGGCACAAGACACTGGAATACCTTCAGTTTACGGTGGGCAAAAAGTTTTACCTGACTGTAGTGCGAAAAACAACTGGAGATTCTGGTGGTGAGGACTTCAACTGCTCCAGCCTCCATTATAACATTTTTACTTTTCTCATCATGGCAGGCAAGAACCGAAAGTAGCCAAACAGCCAAGTTATAACCATAAATTACTGCTGTTCCTTTATGAGATTCACTATTCTCACCTTCTTTAGCATATCTGTGGATGCTAATGACCTCCTTGTCATCATCAACCAGGTCTTCTGAAGGAGAAGCATCTGCAGAACAAAGCATTGTGACAAGTGATTGAATAAGATGACCACATGAATTTGATTGGTTAAGATCTTCCACCAGTCTTTGATGACTAACTTTCGCAGCACAAATAAGAAGTGCAGCTCCTCCAATTTTGACCTTTGGGTTTGTGGAATTGATCACCCTTCTAGCCACTGAAGGTATACATCCAGAGGCACAAGCAACCGCCTCTCCTAAAACAAAAGGCTGATCTCGGCAAAGTCTTGATAATATTTCAATAGCCTTGTCCTGCAACAAGGGTGTTGCATCTGCAATCGACAAAACTATTGGGGTTATGTGTTTTGGAAATTCAGCTAAAACTGCCCATGCTGGTTTGATGTGTCCGCTAGTCCCTTCTGACCTTGACAGAATAGCAAGTGCAGCTAGGGCCTCTGATGTGGGAACAGATCCACCACTTGCAGATTCTAGAAAAGAAACTAATGCAAGTACTGTTCCTGCACGATTGACACAATCAGTTATGGAATTATCAATTCTACGAGAATGAAGGAGACGAGCAATTGCTGCTGCTGCATGGGTCTTCCCAGAAATTGTTCCTTCACGCAAAACCCTAGTCGCCGGCACAATAATTTCATCTGGAATTGCTTTTTCTGAAACTTCACCATCCAAAATAAGATTTGCAAGAGCACACGTTGCCTGTTCAGCTACTTCCAAAGTCAATGAGTTAGCAAGTGCAATTAAAGGAGACAATGCGTCACGACCAACAGCAGCCACTTCCCGGTTCTCTTTAATTGAAAGAAATACTGAAGCAAGACAATGAGATGACTCTGCTAAGATGTTTTCCGATTCAACATTTAGCAACTTCATCACTGACCAAAGTGTTTTAACAGCAATGCTGCTTTCACGTAAATCCTTTCTGGTTTCAAAAATTCCAGCCAAAGCAGAGGCAGACTTGGCCTGAGTCTCTTCTTTAGTAGAGCTCAATATCTTAATCATTGTCTCAATCGCGTCATTTGCAGCACTGCCCTCCCGTAGTACATCACTCAAGGGAACCTCAGAAAGCATACTTCTTAGAGCATCCAGGACATACACTTTTGATTCAGGTAGATCACTGGTTAACAATGCAGTGAGCTGACTAATAGTTGCTGTATCGGATTTATGGATCAAATGATTTAAAGTCTTTGCTGCAATTTCTTTCCCATTGGGACTCCCATTCTTCAGTAGCCATAATAATGCAGGAACAGCATCAGCACTTTCAACACATGCACGAATATCTTCACTGTGATTGCATAAGTTCCTAAGGATTGTAGCAGAATCTTCCTTGGCTTTTGCAGATCCTGTCTCTAGAATTTGGACAAGGGGAGGTATACCACCAGCAGCAGTGATGGCCCACTTGCTTTCATCGTTTTCATTAGATAGAAGGCAAAGCAATGCCACTGCACATTCCTGCTGCTGTTCCGATGAAAGGCCAAGAAGAGATATCAATAGCTGGACCCCTTCACGTCCTTGAAGCGCACGCCATAGACTGCCTTCATTATTGCAAAGCGTGAGAAGAGCTCTTACAAGCTCATCCTGAACTTCGTTGATAGCCATCGTAATCAAACCAACAAGCAATCGTTTTGCTTCAGAATTCACAAGGTTAACTGAGAGGATGGCATTCCCATACAAACTAGCTAATGCTTCTATGGTACGTTCTTGCACAAGAAAGGGTAAACGAGGCTTGAACTGATTAACTAAAGTCTGTTCAATAGCCATAGGATCGGATGCCCTAGTGGATTCAGCTTTACTATCATATATCATCAGAGCTGAAGCCAAAGCTCCTAACGTGTCAGCAGCCTGGGCAGGTGAAGAGCATGATTCAAGGCTTTGACCAAGGCTTGAGATGACAAATGACAAGCCACCAGAAATATTTGCAAGAGCACACATTGCATTTTCCTGTAGTGCTTGGGCATACTCCCCCTGCATGAATTCTTTTGAAGGAGCTATTGTAGCATTTATCAGAGCAGGAATGCCGTTAGATTTAGCTATCTCTTGTCTTGCATCTTTGCACTGTGCAGAAAGAGACTTAAGGGCACCTGCAGCTTCTGCTCTAACAGAGGCTTCATTGCCAGGTCCTAACAGCTTGAGCAGCTGTTTAGTAGCCTCTGCAGCCAATACCTTGAAACAAATAGATGCATCTTGCATCATCATGCATGCAAGAAGAAAGCAAACATTTGCTTGTGTGTCTGACTGTCCTGTTGTAAGCAACTTCACTAGTATATCCACTCCTCCAGCTTGTATTGTTGCAGACCAAAATCCCTCAGTGCTGCTGGAGAGGTTTTTTAAAGCTCCAGTCAACAAGTTATCAACTAAGTTGCCCGTCTTGAGCCCGTTTCGAAGCAACTCCCAGAGTGCAGGCACGACTCCTTCAGTTGAAAAAATTTTTGAGCCAACATGATCCTTAGCACCACCCTGGGAAACAGCATATATTGTCTTTGCCGCTGCAATTTGCCCTTCTGCAGAGCTGGACTTGAGGAGACCAAGCAATGGTGGGATGCATCCTCCAAGTAAGACTTTTACCCTTAGTTCATTCTCCTTGCAGAGAGAACCTAGGACAGTAGCAGCCTGTATCTTCACTCCCAGTGATCCTGACCGGAGAAGAGAAACAAGCACTGGAACTGCTTGAGAGTGAGATCCCACAGCACTGAATGCATTTTCACGTGTCTCAACAAGTTCTCGCAACTGTCTCAATGCATACTCTTTCTCTTGTACAGACGAGGAACTCTGACGTAGCAGCTCAATGCATTGTGCAACACTTGCTAGTGTGCCATCTGGATCCTCCATGCTACTAGTACGGTCTCTGAAAATAATTTAGGAAAGAAAAGTGAGCGACAATTTTCATTGCTATTAGGCTTTGTGAGAAACTTCCTCTTTGTTGACCTCATTTTCAGGGAAACAGAAATAACTTGCGGAAACTTATAAGAAAAAAACAGTCGTTAATATATCCAGAAGAGAGAACCAGCACAATCAAACTAAAAAAGGATATTTCAAGTTGAAAGTGCTAGAAAAGTCAAACATGGAGGAAAATAGAAATCTGGAATAAGATGACATGAAATAAAACATGTTGAACAACAATTTAAGCACAGATAGAGCATCAGTTAGAGAAGTCATTCTTATAGAAGGAGCACAAAGCTCTATTCCTGTTCATTACATCCAGTAATTGCAAAAGAAGAACTTCCCTTTACTTCTGAATTAGAAAAGAGAATCTGGAAACCAGAATTATTAACAGCATCCATCTTAAAAAATAAAAATAAAAATCTACCCACATTATATATGCCATTTTTTCCAGTTTGAAGGAAGTATGTCCAAAATCAATCTAGGAACAGTGGAAACAGGTCTAGAATTGTATAGTTCACCTAAGTGGAAATCAATTCAGAAATTAAGTGCTAGAAGGTTATTGATTATTAAAACTCAAAGCAAAGCATGTGTATTCAACAAGCAGGTCCTCAGTTCCTTTTAAGACATTTTGGGAAAACATACCCTCAAATCTCTGATCTACACAAAAGTATTAGCATCAGTACAAAGCTTAAGAAAGAGACGCCTATAGTAGTACTCAATACAGCACGAAAACTATTCACCAAAGGATAGCATATGTCCACGGTAGATATTAAAAGCATTAGAAAAAGAAACTGCCCTTCGAAGAACTATACAGGTAATCACAAGAGGATATCAACCTTGTCAGCTGTATGAATAAATCCTGAACTCACCTTACACCCATCTTCATAACTGAATGGGGAGTTGGCGGCTCTGAATCTTGAATTTTTAGATCGCCATTTTTTTCCTGCAATTGTGAAATGAGAGTGTTAATTAATATTTAACCAAACACACGCATATAAACTAAAAATATAGCCAATATATTTTGAGATTCGAAACCAGAGGCGGGAAGGGGGCACTCGTCAAAGAAATATTAACAGTTCATATCTTAGAGGAGCAAATGTACCTGCAGATAATAGTATTGCAATACACAAAAAAAAAAATTAAAAATCGTTAAAGTAACTGGCATTTCTAAAACGAAAACCGAAAACACCATAGCATACATTTAAACCTCAATTAACAGAACCAAACACAAAACATACGTATCATGTGGAGTATGAATGAGATCCAGAGGCTCGCGCACTAAATTCGATAAAAATTTACATGAAATATCTCATAATTTTAATATAATGATTCAATCGATTACCAGATCAGCAGTGGCAAGGCTGCTGCCATTGGTAGCAGATAACCTCCAAGCAAGTGTAGCCGCCATCTTTTTTTTCCTTTTTCCACTTGAAAAAATTAGCGAAAGAATGAATCTCTCTCCAGATCTTGCTTGTTTACACAATCAATGCATCAAACTCCCCTGCAAAATATCAATCAATCAGAACAGTCAGTAAGCCAGTCAGCGTAATTAGTGCTGCTACTGATTACACAAAATCAAACTGATTTTTAATTTTAATTAAACTTGACTGAGTTAAGTTGCTTCATTAACTTGAATTCAATTCTAACAGTAGATCAATTTTAACTCCGCTTTCAACTGAAAACGCCGTTGTAAATGACACAAAATTATGAATTTGACTGATTTTCTTCCATCAGTAACCAAAAAGAATGAATTTTCAGTGAAAATGAAATGGAAGTAAGGATAGATCAAGCAGCAGAACCTCTAGTATCTAAGAGATTTTTTCAAAGGAACGAAAATGCGGTGACAAATAAAGAATTCAATCGCTCACTCGTGAGTCATGACCCACCCACCTCTAGAGAGCAAGAGAGAGAGAAAGGAAAAGGAAGAGGAGCATCTAAAGATATCGTAGAAGAGAAGGGAAGATAATAAAAAGGGATTTCATTTCATTGCATTGCATTTTGATTGCCAGAGAGAGAAAATAAAGTATTTTCAGTTAAATTTTTTAAGAGAAAAAATAAATGATTTTTAGTTTTTTACAGAGAGAGAGAGAGAGTGAGGTTTAGTTGTTGGCTTCTGTCTGTGTGTGTGTGAGAGAGAGAGAGAGAGAGAGAGATTTCAGTTAGGTTGAGAGGGAGTGACCACCGACAGGCTCAAGCCTACCTGGATTGATTTTTACTATTTGCTTTGCGGCTTGGCTCAGCTTATATTTCGGATTTTCTTCTTCTTATTATTTATTTTTATTTAATTTCTTAAATTTTTTTTTTTTTTGGGGTGGGGGTGGGGGGGAGCTAGCGTTCATTAGGTTGTCTGGTGTGGAACAGTTTTTTCTTTTACCTTGTGCTATATAAGACAAGGGAACAAGGTGCTACGAAATAATTAGTCAATCTGTTAGGAGGTGATTTGGGTTATTTATTACTGTTTTCATTTTCTATTTTGTTGTTTTCATTTTATGGAAATAGAAAAAAATATTATTTTTTTTAATTTAAAATCTGTGAAGTCATATTTAGAAGACATATTATTAGTGAACTTAAAGGCTCTAGTTCTGAAAATAAAATTAAAATATTTATTAGTTTTTGAATTTCATTACTGGCATAAGTGCAGTGTTGAATTAAGAATTTTTTCTTTTATGTAATAAGAACTTGAATCAATTTATTTGAATTGATTAAATTGAATTATTATTTATTAATTAATGTTGATGTTGTTTGTCATAACTTAATTTTGAACCCTTTATATTTGTTTTTGTAAAATGTTTATATTTTTTATTAAAAATTCAAAATATTTTCGGGACACGAAGTGATAAGTTTTTAAGCTATAAAAATAGTTAGATCATGATATTTTGACAAGATGGGATAAAGGAAGAGAAAAAAAATTGAGGTCAAAATACAAACTTGATCGGAATTAGAAAAATTAATTAAATCTAAAGACTCAATTAAATTTTTAAGAGGTTTAATTGACTTATTTAAGGACTTAATTGAAGAAAAAATAAGTTTGAAAGTCAATTGGGCAAAAAATAAAAGAATTAATTAAGTTCAAGTACTTAATTAAACTTCTAATGGGTTGGGAGGATTCAATCAAAAACTCAATTGAAGATAAATTAAGTTTAGAAATACAATTTAGATTTAATTGAGAAGTTTGAAATTGTGAAGGACTAAATATATTTTTTACAAGCTTAATTGAATGCAATTAGGAGTTTGATTACAAGAAATATGAGGCTTGAAGGCTAATTAAGAACTAAATTTAAAAAATTCAAAACCAATTATCTATATGCAAAAAGTGCGCAACAACAAGGATTGTGTCAAACCTTTCCAAGAACTAGATTGAATAAAATCAAAATTTAAAACTAAATTAAATAAATTATAAACCAAAAACTATAGTATAAAGAGTGCCAAATTATTGAACTTTGAAAAAGATATATTGTATTAAATTAATCATGTTTTGTCTCAATTAAATATATATGAGCTCAAATTAAAACAATAAGGTTATTTATAAAATAATTTATATCCTCGTATGCATGAAAGGGATATGATAACAAATCTAGTAAATTTTTTATATATAAGAACAAAAACACGAGGTTAAGAAAAATGGCTAGTGTTTATTTAGAAGTGTGGTAAATATTATTTTTTAAAGTGTTTTTTTTTAATGCATCAAAATAATATATTATTTTAATTTTTTAAAATTTATTTTTGATAGTAGTATATCAAAACTATTAAAAATAATAATTTAAAATTTTAAAAAAATTAAAAACATGGTGAGACTGCACTAGTAATGCATCATTTGTTTTTGCATTTTAAAAGTATTTTTAAAAACATTTATAATTTTTTTTAATTTTTTTTTGTTTTAAATTAATAAAAAAAATTATATTTTAAGATTATTTTGATACAATAATATCAAAAATAATTTTTTAAAAAATATTATTTTAATATATTTTTAAATAAAAATACTTTAAACAATCACAATCATACTCTAATAGTAGAAAGGTCCCACTCAGAACTGTATTTCAGTGTTCAATAATGAATTCATCATGGTCATTTCCATAACACGAAAATGATTGCCATTTATTAAATTGAAAAAAAAAAAAAAGTAAAAGAAAATGACAAGAAAAGCAACCTTAGCCTAGCCTAGCATAGCCAAGCCAAGCCAAGCCAAGCCAAAACTGGAAAACAATCAAAATCAGACTACCTCCTTCTCTCTCTTTTTCTCTCTTAGTTGGCATAAAATAATGTTGAATATTAAAAAAAAAAGAATGGGTGGAAGGCAATGAAACATCCTGGACAGAAGGATACACCTAATGAGGATGATTTTGTAATTTAGCAATTCCTGTTAGCTCTAACTAAAACCATCAGTTGTTTCTAGTCCTTGTAAAATGACTTTAGTGCCCTCTGTAGAACTCTTGCTAACCAACTTGATTTTTCTTTCTTTTTCTTTATATATTTTTAGTTTTCTGTAGGGAAATTTGAATATAAATAACTCTTCAATTCACCATTGCCAATCATGACTTTAAAAAAATAAAATTATTTTATCAGTAAACCAATATCTCGTTAGCAAAATATATTTAATTGGTTGGTCCATAATCCTCAATGATAAACCAAATTCACTTAGTAATCTCTTTTATTCAATATTATTTTTTGTTGTATATATTATTTTTTTGAACAAAGAATTGATGTATTTGAATAATTAATATTTAGGATTGATTAATACGATTTGTCTATCCTCAATGATAAACCAAATTCACTTAGTAATCTCTTTTATTCAATATTATTTTTTGTTTTATATATTATTTTTTTGAACAAAGAATTGATGTATTTGAATAATTAATATTTAGGATTGATTAATACGATTTGTCTAAAAAGGAAAAGATAAAGCTAATTCATTTTATTTAAAGATAAAATTGATGCAATATTTAGTTTTATTTTTATTTTTTTTCATTTCATATGAAGGAAATGATTTGGACTCAACACCAGCCACTAGAGACTTTGATTTTTAAATTGTTTCAACTTGAAAATAGCTGCAATTTGTTGTTTTGTAGACCAGCCACCAGAACCATGTAGTGCTTATTTTTGTGTTTAAAAAATAATTTTAAATTTTTTTATTTTTTTAATTAAATTATTTTTTATACTCCTAAATTTTTTTTAATGTATTGATATTAAAAATAAATTTTAAAAAATAAAAAAATAAATTTTAATATATTTACACCGAAAAGAAAAATCATTTCATTATAATGTGGAAGCTGATTTCTCACCAGTTATGATAGGGACTAATAGCCCTCAGGAAAATAAAAGGGACCAAGATCGGAACAACAACATGATTATAATTATAATTATAATCATAATTATTATCATGACGACGACGACGACGACTTAGCTGTATTTGTGACTGATTAAAGGGTCCTGTTAGTTAGCAGGGCATGTTTCTTCATGTGCAATCCTCATAAAATGTGAGGAGCCGAGCATTCAAGCTGTCCCCCTATTTTTAGAAAATAAAAAAATGAAATGATAAACAACGAAGACAGATCTACTTCCACGTTCCAAATTTAGAACAGCCCATTATAATCATTTGCAAGCTGTGACTTACCTTGCAGGATATTTTATCAGGCAATACAAGCTGTCCTTTTTCTTTATTTTACTATTTTTCATTTCTGTCCTTGTCACCACGGTACCATTCTTTTACATGGTGTTTAGATATATAATAATTATTATTTTTTAAATTATTTTTTATTTAAAAATATATTAAAATAATATTTTTTTTACTTTTTAAAATTTATTTTTAACATTACCACATTAAAATAATTTTAAATTTTTTTAAAAAATTACATTTTAAGCACAGGCTACAAAAGGGATGACAGCAGACTCAAAATTATATAATTTGAGTTCAATAATAAGTCATTGAAACATATGGTTTTGACGAGGAGAAAAAGATTTAAGTGGATTGTATCATTTTAATTTTTTTTTTATTAATATAAGTGTTTGGGTCAACTTGTATGTACCCTAACTAATCTCATGAATCCTAAAATTAATAATTATATAAATTTTTAATAATTTTAAAATTTATAAAATTCAAAATAATAATTTTAAAAATATAAATTTAAAACCTACACCCTTCTTAAAGTTGGATGCTGGATCGTGTTATTTATTTGTACAAGGAGGACAGCAATGACTCAACTAACATCAAATCAGGAACCGTTTCTAAACCCCATTCACAAGAGTCCGAAATATGTCCGCCTAGTGATGCCGACAGATCAATTCCCACGTTATAATACAGATAAATATGTTGATGGAGGTTTATTTTTAAAGTATTTTTATTTAAAAATATATTAAAAAAGTATTTTTAATTCCAGCACCTCATATTAAAAAATATATATATATATATATATAAGAATTGCATTACCTTAAATCACCACTGAAGAATGAAATCTAACCTAACCTGACGGATTACACGCCGTAAAACAAAGAAACGATAGAGAAAACCGCAATAACAGAAAATTTGAGACATCAGATTTTAGTTTCTTTGGAAACACATGTCAGAATCTTACAAGCACACGGACAAGGTGGAGAATCATACATTAAAAAAACATGTCGTAATTCAAAAGAAGAAGAAGAAAGTCCCCTCGCCATCAAACAACTAACAAAATGTTACTGTATTTTACTATTTTATACTCAGGAATGAAAAGGAGTAAAATGCACTTTTGTTTTGTACTTCAGCAGCACATTTTTCAAAGAATCAGCTAAAACTATAATCAAGCTCAACAGCCATATGGGTAAGGAGTTTGTAAGTGTGGTAATAGTTGCTTTTCAAATAGTTTTTCGTGCTGAAAAGCATGCTAATAATATTTTTTTATTTTTTAAAAATTATTTTTTATATCAGCACATCAAAACGATCTAAAAAATACAAACCGCATTTAATTTTAGCAAAATAAATTTTTTTTTGAATTTTTCCCAAAAACATGTTACTAATCAATACCAAACGGGCACTAAAACATCCAGCTCTTGTCGGGTTTTTTTTTTTGAGTTTGTAATAAATTTTTAATTTTTTAAATTTATTTTTAAAATCAACATATTAAAATAATAAAAAAAAAACATAAAAAATTACTTTAAACAAACAAATAAATAAATTTTAGCCATCCATCCCAGACAGAGGCTGACGGAGGCTTAGTCGGGTTCTTATATCCCTTACAAATTGTTTATTACTCCTACATAGTAGCAGTAAACACACCATGTTAGAAAACCAACAGTGTTCAAGCGGGAAAGAAACAAAATTTTATTCATGTGGGGATATGGATCTACACATTTTTGGGTCTCGCTCGCAACCCTTGTAAGGCTCTTCTAAATTTAAGCTGCTGAAGAGGACAATCATTCTCTCTTCTCTTTTGTGCGTAAAGATTGGAAAAGACAAAAACATCATTGAGTAAGGCCAATGCATGTAGCATACGACTGGAGTACAGTTAGGGCTTGCTCTGTGATAGCTCTGTTCCTTGCTCGCCTCACCCAATCACCAGCTATCTCTTCTGCCTGGCTGCCTTGGACACCTTTTTGGAGAGCATCTGCTGCTTCAGCAAGCTTTCCCTCAGCAAGGAAACCCTCAACTCTACTAATAAGAGATTCAATACCGTCACCAGAGGGTTCGACTTCTTTGAACTGTACCAAAGACAAATCAGGATAGTTTAGTTCCAAGGTAGTTGGATAAAAAGAGACAGTTCACGAACAGTAGTAGCAAGTGACGAATACAAAAAGTTTCTCAGATAGATCTTGAATTTGCCTACCCTCAACCAGGATGCAACATGTGCCAAAGCGTGAGCCAAGATGCCACCACCACCAGGTGGGATCAAAATATAATGTCTCAGATTCCCTTTCATGACATTGAACTGTAAGAAAATGAAGATCGATAAATGATCTTGTAAGAAAAAACAGAAACACTTCAGATTTTGTTAGTTGCCAGATTCAGTGACATTAGGGCTTTCTATAGAATAATAGCAAAGACATTCAAGCATTATCATTATACCAGTGGAAGTTAGAATTCATATTGGACTCCATATTAACACTTCAATAAAAATGAATTTATTATAAGCAGAATGGCATGCAATTTGTAATCTGCCAAAGATAATACTCGTAAACCTAAGTTCAATAAGAGATCATGAAATGACGTCATTCAATCTGCACAACTGGATTACACCATTTACTAGCACATGTGAACAAATGGACCCAACATGTGACTTGCCTTCTGATTCAATTCCAATAGAGTATCAGGACCATGGTGCTTTGTTTCTTCAGGAAGGTTTGATAGAACCAGAAGTAAAAGTGAGTCCTTATCAATGGCCTCAAGATAGGTGCTTAAAGCATCTAGCTCTTGCTGAATCGGTAGTCCTCTGTAAAGTGCATCTTCTAATGCAAGCGCTCCCTGTAACATGCGGATGTAGTACATCAGTTTGCTGACTAGGTAAACATTGATATCAGAAATGCACAAGTATAACACAAGCACCCACACACAAGAGAGAGTGAACGTTAGTATCCTGAAAAAAAAATAGAAAGGAAGAGAAGAACAAGAAATCCTTACAAGAGCAAGCTTGTGAACAGAGTGAATTTGACGAGCCTCTTCAGATCGTGCATAGAATGCCATGCACAAGGCATTTATCTGTAAAAACAAGAAGAATTATCACCAAACAATTTGCATAATAGAAACTTCCATGGTGTAAAATGCCAGCAAGTGAAAGATGTTAACACATGCTAATAGCTGTGAAATACTAGTGAACAAGCATACACACTCTACTTGTGGAAACATTTAGCCATAATGGTATAGGCTTAAGATTCACAATTTAACTTTTCCAAACAACTAAAGAAGTTTAAAGACTTCTGGTGGGCAAAAAATATGATTTTGGTCAGCTACTGTCTAAATTACACGAAGCCTTGAGAGGAAATACAGTTCATCTTTGTAGACATGGATTTTACAAGTGCTAAGCACAATTATCCTGAAACTCTCATGGCAGAGGAATACCCAGTTGCAGAATTGTGCCAACAACACTGGTGTTAATAATCTGTACACCATCTTAGTTAAGGGAAGTAAGGGACCATCTTAGTTAAGGGAAGTAGGGGGTAGCTTGCACTGCTTGCCATCTGCTTGTGCTGGGGGTATGGTGATGGCCACTGCCGAGACAAGGAAGTAAAATCTCAGGAAGGTCATGCCTGCTGTCATTGAGGCAGATCATGAATCCTCAGGGAGAAATGAAAGGCTTGGCAATAACCAGTCAAGTTGGAAAGTAGTGTGCTGATCTGGGGACCAGGATTGCAAGTGCAATCAATGCCATAACTTAACAGGTTTAGTTCATCTGTTCCTTTGCATTCTGAAAGGCAAGTTTTTGTCATTATTAAATACATATTTTGGCAGGGTTTGAAGCGTGACTGAATTTTGTTTGTAGTTTTACATGTACTTATTAAACGCATGGAATTTCTTCAGGAACATGGATGATATAATTTTAGTCTTGGTGTCAAAAAGATAAACACACACATATAAAGAACAAAACATGAAAACCTAATTTGCAACCTGTGGTTACTAGAGAAAATAACTAGTTTGAATACCATCTCCAGTATAATCCTCTTGGTAAATGCTTTTATCTATACCTCCTATACAAGATTTAAATGGATTTGAAGTTTTATGTACATCAGCATCCTTGTATCAAGTATATGGCACATCCTTTTATCAACAATGTTTTTCATTCTTCATCCCACTAAATATTTCCCAAATTTAAGAAAACAATACATCAGAAATGCATACCAAATATTTTTCTTCTGAACAATTGAAATTTCCATTGAAAAGGGAGAATTTTAAACCATGAACTAACATATGATAAGTAAGATCATCAATTTCCAGGAGTTACCATACATTGAGATTTGCTTCAGTCATCTTTTCAATCTGCGCTGCCTTCTCCCGTGCACTTGCAGCCAACAATTCTGCTTTTGCGAACTCCGACAACTTTTGCAGCTTCATTTCCGCTTCATTTTCCTGCATTTAAAATGTTTGCAACTTGAGTAAAGCGTTATCAAATCCATGCATATGGTACAGAATCTTATGGAGAAAAACATATGCAAACCTTCTTTTCAAGCTCCAACCTAAGTTTTTCCTCCATTCTTTCTTGAAGTGTCTTGATTGCAGCTGCAGCTTTGGCTCTCTCTCTTTTTATTTCCTGAAATTGTAGAAGTTGTCATCTAGTCACAGGTGGCACTATATTGGAGGAAGGGGGCTGGAGAATTTGCTTAAACAGATAGCTTATCTCCAACCATAACTATAGTCTATTAACTCTCTTGCTACAATGCTACAGACATGAAAAGAAGACCATAATCTGTACAACCTTATCCAATATTGCTGCCTTTTCAACATGCATAAGTTCCCTAGCCCTTAAATCCCTCAGTTCTTTTTCATACTTCTCCTGAAAGAGAGCGAAGGATAAGTGCAAATAGATAATGAAAGAAAAGGACATGTAGTAGTCATTAATCAAGAAATACCCATGTTACAAGGTATGCAACAGCGATACCTTCAGTGCTCTTTTTTCTTCAGCAAAAGCAAGGGCATCCAAATCAGCTTGCCTCTTTTCAGCTGCATGAATTGCTTCGAGAAAATCCATAACTAACTTTCCATCTTTAGTTAGGTAACCCTCATTCAGTTCTTCTATGGCACTACCAATAGCCTGTAGTTCCAAAGAATCTCAGTTAAGCAAGTACATGCCTCAATCACAGAAATATGCACATGATAGAAATGTAGCAACCTGTTCTCCAAGGCCCTCTGTTGCAGTGTTCTTTTCAGCTTCGTCATCGAGATGGTATGAATCAAGTAGACTTGATGTTCCTCCACCTTCACCAAAGGCATCCCGCTGCAAAGAGATACCAAAACAGATTTTAAAGCTGTGCAGAACAGCACAACAAAAATAGAGAACAAAGTACATTTTTAAAATTCATTTCTATGGTACATAAAACAAGTATAACAGCTAGCAACACCAGCATCACCATCATATGCATAGTGAATGCCTTTCCAATATATTACTGAGGATAAAAATAGAAATCTAACATTGGTTTTTAGCTGTCTCCCTATTGAAAGAGCCTCCCTATGAAGGCTTCATAGGCTAGACAACAAAAGAAATAAAATGATTATAGCTTAACATAAAGAGCATAATATATAGACATGCATACAGTAGAAATCCTATTCTTGTTATCTTGCTCTCCTGTTTTGTATTTTAGCCTCTCTTTTTTTCCTAGAAATTGAACACAAGAGACTGCCCAAACTTAAGGTAATTAATACAGAGGGTACTAGTAAACTATCTACAGCTAAGAACTTCTACAGTATGCTTCCAGCATAGTTTACACTCCAAAGCAACATGAATTACAAATTATTAGTAGCAATTACTATCAAGAGTACCTCAGATCTGTCTTCTGAAGTAACATTCTGAGTTTGTACTGCTTTTATTTCCCTCTCTACAGGAACAGTTGCATCCTGAGGTTGTACTTCTGTAACTTGAGTTCCCTCATTTGATTCTTCAGTAGTTTTCAACTCTGGGCTTTCCACGCCAAGACTGCCTTCAGAACCTATACATTGAGAAGATTTTGGTTCATGCCTCTCCTCAACAGAGATTGTCCCATGGTCTACCTGGAACTGATTATCAGAATCTGTTTTACTTATAGTGTCAGCCTTCTGCTCGGTTTCAACATGAGGAAGATCCGAAGGAGTTTCAACCTTCGGCTCAGTTTCAACATGGGGAACATCTATACGAGTTTCAACCTTGTCCTTCTTGGTTTCAACATTAGGAAGATCTGTCTGAGTTTGAACCTTTTGCGCAGCCTCCTCTATAAAATGGCTTAATTTATTAGCCTCTTCACTCATGGCTGACACATCTTCATGATCAATGCCATCCCCACCCGAGTTAACATAACCTTGCTTCTTTTTACCAATAAATTCAATAAATGGGTCTAACCAACCTACATAATAACATGTCCCAACAACAAGAGCTGCACCTAAGCCTTTTGCTAAAAGTGAACCCGTCCTCTCTGATTTATCATTCTGATCACCGTTTGGGGATGCATTCTTCTGGAAAGTGGTTGAGAATTCCTTCCTTGAAGAAAGGAAGGGGGGCACACGCTGAAATTACACCACAGAAAAGAACCCAATAACAGCAAACTACACATTATCTTCAGCAACAATCATTTACCAAAAATCAAGATGTTAGATGAAAATAGAAGTATATATTTACAAAATAACACTAGCTCAATAATAAAAAGGGGAAATTAAGAGGTCTGGCACAGACAAGCAAGTGAGATATTGACAAAAGAAAAATCAACATTCGAGACTTGTGGTGCCATATCATAAGCTTAATAAATTGAATTTGTATGATATCAATAAAATTCGGAAAATAAATTCTGGGTTCAAGATAAACTCCACTCTCAAGTATTTGCTCGAATTTTGAATGAATTATCTCAAATCTAAAAACACGACTATCTAATTTATAATTGCAAAATTTACAATTTGTTAGCAAAGAAACATGCCTGAGAAGTAATCTGCCTCGGTATCCTGCTTAATGATTGACGACGACTTGATAACTCCAAAAGGGACCTGCGAGACAACGCAAAAGAGAGAGAGGAGAGAAGAGAAAACAGCATTTAAGCTCGGTCACCAAATCAAAGTTTTCCAGTTATTATACAGCAAGAAGAAACCCAAAAGTGATCACAGAAATGATTTTTACAAGTAAATTGTGTAAGGTGAGTGACTAAAGCATAAAATGTGAAGGCCATACCTTCGAAGCATTGTTCTTGAGACTTATATTCTATTAGAGTGTAAGTGCTTGATAAAATGACTGTGAAAAAGATCTCAGTGGTAAAGAAAGCTTAGATTTTCAGTTGGGGCTTTGGGGTTTTAATTCATGTTAGCATTGGATTTGAAAGGAAGAAATCGTTTTGGATTGGATTGAAGGTGAAATGATCGCCTTCTTCCAATTGATGTCTCCACGAGAAAGAGCTATAAAAAAAAAAAAAAAAAAACCCCTTGTAATGTTTAGTGAATTAGAGGCTGTGGTACTGTGGTAGCTATGGTTGTAATTTGAAAAAAAATATTTTATAAAAAATATTTTTAATTGAAATTAGTTTAAAAAAATAAGTATTTGAATAAAACTGTAATTAAAATTGAGGTTGAAGAAAAAATATTTTAATGTGTTTGGTTAAGAATGTTTTTGAAATTAAGGTTATAAAATAATTTTAAAAAATATATATTAATATTGATGGTTTTAAATTTAAATATTATAAAATTAATTATTTCTATTACATCATGAAATAAATAATATTTTATATAAAATATTTTTTATTATTTTATTAAACTATTTATAATTCCATTGCATACAAAATTCATCCGATAAGAACTACAACTTTCATAATTTTTTGAGCGTGTAATAAAATTAGATAAAATATTATCATATATAAAATTGATATTACTGTGCAAGTAAATTTAATTCACTCTATACTAGTTTTTCGAAAAAAAAAATATTATTCACATCACGAATGAATTTAACTCACTTTAAACTATTTTTTTTTTTTTAAAATGTTAATAAAGTTAACGAGCTGGAAAAAAAAATGTGTGAACAGTGCAATTCACTCATGAACAGTACATTGGATTGCACTGTTCATGATTTTTTAAGATGTGCATTGTGTAAAAAGCAGGATTTCATAACTTTTCATTTACAGCGTTTTGGACGCAAAAATCACGTGGGCTCTATGCACAATAAATCAATTTTTTTCATTACCTGGCTGCAAACTGTGTTTTAATTAAAATGCAGCTACAACCACATAGACAAACAGGGTCTTGCTGGTTAGGGGTTGCAACGTTCCCAACTCGCACAAATTTTTTTCAACAAGAAAAAAAAAGGCTACGAAAATGCAAGCATTTCTATAATAAAGCTAAAACAATTTTAGATTTATCTAATTTATTTAAAAAAATTATTAATTTAAATAATACAAATAAAAAAATATAATGAAAATAAAAAACTAATAAAAAATAACAATATAAAAAAGTAAAAAAATAAAAATCAACTCGGTTGTTTGAGCTAACACGTCAAATATAATAGGTAGTTATTATATTAGGGTAACTTGATAAAACACATACTGAATAAAATTATAAAGTTAAATTATCAAAAAATTTAATATTAAAAAGTAAATTTAAAAAAAATTAAGAAAAGCAACAAGAAAAAATATGAGTCAACCCACTAACCTTGCGATTATGGGCATATGATTGGGATGAACCTATAAAAAGAAAATTAAGAGAAAATACATGAAAATTAATTTATAATAAATCAAATATTAAATATTAAAGGATAGAATTAAAATAATAATAATAATATATATATATATATAAAAAACAAAATCAACTTATATTAATCTTCAAAACCAACAACCTTGATCATGAGCTCATGACTCACGCCATAGAAGATAAACCCCAAGAAATAACAAAGCAAAATTCCAAATCATGAAACAATAAGGGATAAAATTAAAAAAAAAACAATTAACAAAGGATCCAAAACAAAAAAAATAAAAAAAATAAAGATTAAATATGATATAAATATTATTTAAAATTAAATATTGAGAGATTAAATAAAAATTTTAATTATAAAAAAATAAAGATAAGTTAAAAAAATAAAAATAAAATTGAAAAAAAATAATTAAATTATACTTGTATATTTTGTCAAGAAAAAAAAGAGAAAAGATAGAGTATATATATAAAAAAATTATTGAGCTTAGCTGCCATGTATATGGACGACACCAATAAAAAAAGTACAACGAGACATTTTTAATGTTGCCTCGTAAAGAGATGTTTAGACATTCGATAACGTTGTATACACTGCATGAGGGTGTGAATTTTTAACATTTGTCAATATATATTTATAATTTATGAAATTTTACATGCATTGATATTTTCTTTGAATTGTGAAATTTATATGTTGATGTTATTTTTAATTGAGAATTTTAATGTGTTGACATGATTTTTAAAATCTTAGTTTTCACGTGTTATACATTTTTAAACTGGGAAATTTTTTATGTTTATGGTAAAATTGTTTTCACATATAAAAAAAATATTTGAATATAAAAAATATCATGATCTTTTTTTTATTGTCTTTATTTTTGTACTCCTATAATTTTTGTGCACTGCACTAATTTTTTTTTGTTATGAGAAGATCTAGGTTGGGTTAATATGAGCTCACATGGGCCTAGTAAACATAAGTGGCACCTTGTTTGTTTCTTGAAAAGTAGTTTTTGGGAAACCATTTTCCAAACTTTCCTGTGTTTGTTTGTCATTAGAAAAGTTGGTCAACGGAAAACAATTTCCGGTCAACGGAAAACACTTTCTAGTCAACGGAAAACACTTTCCGGTCAACGGAAAACACTTTCCAGTCAATTTTAGTCAAAAAAAAAAATTGACTTGGTTTTCAGGAAAGTGTTTTCCTTTTAGCTGTGTTTGTTTTCCGGAAAGTGGTTTCCGGGAAAGCACTTTCCAAACTTTCTTGTGTTTGTTTGCCAGTAGGAAAGTTGGTTAATGGAAAACACTTTCCAGTAAAAGGAAATTTTGGCTTGGTTTTCAGGAAAGTATTTTCTTGAAAAATTTGAGGGGAAAACACTTTCCGGAAGTTGTGAAAGATTTAGAAATGTCATTATTTGCTGATTATATCAAATTTGATCCTCAAACTTTTGATTGCTATATATATTTTGTTTTGAATATTTATTTTTCAATTTCATCTCTTAAAATTTTATTTTTATATTAACTTTGGTTCTTATTTTTATAATTGCTATTTGCTTTTTTCTTATCATTTTTTTATTGAAATTTTTTATTTATCAAATTTGATCCTCATTCTTTTGATTGTTACTTATTTTATTTGAAATAATTTATGAAATGTTGATTATTATTATTTTAATTTCTTCATTTTTCATTTTTTTTTCATTTTTTAGATTTGATCCCTATTATTTTGATTATTATTTGTTTTATTTGAGATAATTTATGAAATTATATTTTTTTTTCAATTTCATTCTCATTCAACTTTTTAATTTGTAAGATTTGTTCCTCATTATTTTAATAAACTTGAGAAAAATAAAATATTAATAAGTTATTTTCCAGCTCATTTCCCATGACATAACCAAACACTGGAAAGTGTTTTCCAATTCATTTTCCATAACACTACCAAACATCGGAAAACACTTTCCCGGAATACACTTTCCAAAAGGAATTCACTTTCCTGCAAACAAACGGATAATGCTTGTTTCAGAATCCTTCAAAAATATTCTTTGCTTAAAATCATAGAAAAAATATTTTATTAGTCACAGATAATATTTGATATAATAAACTTATATTGAGTTCTTATTTTGAAGATTAGCAAGGATTAATGCATCCTTTTGATTTGTTTAACAATATAACAAAATCGAGAATATTAAATCTTTTAATTTAATATTCATTAATAATAAAAATCAAAAGTGTGAACATCAATATCATTGGATCTTACTTCCAAATAGATCGATACAAAATGAGCACTGCTTGGATATTTTAGGATTGAGATTCGAAAATCTCATTCAACAAATATTGTAAGGGGAATTTAAGTATTATAGGACAAGTAAATCTCATTAAGTCTCTATTTATGGAACTCTCCAGTTATTTAAGTTGGGCTCATCGAGTCATTAACTAATATGACTTAGGTTGTGATTTGAAGGGACTTGCTCTAGATTTGTTAATTTACCAAGCAATTAGGAGTGATAAAATTGACTAAACCTTAAAATTGTTAGACTTGAAATAACAATTATGATTTAACTAATTGCAGGAGAACCGTTATCATCTTGTAAATAAACTATTAATAGATTAGGCATAACAGACTATTAAGAATTTTAAAAAGGACTAGCAATTCAACTTATGTTGAGTGTTATCCTTTAAGGTAATTGTATATTTTATTTATCATAACTAGTCTCTTACTACAAATCTTTAAAGATCAATTACAATTTCTAATAACTATAATACTAGGTAACAAATATCATTTTTACAAGTTTAGATCTTTTCCCAAAAGAATCATATACCATATTCTTTTTTCTAAGGTCATTGTAATACCTGCGACAAAATTAGTAAAAATTATTTAATTAAAAAGAAAAAAATATATATTCAAGTGAACTCAGATTAACATGCTACATCCGCAATCTAGGCCATGCATCCCTTTGGATTTAATAAGTTTTAATCAATGGAATTATTTTTTATACGACAATCATTAATGCACAACCTTTTTTTATCAATAAATAAATAAAATAAATATAAATAAAAAAGATAGAATATGCATTTAGGATTAAAAAAACAAAAACAGACTTATTTTTTTAAAGTTAAAAAAAAGATTCATTTTTTAAAAGTTCAATAAGAAAAAAAATACCTTTAAATAACAAAGGATGAATTTTTGAAAAAAAGTTTAATAAACTAAAAATGCATTAAAAAAACAAACAAACATAGCAAGGCACATCAAACTCGAATAACAAAAGCAGGTTGATTTTTTTAAAAGTTAAATAACAAAAAGATTTGTTTTTAAAGTTAAATAAGAAAAATAGATCTTTAAATAACAAATTATAAAATGTTTAATTTTTTTTAGTTTAAAGGACAAAAAAAACATTAAATAAGAAAAAGAAAAGACAGGCTAGATGCTTGGGCCTATTAGCCAAGGCTCACACATTTAAGACTCAACAAAAAAATGTCCAATCTTGTGCATAGCATGCAAATTCTGACCCTATAATATCTGTTTATGCTGCCACGGGAGGTGAAATAAGTGAAAATGAAGGCACTTCTGATGATTCCCAAGAAATATGAATCATGTTTGGCTAATGGTATCCACTCTCAACATGTATTTATATTCTGTAGGATTATAAGATGACCTTTTCCCTTTTAGTGTCCTCTTTTCTGTCTTTGAGATGTAATGGTGAGCTATAGAAGAGAACTAATGGATATGTTTTTGATTGTGGGAACTCATGTTTCATGACTTTTAATTATTACCAAGTGTTAATGGCATGCAACTGTGTTCCCAAGTATGCGGGGCAGCTCCAATTATAATGTTCTCTGTCTTTTTACATACTCACACCGCATCTCAGAAATCGCTATCCAGAAGACGACTTTAATATGATGGACATTCCCAGGATTCTTACTTGTGGCCAGACTCGCACAGACGTAAGATGGCTTGGTTTGCTGAGTTTATTTGAATCTATTTTATTATTTTATTTTATTTATTTGAGTTATTTATGTTAGACTATTTTGATTAATTAGTTGAGCAGATAATTGAATGTTTTAGGATTATACTATTTATATATATATATATATATATATATATTTTATTTTGTGAGATAGTTTTTGATAAATTGAATATAAATTGTCGCATGTTTTTTTCAACCTCCATTCTTTTCTTTTCTGGTTTTTTTTCCATACTTTTAATTCTTAGCTTCTTTCTCTTAAGGTTTCTTTCTTCTTTTTTTTTTTTTTTTGTTCATATGGCCATTCTCGAGTTCTCACATGTTCTTCCACCATATATACACAAAGAAACCAGAAACAGTTGTCATTGGTTGTGTTTTCTCAGGTGAGTTCGTACGGACGAGATTGAAAGAGAGTCAGAATCCAAGACCTTTAAGAAGAGGGTGGCATCATTAAATTATTATCAAGTGTTGTTTTATTCTTTGGACCCTAATATTCAAGTCATACATCCTTCAAAATTGACTTAACAAAACCATTATTTTTTAGGATCTTGCGCTCGTGGATGATCTTCGGCTTATGATTCTGTGGGTTTCCTACCATAACTCATTGCTGAATTTTGTGAAAAATATTAGCAAGGAGAACTGGATTGCGTATATTCACATCATTTTACAGATTTTGTTAATGAAAAATTATCAATAATATCATTAACAATCCAAGTATTAATTATTATTATTAATCTTGAAGGATGTAATTCAATTGATCAGATCCTCGATTGCTTTCTAGAAATTATTAATTTGAGTCTTACAAATCTCAGGACTACTAGAGACTTATATAGTTGTAAATTTTAAGACTAATAAAATTAATCGAGGTATGCGCAGACTGACCCGGTCATCCACGTTAATAAAAAAATTATTATTATTGTTATTAAAATTTATCACTTCTTGGATATATGGTAATGTTATTAAAATGATTTTTTATTTAAAAACATATTAAAATAATAATTTTATAGTTTCAGTTAATTATTGCTTGAGTGAATTCAGTAAATTGTTAGTTTCTGGCTTTGAAATTATGTTAAATTTACCGATAAAATGGCCTTTTATTTTTGAAAAATTGTAGCAAAGTTGTGAGATTTTCTCCAAGTTGCCAAATGTACGTTGACTTTTGTATTTTATTCAGGATTTTGAGGGCAATTCTAGTTGGAAATCATGTCTTCACCGTATCCAGTTCTTGCTATCAAAAGTTATTAAAATAATATTTTTTTATAACAGATAAAATAATTAAAAATTAAAAAAAATTATATTTAAATAAAAAAATACTGGTTGAAGGCAATTCCGGTACGCTGAACTTTTCTCCCTCTTTTAATAAGGTAAATGCCAATTCGCCAGCCACATCACACACCCTCTTAGCACTTCCCGTAACTGACCACGAGCACCGCTCGTGAGACAAAAAAGAATCCCCTGCTCGTTAGGGGCAAGTCCGGTATTTGACCAGCAAATCGACGCCACTATTTCAAGTACCAAACGCTCTCTTTCTTCTCTATTATTTCTCGATAAGAAAACCAAAACCCTAAATTGCCTTCTCTCTCTCCAACGAAGAAGGAAAAAAAAAAAAACTGTTCTTTTTCTCTACTTTACATTTTAGAGTTCTTGTAAATTTGTTTCTTTCTCTTTTTTCATGTTTTAGTTTTCTGCCTTTTGTTTTGGTCTTTCTGTTTCAGGAGAACAAACTGAATCGCTGATAATTGCCGTCTCTTTGTTGGGTCTTGTAATCTCTAATTGTGGCTTTTGTGCTCTGAAATTTAGGGTCTTGCATATCCGTTTCCATTGTGAGTGCAGCCAAGAAATTATTTCTGTAAGTTGTCTCTCATTTTCTTCTTCTTGTTTTGGCTTTTATAATTTGTATGCACTTGTTCTTTTTATTCTATTTAGAAATTTACACATTGTGAAATTTGTAAATTTTTGCGATGCAGTGATTTTTTTTTTTTTTGTGTGAGGGTTTCCTTTGTTTTGGGATTTTTTTGGAAGATGGGTTCTGGATGATGAGAGCATTTGGTATCTGAAATGACTTTTTTAACGTGCCTTTTTTATTTTGAATTTTCTGGTTTGTGTTGTTGAATCTAGGTTTTCGGCTAATTATTGGTTGAGTGAATTTGGTAAATTTTTAGTTTCTGGCTTTGAAATTGTGTTAAATTTACTGATATGATGGCCTTTTATTTTTGAAAAATTGTAGTAAAGTTGTGAGATTTTGTTCAAGTTGCAAAATGTATGTTGACTTTTGTATTTTATTCAGGATTTTGAGGGCAATTCTAGTTGGAAATCATGTCTTCACCATATCCAGTTCTTGGAACAAAACCCATAGACCAGTGGAAGGTTACTGAATTAAAAGAAGAGCTTAAAAGGCGGAGATTGAAAACCAATGGTTTGAAGGATGACTTGATTAGACGGTTGGATGACGCACTTCGTGTTGAGATGGAAAATGATGAAGCACTTCGTGTTGAGAGGGAAAGTGTGAAAGCACTACGCAGCGAGCAGGAAAATGCTGCGAAGGCTGTGGTGGATGTGGATAATGGTGTTCATTTAGAGAACCCACCTATAGTAGGGGTGAAAATGGAAGAGGCAGTACCAGTTGTTGCTGAGATGGTTAAAGATGTTGTGGATGATGCTGCTAGTAGAGATGAGAAGGTGGATAATGTTATGATTCAGGTTGTGACCAATGAGAGTGTGAAAGCCATGGGTACAGGAGAACTTCAAGAAGAGGTCCAAATGGGTGGTATTGATTCTTCTAGTTCAGATGAGGATCTCAATGTTCATGCAAGTACTGTGGAGACCAGTATTACTGTTACCGAGACTGTGGTGTCAGAAGTAGCATTGAGTGTGAAAGCCACAGGTACAGGAGAACTTCAAGAAGAGGTACAAATGGGCGGTATTGATTCTTCTAGGAAAGAAGAGGATCTCAATGTCAATGCCACTACTGTGGAAACCAGTATTACTGTTGCCAAGAGTGTGGTGCCAGAAGTAGCATTGAGTGGGCAAGATGTGCAAAATTCTGGAACACAGGAGGCAAATGAGAACTCAAATATCCAGCTGGAGAATGAGGGTTTAAAGCCCCAGCTGGAGAATGAGAGTTTGAAGCCTCCAGACGAGGATGCCACGCTTGACTCTTCTGCTCCAGACAACCAGGTATCTGAGGTCAGCCCTAGTTTAGGGTTTCAAGTAAAATCTGATTCTATTTCTACTGATTCTGTATCAATTAATGAAAAGATTGAACTAAAGGATAATATAATTGCTGATCATGTCAAATTAGAACTAGATAATGTTAAGCCAGAGATGGTGGAACCATCATTCAGTAATGTTGTCCCAGTTGGTGGTAAATCACATCCGATGGATGTTGAAGAGCCACAAGAGAAGAGGGAATCTGTTGAAGAGAAAGATGACAGCAGTGGTACAAATGCATATATGAGCAAGAATAATGATAGTGTTGATGTGGGGTACTCGGAAAAGTTGAATTTAGACAGGAGTTCTGGTGATGACTCCATGGAGGAAGATGTTTTAGAAAGTAAGCAAATTGATTCAAAGTATAATTCTGATGAAGTGGGTGATGGGAGTGAAAAGAAAAATGAAGGGCCTGTTGTGAAGGAGGAAAATCTTGCTGGTGTTGCAGGGAAGGACTTATCTACTGATCAAAAGGAGGTCCATGTTGAGAATAAGATTCATCCAGTTGTGCCTGTGGAAAAAAGAAAATTTAACGGTAAGATTTGTTCTTTATAATTTTATTTTTTTTACTGTCATATGTTCTGGACTTGACTGATGCTCCTTTACATGGTATAGCCACCTGTTTTGTGATTATGATGTATTTATGCCTTTCAATTTCAATAGTTATTAATGAACAGATGTGATTCAGAGGTCTGGTTATTTTACTTGCATATAGGCTGCTTCCATGTATTAGTGTCTTTACCAATAGTTTCCTTTAAAAGACCATGTAGTTTGATAAATATTTGCATGAGTGATCTAATTTTGGAAGTAGGAAATAATTGAGATTTTATGCTTTCAATGTTATGTAATATTGCTCATTGCAATTAAGTAGATAATTTACAATTTTCCTTACTTGGTGAAATGGATTAGGCATGCTGTCTCCAGAGTGTATGTGGAAATAAGGAAAATGTGGTTCCCTGAGATCCTTGTCACCACATAATTTTTTTGATTATGTCCAAGACATGTGAAACTGTAATGATTTGGGTTTGCCTGTAAGACAATCCCAAATGAATTTGTGAATTCATGTCTGTTATTTCATGACTATCTATTCTTTTTCAGCTCATAGCCACAAACAAATTCTCTTCCTTAAAACTATTGTGAAAAGTTATACAATTTTTTTTTCTTTTTTTAGTTCAAATTTTTTATTTGATCTTTTTGTATCATTTTAGATCTTCAAAAATCTTTAGTCTCCACATCTGAAGTTGCTTCCGAATTGAAAAATAAACAGAAAAAAAGGAAATTGTGAACGGATAAAAACAGCCTGCAGTTTCTCTGCTTTTCTTTACCAGTTATGTAAGTCTGGAGGAACTGGTTTTACAAGACCTTTTGGAAGCATTAACATCTGGTTTCACTAGTGCTTCTTTGAACTTATCCCCAGGCCTTGTGAAAGTTATATGTTGAGGAAGCCCACAGATAAGTGTAGGATTTGTAGGTTCTAGTTTACACTTTCAATTTAGTATTGTTTAAGCAATGTGGAAAAAATGATACAAGTTTGGATGCTCTTCCAGGCCTCTGCTTTAGCTGAAGTACCTTGGCTTTTTTAAATATACGAGAATTGAATATGGTGTGTGCATGCCTTTTAGTTTTGGTTTTCATATTTGCATGCAATGTCTTTGGTGAGCTTGAAGGTCCAATGCTAATATTATATACCTAAAGTTTGTTTTAGGATCGAGTTTGTCACAGTTGAAGGCATGTTTGTATGAGTTAAATATTTCAGCTGATGGTTATTGGAAAATGTCTTTTAATAGGAATCTAAATTAGCGTCTCTGCCTCAAATTCTTTTTGCTGGCTGTATGTCCTCCTGTTTCTAGTTTTGAAGTTTAGGTTATTTAGGTATCAATGTAACCTTGTGTTTTTATATGGTTTTATACTTTTCCTGAAGTAACTCTGTGGACAAAGGCCAGGTGTATCAATAGGAACCTGCTTAAATTACAAGGAAGTGCAACTCTCACAGAGATGGCAATTGTCTTTCTTCATGAAGCTTCTGCTTTTGTTGGCCATTGGCATGTCTACTTGATTTATTACATCACATTGCCTTGACTGCCTTGATTTTATATTTGCTGAGTGATTTTATGCATTTCATCAGATCTTCTGAAAGTTGTGTTTTGGAAAATAAGTGTGGCTATTTGGCTCTGTATGATTACTGCCTCTTGAGCAGTTGTGCTTGCAAATCTGTTCTCGACTCATCTTCACTTTCTGCTGTTAAGTTAATAGTTCATGAGTAAGCATGATAGCTCAGTTTCTCAATATATTTCATTTGAGTTTTTTATAGATCAAGAAATTGTTGGAAACTCGGAACCTTTGAAGCGGCAACGCAGATGGAATTCTGAGAACATCAAGGTTCCTGAACAGCAAAGCTCAAATTTGACACCCACCACCACACCTAAGGATGGGTTTCAGCCTGCTCCTTTGAGGCGCAACTTCTCTCGTTCTGAATCCTCTGTTAGTGAGGAGGCACCCAAGGAACGTGTTGGTGAGTTAATTCTCTCGTAGTTGGAATATAAATGTTTACAGGGACAATTCGTTTAACATCTGACACATTGCATTCTATCATTGTTATCTGGCAGTTCCACCATCACAAAAACCTGTGACCAATTCTCTCAGAATTGATCGTTTTCTGCGTCCTTTTACTCTGAAAGCTGTCCAAGAACTCCTGGGCAAAACTGGGTCTGTCACAAGTTTTTGGATGGATCATATCAAAACCCATTGCTATGTTACGGTAAGACATGTCTCTGTGTCTCTCTCTCTCCTTATCTGGACTGGAAATGTTTAAATTTGGAAAACTCTTCTTTTGGACAACAGCATACATGTATTGTCTTTTTTTTTTTTAGTAGGTCTCAGCACTACTTGGAATCTACCAGGTATCTGAACACTTTTGTTTGTGCAGTATTCATCTGTGGAAGAAGCCACGGAGACACGGAATGCTGTTTATAACCTACAATGGCCACCAAATGGTGGGCGCCTTTTAGTGGCTGAGTTTGTTGATCCTCAGGAAGTGAAAATGCGGGTGGATGCTCCTCCTCAGTCTCCATCTACACCTGTAACTCCTAGTGCTGCTGCACCTGCTCCTCCCACCCTGCAGCCACAACCCTCTCCTCGTCAACAGGTTTCTAGGCAGCAACTTCCACCGCCACCTTCCCTTCCACCTCCTCCACCGCTAACCAACCCGCCCCATACCAGGGAACGAGTTGATCTTCCTCCACCACCTCCACTTCCTGAGAAGCATGACCCACCCATTGTCACTCTGGATGACCTCTTCCGGAAAACCAAAACAGCCCCTCGAATCTACTACTTACCGTTATTGGAAGAACAAGTTGCAGCAAAACTTGCAGAACGTGGAAAAAACACCAAGCAATAGGGACTGGGCTATTATTTACATCCCTGGCTGCTCGTAGGATCATGTTAGATAATGGTAAGATAGTATCACATAATTGCCTCTTTGCAGGTCTGCAGGTGTTGCTTGTAGGAAGGAATTGTCCAGCCAAGCAGAGGGTTGTGGTTCGGTGCTGGATTTGGTTTTCTGGAAGGCTGCTTGATGTTAAAGCTTAAGCTTTTTTTTTTTTTTTTTTTTTTAGCATTAGAAACTTTTGAATTGAGAGCGCTCTGTATGAGTGGAATGATCTTCATGTGGACATATCTTGTTTTTCTTCTGAACAAGAAACTTTCCCTATCGTAAATTGGTTGGATCTACAATCCTTGCATCGATACTCTCTATCCGGTTCATTATGTAGGAATCTGAAGTTTTTTCTGTGTAAATGGCCTGCATGTTTGGAGAGATGTTAATACCATGCCAGTTGGTTAGGGTAGCAGGTTGGTTCCCAGAAATGTCTTGTGGATGCATATAAAATGAGGGAGATCAATAGGGTATGGTATGTCTTAGTATTTGTTTCCAGTTGCAAGCTTGAATGTCTCAAGTGATTACCCATTTGCAAATAATGAGTCTATAATCTGTGTTAGTTTCATCATTCAAGGTCTTCTAGGCATGCTTCAGTGCGCAATATAGCAGTTACAAGCACAACACATTGCAGCAATGTTTCAGTGCTGGATGCTTTCCATCTGGTAACGCCTTGACCCTGGAGCACTGACATACGGCTAGTTAACAAAAACTTCTCATCTCAAAAACCACGTAGCAATCATTGTTCACGCACTTGTTGCTACAGAAGCCTATGAGTTGAGTTGGGGGTGGGTAAAAAAGTCAAAAACTAATTAAACTAAGGAAGATATATATAAAAAAATTAACTGATTAGAAAACTTAATTTTGCCGATCTAGTTTGGTTTCGATCCTAAAGCTGGAAATTGATTAAATTAAATTAGATCAGTTTCAATCCCAAATCAAATCTAGATATGAAAGTTTTTTTTTTTTTCTTTTTTGTGAAACTCTATTTTTTTTTTTTTGGAGATTTAAGAGTGATATAGATTATTTTTTAAAATGATTTTTACTTGGAAATACATTAAAATAATTTTTTTATTTTTAAAAATTTATTTTTGATATCAGCATATTAAAATAATTCAAAATATTAAAAAAATTAATACAAATAAAAAAAATTAAATTTTAACAAAAAAACAAGTTTAATCACAATACCAAACCAACACTTAATTTATTTTCCTTCCGCAATCACCCTCCTCTCTCTTTCTCTTTATAGTCTACACACTTTTCTCTCAAACTCTATGGTAGCCCTCTCCCACTTCTCTCTTCCCTCTTCCACTTCTCTCTTCCCTCTTCTCTCTCTAGTCTCTTAGATATTGTTTGAGAATATAGTTAAAATTGTGTTTTTTTTTAAATTTAATTTTTTTTTTGTTTAAAGTTAGTTTTTTTATATTTTCAAATCGTTTTGATATATTAATATAAAAAATAATTTTTTTAAAATAAAAAAAAATTATATTTTAATATATTTTCAAACAAAAACATTTTAAACTATAACAACTCTTACATTGCTAAACATCCTCTTAGTTTGGTGTTGTTGGAGATGGGAAAACATTTTTAATACTCTTGCTTTTCAGAATGCCCATGAATTTTTTTTGTTTGATTGATATGGCAGTTTGGGTCAATTTACGTGCACATCGACTTATCTTATATGCCATGAAGTTAGCGACCATGTAAGTTTCCAGTAACCTTAAGGTTTGTGAGACTCGAACTAGTGACCTATAAAAAGCAAACCTAGAGTTTAACCAGTTGAGTTACACCCTCATAGTTAATATATAATAAATTTATACAAGAAATTAGAGAAGACGTTCAAATTATCTTTCATGTCCTCTCCTCATGCACTGTGTACGTTATTTTATTACCTTGATTATTATTATATTTTATTTAGAGGATACAATTTAATCCAAAATTAATAAATATCAACCCAACTTGAATGTGTAAAAATTTATTAAATTTAATAAATAATAAGTAGAATATAAATATTATTAAACTTGATTTAAAACCCGTTTGAACCTAACTAAATCTAACATAACACACACACACATATATATTTGAAGTGTGTATTTGTATAACAAGTATTTTAATATATATTTGATTTATGATAATATTAAGGTATGTATATATCATATCATACACACACACACACACTTATATATACTATTTAATTTTTTATTTATTAATAAAAAATATTAGATAATGGATATTCATTGGATACCCAAAAAAACAGGGTAATTTCTCTTTATTGTTGAAATTAATAACAAATAATTAATTGAAAATCTTGATATAGTGATTAATCTAAAAATAAATAAATTAAAGAATCATCTAAAAATAAATAAATAACATGTTAGTTTCACCTTAAAGACACCTTTACACCTTACAAACATATTTTTCATTTGAATAACCATATTATTGATATTATACATCATGATGATTGGGACCCAATTTTTGCTATAGCCTCTTGTTTTTCTTAAACATAACTTCCCCCAACTGGTAAAGCTATAGGGATGTAATTGAACTAAATTTCTCTTTGAGGACTAAATAGATTGAAGCAATAATCAACACACGTGAGCTGCACATGGGTAAGCAAGCCGTTTATAAACTAAAACACACAAACCCTAATTCCTTCTCTCTATAACTGCCGCCAAGCTTCTAGTGTTTCTTTCTGCTTCAGATTCTCAATCGCAATAAACCCTAACCACTGTAAGCCCATTTTTACACTTTCTTAGCATTTCAAAAATTCGACCATTTTAACCAAATTTTCTATTCCAGGAAAACTAGCCAAACAACATCGAAATGGTGACGGCAAAGAAAACTGTAAATCCCTTACTCTTTTTTTTTTTTTTTTTAATTCCTTTTATTTCACGTGTTTCATTGAAAATCTTGAATATTTGTATTAATTTTTTGTTATCTGTTTTCTGCGTTTTGTTTTGTTGGTATGAATATTATAGAAGAAGACCCATGAGAGCATCAACAACAGATTGGCTTTGGTGATGAAGAGTGGAAAGTACACTCTTGGTTACAAAACTGTGCTTAAAACTCTGAGGAGCTCTAAAGGTGTTTTCTTTTTTCCTTATTACAAGTTTTTATTTCTATGTTTAAGATCTTAATGTGGATTTTTGATTTCTTTTCTGTTTAATTTGAGGTTATTTGGTGATTGGTCATGATGCAGGAAAATTGATTTTATTATCAAACAATTGCCCACCTTTGAGGAAATCTGAGATTGAGTATTATGCTATGCTTGCAAAGGTTGGGGTTCATCATTATAATGGAAGTAAGTGTTTCCTTCGACGAGTTTTATGTGTTTTAGATTCAGCATCTTCTCTAGTATCGGTCGGGTTTTGATAGAAAAGGGTTTTGGTCTAGTACTGGTAGCCATGTATGCCTTTTGTGTCTGTGTATTCCTGCAATATTTTTTTCCTTTAAAAAGGTTTTGCAACCTTGACCATGTTTAAAACCTTGACCACACTTTCAGCCAGTGCAGCCGTTGTAGTCTCATTGTTAGACACTTAAGAGTTCTAAGAAGTTCTTATTGGTACATGGAACATATTGTCTTAAACTTACTACAATCTGAAGTTACATGCCTAGACAATCTATGTTAGTAACTTGCACAGATAGCTTTGAGATGACATGTTGACCAATGTAATCATCTGTAGAACTTGTTATGGGCAGTTTGCCTTTAATTTTTTGGTTTTGTTGCACAACCATGCAGTAGCTAGTTCATGCATATAGTTACCTAGGTTTTGCATATTTTTGGGAAGAACTCTAGGAGCACCCAACACTTGGTGCAGGATCCATTTAAAGTCAAGTCCATGGTCAAATTGATATGTAGCACATTATAGTTTATACTGTTTTCATTTCCATTTTTCATATGTTGTTTCCATTTTGTTAAAACACTTAAATCATAATGTGATTGTCAATTTGTCTATATGGCTTCATTTAAGAGGGTTTTGTACTGAACTGTGCTTGCACCAAGAATACTGGAGTTTTCCTACATAGTTCTTGCATGACACCTGAACTAATGATTTTGAAACTGAACTGTCTTTACCTGGCTTAATTCTTGTACTTTTTTCTTTTTACAGATAATGTCGATTTGGGAACTGCTTGCGGCAAGTATTTCCGTGTATCTTGCCTGAGCATTATTGATGCAGGTAATACATGAAAGAAATTATTATGTTTTGAACTTAATATTTTCTATTGGTTGATGCCATTGACAGTTGCCTAAATGTCACTCTTTTCTTTGTGGAATAGGTGATTCTGATATTATCAAGACAGTCCCTGGTGATCATTGAGCAGACTTTTCTTCTGGTTCCGTTATTTTACAGCAGAAATATGTTTTATTTCTTTAGATTTTCCCCATCTTTTTTAGAATATTTTGGAGTCTATAACACTCTGTCATCCCATCCTTCAGTTTTGGATTTTATTCCCATCTGTTGTGAACTGCTGTGTACTGAAGTGGCAAATTTTGATTCAGTTATTGATACAGCAAGCTTTTTATTATGAAGTATTAGTTTTCTGAAACTACCCATCTAGATATACCTCTTATCAAACACGATTTTAGTGTAACAGTTAAAAAACGAAAAACTTTGTTGATTCTCATTTCCATTCTATTAACAGCCCTGTGGGTTCAATTTAGTATCGCATTTCTTCGGTAGCTTTTGGTTAGACATGTGCATGGTGAACTAGCAATGGTCAACCCAATGGCTGCAGTCTTTATGTGTTGGCTTTCCTGGTAAAGCAATCTGGTACATGAGAAAGTTTGGCCAGCATTATCAAGGCTCAAGGATTGCGCCTCTAGAGAGGGGTTTGTACGAGTAGAATTATTTTCCGGCGCATAATCATCTGTTGACGATCTTCCCCCATTATTATGATATTTGGCGATTCCATCTGTGATGCATGTTGCCCCATTTCGGTTTTTGGATGAATGTGTTAATTATAGAGAAATCACATTTTAGTCGAAAAGTCGGCGATGATAGGATATAACAAACACAAATTGTTTATTATGATATTCGTGATTGTTTTATCCTATACCATAATGATGTACGTGAATGTAATGTCATGCTAAAATTACCCGACATTTTACTCCATTTTAACCCCGACTTCTCCGACAAAGATTAGGGTTTTTTAAGATTGTTTTGGCAGTCCGAATATGTCATCAATTGCATGATTCTAGAAGCTCATTTAACGTTACACTAACTAGTTGGTGGCCTTGGATGATAGAGGAGTCAAATGTACCGTTAGACTAATAATTGTGTTTTTATTTTTTATGCAAATGGTCTAGTTGAAGTGAGTTTGTAACATGTCCTAATAGTTTATTATCTATCTTATGTTAGTTTTTTATTCATCTTAAGGAATATTAGTCACCACATAAAATAAAATAAAATAAAATAAAAACATTTCTCCCTCTCTTCGCCCTTTACTTTCATGACCTTTTTTTTTTTTTTTTGATTTTGACCTGTTTATTTTTGTGTTTTAAAAAATTAAATTTTTTTTCTTCAAATTAATATTTTTTTGATATTTACTGATATTAAAAATAAATAAATATTATTTTGATTTATTTTTAAATAAAAAACACTTTGAAAAATAACCGCTATAACAATATTAAACAACTTCTTAATTTTTCATCAAGGTTGTAATATTTATTCATGACATTGAGTTTCATGTAAAAATATATTAGAATATAGGATAAATAGAAATTCAATTATTTTATAATGATAAAATGGGTATAAATTGAAAACCCATTAGATTAGGAATCTAAACCAATTGGCATCAACTTATCAATTAAATCTTTTTTGTTTTATGAGATTCATTTGTTATTATTAGTGATAAATCAGTTTTTTTACATTTTAAATAAATAATGCAATGACTTTTATACCCTTAATAGTAAAAAATAATTAAAACTAGGTTTAAGGGTTTTTTGCAATTGGAATACACAATAAAGTGACCATATTACCTATAAAAATATAAATAAAACTTATGGTTAGGGGCACTTAGGTCTTTTTTATATTTGGTTTTTGTAATTATCTATTTTGAATAAGAAGTGATATGATATTTAAATAAATATAAAAATAATTAAAAAAATATTGGATGACACATGGGTAGTACATGTCACCAAATAAGAGGAGTCTATGTTTTTTAGACGACACATATCCATAGCCAAACATTGCCATCCACAATGCGTTGGAAGTGGAACATCGTCCTTTTCATGGTGGTGGGATACATGTTCATAATGAAAGTGCAGTTTATTAACTTTTTTTAATTTGTTCTCTCTTAGTCTATAAATTTTTACTAGCCCTTCCAAAAATTAATTGTCTTTCAGTTTGTATTTGTATTAAATTTAGTCTTCGGACCTGTCTGGTATTGTGGACAAATCATTGTTCCCCTAAAATTTGAATTTTTTCTGATTAAAATTAATTTGTTTTTTAGTATTTTTGAATTATCTTAAAATTAATACAAGAAGAAAGCAAAGTATTTGGGTCACGTTCCCGGAGCCTCAAAGAGGTAATTCTTGGAGAAGATGCTCCTCCACCCTTGGAGTTCAGCAAAAAATGTTCACGCTCCGTCAAAATTACAAAACGAGATTCAGATCCACTAGAGCGGTCAGACCAAGGAACTAGAGGACGAAGAGAATCTTTCGAAACAAAGCATTGGGAAACTTAGATCACTTGAAGTAGAGTGGTTCTTTTGTCTCTGTTTAAAGAAGCTCTACACGAACAGGTATCTGATTGTATCATCACCTTAAGTAGTTGTTTAAATGTGAATTATCAACTTATGCATAATTTGCCATCATATGGAGTGTTTGGGTAGAGAGGAACTCTAGAGAATCTGTGATAAAATTGTTATGTGGCCATTTTATAGAGCAAAGTTGCAGAGGCTTCTAATGGAGTTTCTCCGGCGGATGTTCAGCGTGATTGAAAGCACATGTTTATGCAATTCTATTCGCTTAAATCCTGACTTATTTATGAGGGTGTTTGAACTCAGATGCATGTTGTATTTTGTTCATTCTGGGCCTTAAATATTTATTCTGTTTTAACGTATTTTATGCTGGGTTCTGATAAACAAGGGACATAGACGTAGAATTTGCAGGTATGCTGCTCAGTCAATCACGATCATCTTTTGCTGATAGAAAAGAGATAATACATATTCAAGCAACAATGCACAGTCTACTTAATTGTTAGCCGTTTTGAATGCTTTATGCCTTTGCAGTGATCTGATTATACATGCTTGACTGCTGACATCTCTTTAATGAACCTATTTTTAACGGCCTAAACTCTTATAACTCTTATGACCTTTTTTCCGTGGGCACATTCAATGAAAGGAATATCCTCCAAGTGCTGGTTTCGTAGTGTCAAGCCCTGGACATGCTATTACCAATCCCTTGGCATGTTTGGCATGTTTATGAGAATACATATCCTTACTTGTAACACTCAAGGAAATGACCATGTTCTTTTGGCGCACTCATGACCAACATTTTTTGGATGAGGAATAACTCGGTTTTTATAGGTTTAACTATATTTAACGTCTTGGACCCTAATCTTTCTACACCTTTTAAGTGTATAAAAATCCTCCAAAGAACCTACTATATTTGTATCAAATATTAATATAGATGTAAAAGAATTTTATCTCTCATTAAATGCAATCAAGGTAAGATTATATCTTTTAAGTGTATAAAATTTTTCTAAGGATCCACAATATTCTCATCAAACATTAATATAGATGTAAGAGATTGCTATCAAGGTAAAATTATACTCTAGACCCTTTTTTTCACAAAAAAAAACAAAACTCATGAGCTATAAATACATTATGAGATCTTCAGAACAAAGGTTTATAATTTTCATTCTCTATTACATATATATTTTTAAAGCATTTTTCTCTAGTATATCTTTGTATATCCTCTCTCTAAAAAGATATTTATTTAAGCATTAGAGAGTCCTCACCTCCATAAAAAAAAATCTTTTGCATGTATTAGTTACAAGCCGTCTTTGCCTGCCAAGTACAAAGCATATGCTAAAAAAACACCTTGATTAGAGATAATAAATAAAACTATTAGAACTAATTGATTAATCTATCATCCAAAAATTCTATTTCTAGACTACTTAGATATTTTGGGATTTCATCACCGGTGAAACTGTTTTCTTGGTTCCTTGGCAGTCTTATAATTTTCTGGAAATAATGATGTATGAGACTGATCAATCTATATCATAAATACTAGTCTATGAGCTTGTTGAGTTAGGCTGAACTTTCATCAACAATAGCTGAAAGGCGTCTATAACTCGTAGTCAAAAGTTCGTATCTTCTGACTAAGAATTCTGGAGTCCGAGTGGATCTAATAATTCTGGATCCATTGTACTCTGATTAATTTGGGATGCATTTGATAAAATGTCAGAATATGAAATGTTAAAAAGACTCTTTGCCTGTTGCCAATGGCCCTTGATTCAAACAATAACAACATCAGTATTCGCGTTCTCTTTTGACACCTTGTTTTGGAAGCTCAGCTAACATCCCTTTGGCATTACTGACAAAGAAAAACAGAGGCCTGCACATTCTCATAACACTGAAATTCAATGGTTTTCACAATTTTGAATGCTTACAAGGCCAGTATGCTCTTAAGCCACTTTGCAATGTGGGCCGTCCAGATGTAATCAGTTCAATAAGCTCTGATTAATTTGCCAAGCATTGCTACTCAGAAACCCTAATCCCAGGCCTGTTTTGCCTTCTAGACTCGTGCGTGTCCCCATCAGGGTTACACATCTTCATGTTATGATGATGATTTTGAACCATTTGTTTTATTCAATTATTTTTTTTGGTCAATATCTGGCTGCACATGCACAAGTAGAGGTAGCCGGCACATGTGAAGCCGGCTTAACGATGAAGACCTGTTTGGTGTTGTCACCATGCTTTTTTTTTTTTTTAAAATATATTTTTTATATTTTAGATTTTTTTTTTATGATTTTAGATCTGACGTGTTTATATAAAAATTTATTAAAAAAATTATTTTGATTCGTTTTTATATAAAAAAACATTTTGAAAAAAAATTATTATTAACTATTACAATACCAAACAACACTAAAAACATATGTATCAAAAACATTTACCACAACAACAATTCCGAACAATTCAGTATACAAAAGCAGGACAAACACCTATAAATAGTTTAAGGTTTTCAATTTCATTTTGTTCCAGCTACAGCTAGAATGACTGATATGCCTTGTATTATTTTAAAAGATAGAACTGGAATAAATTTTATCTTACTCAGCATCTCGGGTCATTTTAGATTTCTCTTCTAAATTCCAGTTGAGATGTTACAAGATTATTTCATTCGTTACATTACATATAAAAGTTTGACAATTTATTGCACCCATTATTTGTAAAAAAGAAAGAAAAAAGCAAAACGTGAAGTTTTAATGAACTAAAAGGTATACATACCTAAGTAAAGGTTGTGCTTAAAATGAATTTAAATGTCTGTGTCAGCTTATACATAGTAAACGTGATTTCAGAATCTCTGACATGCATAACTCAGACCTGGGAAGCATTCCTGGTGTTGTCAAAATGGCTTTGTAGTTTTTCCATTTTGAAATGTAACTTTGCGGTATAATTGCTATGATCTCTAGCAACTTCCTTCTTAATAAATCAGCAGGGGTTTCTACATTTCTGTCCCTTTTCTCCATGGCCTTGTATTCCAAATAGTACTGCTCTTGTCTTGTATCCTACTCAACATGCTATGAAAATAAACCGACCACCTATATAACCAATTGCTTTCTCTTCTTCTTGAGCACTTGCTGTCTCTCTGGTGTGCCTTCAGCAAGATGGGAGAATGTCATCTGTCATATGAGAGCAAGCATCATAATTGGATGGATAAAAGAAGAAGCTACAGACAATTGGAAGTAGTGATTGAAAATACAAATGGAATTCCTGATAATGATGCATAACACTCAGAAACTTGTATGGAAGAGTTTTTCTTGTTTTTTTTCCTCGAATGTTGGGATAGTTTCAATGTCAGCAAACATAGAATGACAGAGCAACCTTGGATGCTTCTGTTTTCCGTTTTCGTGATGATTAGTTTTAATGGCGATGTCCAAATCTGTATAAGTTTTTTGAAACTTTTGCTGTCGTATTTGACATCATGGAATTATAATCTTTACACTGTCTTTCAACAAAATGAAACTGGATGGAAGTGAGGCTTACTGTAGCTCTCAAAGAACAGGGAGGAACTCTCAAGCTGTCCCTTTTGGACTGTGGATGTCATGTGAAAGAGATTACCATCCAATTAAATGGTAAGAAATCGTCCTCTGATCTGTAATCCAAGAGTTCCTTGAAGAGAAGTTGTTTGTCTTTGTTTTAGTATGAGAATTGCACATATCATTTCGCGGCGAGTGGATTTTTTTTCAACAGTTGCATTTGATAGAAGAACACTAATGTTTGAGAAACTGTTCCCATACGTAGTGTATTTCAGAGTGTTTATTGGAAAGCTTACTTGAATGAAATGAAGATTCTTAAATGTCCATCAAATTAAAGCTTTCTTGATATTTTTTCCTGCTGCGATCAGCTTGCTGACATTTCAAAATGCTTTTCGCTCTTGTTTTTTACGTTCTCTTACGTTTACGACAGCTGCTAACAATTCTGTTTTGTTGCATGCCAGCTACCTTTCAGGTGCCCGGGCTGCTCTTCTGCACGGTGTCGATCTCACCGGCGGCCTCCTTGTGCGCTTCTCTCCTATCAAAACTGCCGCCCCCTATGGCAACAATTCCGGCAGCTTTTCCCAGCCAGACCCCCTTGGTATCTCAAGTTTCGCCTGCAAACCACGTATTTTTTGGCCTCGCCAAGGCATTTTTTTTAATGTTTTTATCACCGTTGATGTTTAGGCAAATGTTGATGCTCTTAATTTGATCTCCAAGCTCATGCTCTCCATTAGTTTGCTGCTTTCAATATTTTTTTCCCCAACGGTACTTATTCACTCCGTCCACGGTGAGCCATCTCGCTGCAGCGCGCGACCAACACAACTAATGAATTAACTGTATTTGAATAAATTTTTTATAAAAACAAAAATAATTTATTATTAGCAATGATAATTAATGAATGAAAATATTTAAAATAAAAAAAGAAATTTAATATAAGATATACACACACACATGCATTTATATTTTATTTCTCCTATAAAAATTAGCTTTGTGTATTAATATTTAATCAAGTTAACAACTCATTTTGGATTTATTGTTTTATATTTTTTTCATTTATAATATAAGTAGACACAACATTTTTTATATACTCAATTAAAAAAATTATAATACATTAAAAAATATCCACAACATAATTATTAATATATTCCTTTTAAGTTGGGAATTAATTTAAAATTATACCCGTAGCGTAGTACAAATAAATTTAATTAATATTGCTCCTGTATATTTTAATTAATATTTATAAGTTTATCATTTTATATATATTTTTAATTTATTTCATTTAATGTTAATATTAATTATTTTTTATTAAAAAAAATCGTAATACAATAAAATGTCACAATTTAACTTGAAATTCTACCGGTACATATCACACGGGTTTTAAATCTAGTTTTCACTAGCGAATTCATTTCCTTTTATTTTGTAAGGTTTTTTTATATACGAAGTACCAGAAAAAACAAATCTATAACTCCCATCCCCTTTCTTTTATTTCCTGCAATGTCGTCGTTTCACCCTTCTCTCTCTATTTTAGAACTTTAGGGTTTGTTATTTACTATCTTCGATCTGTTGTATCCATCTCTCTCTTTGTCTAATTCAATATTCCTCCCTTCTTCTCTGTATTTGCTCAAATTTGGTATACTCTAGGAAATTCTTTTGGGCAATTGAAACAACCCTTTTCTTCCCTGCTAATATTTAGGGCTTAAAGATTGGAATTTTCACCAGTTTGGATAGTTGTAACTGTGTTTTTATGATTGTAACTTCTTGTTTTCAATTGGATTTATAAAGGGTCTTGCTTGGTTTCAGCAATTGAAGTGTTTTCTTTTAGGGTTTGGTGGTGCCGTGGTGGGGTTTAGCGAAAGTCATTGTTTAGGGTGATATGGATAGTGTATTTAGTGAAGAGATACTTGCAGATAAGCTTTCTAAGCTCAATGGCACCCAGCAGTGTATTGAAAGTATCCTTCTTTTTCTTGTTTATTGAATTAATGAATTCCTGCAGCTTTATTTCAGTTCTTTGTATATGCCTAACAAATTGGTAACTTTTTGCGATTTAAATTGTATTTTATTCTGCTTCTGGACATCCCATTATTTGTAAGCAAGAAATTGGTCACTACATTAAAATAGTGTTACCTCGCGGGGAAAATTCTGCCTGCCTTCAATACTGTCCGCTGTGATAGAACTGATTCTGATTTTAATAGTTTTATCCTATGTTTGTTTTGAGTTTCTGGATCTATTTCAAAGTCATTGCTTGATGTATTTGAGGTCTGACTTTGATTCCTCTTCATTTGACATTTCTACTTCAATGTTCATCAAGTTAGAGAAATGGTTCTGGCAAGTCCATCTCTGACTATCCCTGTTTCTTACAGAGAATTTTGATTATCTATTGACTTGGAATGGAGGTTACCTTAACTTTATTGTATAGCTTTGTCCCATTGGTGCATCTTTCACCGAAGCAAAGCAGAACCAGTTGTAGAGACATGGGATAAACAGTTCCACAACTCAGATATGCTCCAGAAAGTTCCTCTATTGTATCTTGCAAATGACATCCTACAGAACAGTAAGCGGAAAGGAAACGAATTTGTTAAGGAGTTTTGGAAAGTTCTTCCTGCTGCGCTAAAAAATGTAGTTGAGAAAGGTGATGACCGTGGGAAGAAGGCAGTCTCTAGATTGGTAAGATGCTAGTTGAGCCTTGACAGAAGTTTAAGATGCCATTGATGTGCTTAATGGTGTAGTGTCTTTCAACAAAGTTGGAGCATTAGGATAATTAAACTTTTGTTTGCATAATCACCAGGTAAATATATGGGAAGAAAGGAAAGTATTTGGGTCACGTGCCCGGAGCCTCAAAGAGGTAATTCTTGGAGAAGATGCACCTCCACCCTTGGAGCTCAACAAAAAACGTTCACGCTCCGTCAAAATTACAAAACGAGATTCACGATCCACTAGAACGGTTAGACCAAGGACCTTTCATTGTTTCCTTTTCTCCTCCATTTGTTTTTATGGAGGCATACCCTAGTTCTATATTGTCGACCTCTTTTTTTTCTTGATAATGTGTGTCACTGTTTTGTCGTTGCTCTGGAAACTAGAAATTGTCCATCGGAGGTGATGCTGAAAAAATAGTATCGGCATTTCATTTGGTGGTTAGTGAGCAACCCAATGAAGAGACAGAGATGAGTAATTGCAAATCTTCAGTTCGTCGTGTGAGGAAGATGGAGAAAGATGTTGATGTTGCCTGTACTGGTAATGGTAAGAGAGATGAACTTGAAGTTAATATAGAAACAGATTAAAGTGGTTTCTTGGAAATGCTTTTACAGCTTGAGTTTTGACTTTGAAAATTTGTGGGTCTCTGAAGCTCAACTTTTTTTGCTCAGATAAGGATCCAAAACGAAAGACTTTGGCCAAGGAACTAGAGGATGAAGAGAATCTTTTGAAACAAAGCATTGAGAAACTTAGATCAATTGAAGCAAGTAGAGTAGCACTTGTGTCTCTGTTAAAGGAAGCTCTACACGAACAGGTATCTGATTTTATCATCATCTTCAGTAGTTGTTGAAATGTAAATTATTAACTTATGCATAAATTGTCATCATATGGAGTGTTTGGGCTGAGAGGAACTCTAGAGAATCTGTGATAAAATTGTGATCTGGCCTCTCTATAGAGCATATCTGCAGGGGCTTTTGAATGGAGTTCCTCCAGCAGATGTTCTGCAATTGAAATGCTCTTCTCTATTAGTTTTCTTTTCCTGTAGAGGAGGATGTCTTACCCTGCTTGTATTCTTCTATGGATTTTTCCAGTGTGTTTTTGAATGAATGAGATGCACAAGTTTGTGGAATTCTATGTGATTAAATTGTGACTTATTTATTTGTTGTTTTTCCAAGGAATCGGAATTGGAGGGAGTTCAAACTCAGATGCAGGTACGTATGTTGTTCATTCTGGACCTTGAATATTTTTTCTTTTTTCAATTATTTTTTGGTGGGTTCTGATAAACACTGGGCATATGCATAGAATGTGCATGTATGCTGTTCAGTCAATCGTGATTGTCTTTGCTGATAAAATAGAGATAATAAATTTATGCCATAATACACAATTTAGTTCATTGTTAGCCTTTATGAATGCTATATGCTTTTGCAGTTATCTGATTATACATTCTTGGCTGCTAACATCAGTTGAGACTGTTTTCATGTTTAGTTGGCAGCCGTAAATTTCTGGAAATATAGATGTATGAGATTAATATCTGTATTATAAATATTAGCCTATAAACTTGTTGAGTTAGGGTGAACTTTTATCAACAATATCTGAAGGGATTTTTATTAATGTTTAGATAAAAGTTCATACCTTGTGTCATTAAGAGTTTGAGCGGACTTACTAATGGTAGATCCTTGATATCCTTTTGTACTCTGAAATTCCAACATATAAAACGTGAAAAAGATTTTTTACTGTTGCCTATAGCTCTTGATTCAACCAATAAACCTTTGATTTTGTATTGTTCTAAAAGAACATCAATCTTTGCATTCTCTGTTGACACCTCGTTTTGGAGGCTCAGTTAATACACCTTTTGTATTTCTGACAAAGAAATACATTGGCCTGCGCATCCCCATAACATTGACATATTCAATGAGTTTTCACAATTTTGGATGTTTTCAAGACCAGTATGCTTTTAAGCCACATTGTAACGTGGGCCCTATAGATGCAATCAGTTCAATGAGTCCTGATTAATTTACTGAGCATTGCTGCTCTGAAATCTTAATTCCAAGCCTCCTTGGCCATCTAGACTCATGTCTGCCCCCATCAGGGCTATCTATATCTGATGATTATTGAAGCATTTGTCTTATTCAATTAAAATTTTTGGTCAATTTCAGGTTGCTCAGGCACAGGTAGAGGAAGCCAGCAACATGCGAAGGCGGCTTAATGGTGAAGAATATGTGTCAAAAGCATCTACAACAACAGTATCAGTTGATTCAAATGCAAAAGGAGGACAAACACCTAAGAGGACAGCTGCTGATATTGCTGCTGAGGTTGCAGAAAAGCTTGCAGCTTCCTCATCTTCTCAAATGATTATGCACTCTGTTCTCTCTTCGTTTGCTGCTGAAGAAGCAAAGAATGCTCAATTAACAAAGGCCTACGATTCATTATCAAAACCGGAAAACTCGTTGCCTGTTTCAGATCCAAATGTTTTTATGCCAGCCCAACCACTTGCTGCTCCAACAACACACTCGTATCAGTCAGTTTTGATGCCCCAACCTTCAATGCAGAATCAGACTCCAAGTGCTCAAGCTCAGTTTCACATGCTGCCCAACCAATCCTCTCAGCAATATTTACAGCCAGCAGGAGGGATTATGACCCCATATGCTTATGGTAACATTTCTCCCTTGCCTCCAGGACCACCTCCACCACCACCCCCACCCCCACCCTATATGGTAAGTCCAATGGTGTCCATGGCGCAACAACCATCACAAATACCTCAGCAGCAACAGCTACCATTGGCACAACAGCAGGCCACAATAAACCAGCAACAACCAATGTCTTTAACTCAACAACCCCAGGGTCCTAATTTCAGGCCTCTGCGACCACATGGAATGGTGTACTATGGCCACCCTTCTCATTCTTAGTGAAAAATCATACTAATGGTGTTTTTGTTAATTTTAGCCAGAGGCCAGTTTAATTGATCTTCACGTAGGTACGCTGCATGTAATTAGCGACCTTCCTCCTTTTCACATGAGTAGGACTTCCGAGTAATGAGAAAGTAATCTTTGGCATAAGCTCTAGTTGATTTCTATTATGACATGATCACATAATACACTATCTAATCGCTATTTATGCATCTTGCCGAGGTTTCAGCACCCAGAAATATGACAAAAGCTACAGATATCTCGACTGGTAAGCACAGATTCTTAGTTAATGAGCAAGATTGTTTAACCCTTCAAGTCTTTGATGTGCACTCATGCGAAGAGGACGGATGGAAAATCTAAAGACTCGTCAACAGCCATTATGCACACACTGGATGGAAACCATACAATACTCGTTGAAACAAAGGAGACCACGCGGTATCTAGACAGCAAATACAGCTCATTTTATTCAGCTGCAATGCAGATCAAACATTCGTTTGAAAAACAAAATCACCCTGGCAAGTGCACCTTGTATCAGCGTCAGCTAGACCTGGCCACCATCTTAGCAAGGATCATCTGTATTTAGAACTACCCTGAACATATTGCAAAGATGGCCACCTTACGCATTTTAACACTCCAGGGATGGTTGATTGGGGTATAGTCAACATCTGAGCGCACCATTATCTCTTCCACAAAGGCCCTGTCTCTTTCAAAGACAGTCAATACAGCGCTGCTCATTCTCACTACGACACCTGCCCATCAATGAACTAGTAGAGCTCATACGTTTTTTTTGTTTTTTTTGTTTTAAATTATTTTTTTTATTTTATTCTTCACATTTGATTTATTAGATTTTTTTTTTAATATTCTTTCTACGAGGTTATCCTAATTTTATGTACATGATCACAAGATTGACAAATTAAACTGGGTTGATTTAGATTTTTTTCGTTGTTTTTTTTATTAATCTATTTTAGCTTTGTCCTTTAATATTGAATTGTTTAATAAATAATTTTTATATTTTTCTTTCTATTGGGTTACCTTGATATTACGATCAGGTCACAGATTTGACATGCTAACCCGAATGAGCTTGAATTAGGTTTTTTTAGTTTTTTTTATGTTGTTATTTTTTTTCCAATTTATTTATTGTCAATTGCATTTTTTATTTATTCATGCTTATCAGACACAATAAAGTCAATGACTCTTTTGTTTAGGAATGCATGCGTCGTCTTATCATCTTTTTTTACGTTGGAAAAATTTAGGTCAACCCGTGGCGTCATAGCACAAACCCTTATCTAATGTATTATTCAACTATATATGGAATATTGTTCAATAATATGTACAAGATGTTTTTTGAATTTTAATAAAAAGGAAAATTTTCAAATTTTCAATGAATTATATATAGTTATATAACATAATTATAATTTTAAAAAATAAAACTTTGAATTGTCATTCAATATATAATTGTTAATATTGTCTTTTCAATAAAATATTTTAAATTTTTTAATTTAATTTATATGAATAAAATCAATTCATAGGATAAAAATTGTATAAATTATTTTGTTTAAAGATTTTTTTTAATGCTAGCAGAGCTTGCAAAAAGGAGTAATAAAATTTTTATGAATCCTTTCACTTATACCAAGGATCTCCTACAAAAGAAATACTACGAATATTTAATAATTTAATACAATTCTATTATTTTTTTTGTTTTTATTTGCAACTTTCAAATAGAGTTTTATTAGACAAAGTAAAATACTAATAAAATACTATATTAGCTTGGAAAGAAGCTTATTATGTGTTATTTAAGATTTTAGGTAGTGTTTAAATAGTCATATAATTTTTTAAAAAAGATTAACCTTTTTTTTAGGAATTAATATCATGGTATATTTTAAGAGTTTTACTATGTTATGATTTTTTATTATTTAGAAGGTAGGGTAGGATTATATATTATTGAGATGAATTACAATGATAATATTGTTTTAATGGTATAATAAGTTATTAAATACTAAAGAATTCATGTTTCTATATATACAGTAATGGGTGATCTTCAAAGGGTTAGGCTGATAATTAAAAAACTTTATTCCAGTTAAGTTATTTTTAAAGTGTTTTGTTTTTAGAAATATATTAAAATAATATATATTTTTATTTATTTATTTTTAAATTTATTTTTAATCTTAACACATTAAAACAATTCAAAAACACTAAAAAATTTTAATTTGAAATTTTTAAATTTTTTTTAATAAACAAACAGATTCAACTTCAATATCAGATTAAATATATATAGCAGCTGGATGTGAAAATACACTTTTAAAATCATCTATTGGGAGACGTAATCTTGCTTGACATTCATGTTGTTTGCCCAAAAATACTTTATCTTCTAACAAAATCAAGATATTATAATGGATAATAATTTATAAAAGCACACTCATAGTCAAGTCACAAGAACATATACACACATTTATTCCAACTCAGAAGAGACATTATATCAAATATCCAACGTAAGAATAAATAAAGAGGTTGAATTAGTCATTTCAAAAGGTCCAAGCGGTGGGAACGACAAAGGTGGCACTAAATTTAGCAGCATCCTTTTCAGTTCCATAACCTCACAACTTACTTATTTCTGTATTGTGCTGCTGTGCAGGGACGACGAGGAAGATGCTTACAAGAACCATGGCGGTGACATGTGCAATTACGAGGCTCTGTAGACATGCAAAGCTGACCAACTCACTTACATGATGCAGAACTCAGCAATTAAATTTTCGCCTTAGGATAAAATCTTTAACAGAAAGTGGCAAATGGTACATGATTGACATCACGGTGGAGAATTGGCCAATGGAGAACCATGCCGGAGGGTTTTCCTTTAGCACGGCAGCAACCGTCTTCTTCGCAAACTCTTCCGTGGGAGTGGCCTTAAGTCCTTGTGAAAGATGCGCTCTCTCCCGTATTGCTTCTTCAAATGGCCTGTATAACTTCCACTCAGGCATCTGGTTGTAGCTGGCTACGGCAGAATTTCCTATGTTTGATTTAATAGCTCCAGGAACAACATTGATCACACCAATCCCTAAAGGCCTGAGTTCCAGCCTGCATTTAAAATGGGCAATTTCTTACTATTAGCATCGCCGGCATAAAAAATAGCAAAGTTTCCCATGTTGTATAAATATTGAGAATCATCAATGTCTTTTCCTCTTATTCGACTAGAAGAAACATAGCTTTGGATTAATTTCTGGATCATAAATGAATCATAGTCTAATTTGTTCACATAATTACTATGTATCAAATAACAAAAGAACTAAGATTCTAGTTCTAAAAATGTCCATTTATCTTAATCTGAAGGTGGCAGAAATAAATATTCGTTTACATTGTTGATAAATCAGAAGTTATGATGAACTGAAGTTTAAGAGAATGGATTATAGATTTGATTCATCTGAATAATCACACTAAGTGCACCAAAAGGCTGTCTTGCAGTAGTAATTTATGAAACTCTGCTATCCAGTTCTCTTCATGCACATTAATTGATTATTAGAAGACTGAAGCCAAAGAGTCCTGTACGTCTCATCAGATACGTGTCTAAATGCTTGTGTGCTTAAAAGTGTGCATGTAGGCTTCAGGTTCTGGAAGGGTGGTCCGTACTCTTTGAAACACTTGGCATTATTCATTTTATGCAGATACGAACCAGACATTTTAATAGGAGAAGGTAGGTAACGCAGGTATCTCAAAAGATACAAACCTCAAGGTATCAGTTAGTGAATGAAGAGCCGCTTTGGTTGCAGTATAGACTCCAGCCCACGGAACAGGAGCCATAACAGTGACACTTCCAACATTTACGATTTTTCCCTTCTTGCTAGATGCCATGTGAGGAACAACAGCTTGTACCAGCCTCATTGTCCCTACATTATATGCTTGATGTTAAAAAGAACAGGAAAAACAATATCTTTGTATTTCATCAATAGCATGCTAGGTGGTAGCAGGATCAGTTAGGCTGGGAGAGGCTTGAAATTCATACAAAGACATCATAGATAACTCAGTCGCAAGACACGGATTAATCCATGATTTACAACAATAAACTTGTCTTTGCTGTATTTTCAGGAAACTCTGTTTATGAATTATGAAGGCTGCACCATGTGTTAAGAGTGTACCAGACAAAATACTGGAGCTTCTGAATAACAAGAATGCAAGGCAGCACATTGTCACCAATACAGTTGTCCCAAGAAATTTCTGTATTGATAGACTGTCTTCCGATGTTTTAATATGAGCTGTTTTAGAAGTTTATTAACCAACACGTTTACAAGGTACTGGAGGCTCCTCCTTGTGTAGTTGCAGAAAAGAAAATTCTTTGCCGGCTTAATAGAAAACAAAAGTACAAAATCATTTGAACTCTAGTGCTTTGTGAGGAAGAAGGTGGTAAATAAACTTTCTTTATAGCACCAAAAGGTGGAGAATAAGGTTTAAATGACTGATGCTGTTATGCTCTTATGGTAACTCCAGTATTAAATGAAATGAAATTGTAGGATGTTTGCAAATCCAACTGAATGTGCCAAAAGGTGCAGTTATGGAATAGCTCGCTTCACACGAACCTCTACAAATGCAAAAAATAAGCTGTACCACAGAGATAAAATAGTTATAAGACCAATTTGAGCCACGTTCAAGACTCAAGTAGATAGCATAGACCTTCACAATGTATTACCGCTCAAGGCAGCCCCTCATACCATGGAGAACAAAAGGTTATCCATACGTTTCATGGATGTCAAGAATAATGAGATATCAATTTATGACGTCTACTTATCGCCGGTATTTGACTTTAGGCTTCATAATTCTCCCCTGAAAATTTACTGCCAGAATCAAATCACATATTACACTTCAATTAATCTTATGATGAATTACTTTCCAGCAAAGACCTTTTACTGAAGAATCTGACTTAACTCATGAGGTAGCAGAACCTCAGAAGTTTCCAAAATATCTTAGGTGTTTGTTTTGGGATAAGTGTACCCAAGTTCAAACCTAATGGTAAGACTACCAGGAAAGTTTTATTTTTAATGTATAATCAAAATAGTTGACTACAGAAAACAGCAAGCATTGCAATTCAGTGTAAAAGAAATAGGTGCCTGTGCATCCTAAATTTACATCATTCATAGCTGTGAGTCATGGTTATTAAAATGGAATAAAGAATTACTGCTAAGAACATGCATGCTTTAACAGAAACAGATCTAAGTGGTGAATCACAGACAGTGACATATACAATAGTGAATCTGTCTGGATTGGAGGTGATGCTGCATCAAGATATTTGGCTTGAGCATCATAATTGTTCTCCCTGGAAATGTTCATAGACAAAAAAGGGCATGGGGAGTGTATGTGCCAAGGTTGTTCCTGATCACTCAAAGTTCATGTACATACGCAAAATAGATATCAGAGGAATTGTTTGTGTGTCAATGTCCAGAGTGCACCATGATTATCAGGCCTGAATATCATGCATCATGAAGAGGGATAAGCAGCTCCAGATGTTCAAACAAACAATTAAATGGTCAAAATTAGGAAAAACAGTTACCAGCAGCAGCAACAGAATCCAGCTAATTTGGTTATTTTATTGCAATATATAAGTAGATAGGTGATGCAAGTGGTTCTAATCAATCAATTAGGTAATCGGTCATAATTGGGCTAAGTAGATAGCCTTGCATGAATATTTGTGAACTAATATAATAGAGTTCAGACCAAGAAGAGGCCTGAGATGCACAAATAACTTTTTATTCAACTGTTGAGTTGCACTTAAATTTAGCTTAGAGAGTCGTTTGGGTAAGAATTTGTTAGCAGAACAACTTGATGACATGATGGGGAGGCAAGTGATTCTATTTATGATGATTCATATGACAATGAGAAGGTTTTGCAAGATGATGGCAGTTATATCTTAGTCATTCAAATGAGCTTGCCTACTCCTAATGGTGGTTCAAGTGAGGATTGACTGTGCACTAGCCTCTTCCATTCAATTTGTAAGGCGTGTCACCTGATCATAAACAATAGTAGTTGTGAGAATGTAGTGTCAGTTAGGTTAATAGAGAGTTGTGACTCGAGATAGAAAAACACCTCAAGCCTTACAAACTAAACAAGATGAATCGAGACAACAGGGTGATCATGGACAAACATTATCTTGTTTCATTTTCTATTGTTTTGTTTTCTATAGACAAGATATTTTGATAGTGTACGGTATGATACGATATTTATGGATACATGTCATTTACCGTTAGGCAAACCATGACAATATAGCAGGAATGTTGTACATGACAGACAACATAACATATATACCCTCAGTATAAAGGGAAAGCATATAGCATTGGCACATAAGAGAGAGATGGTGGCTATTTAGAGCAAAGGTAAAAATATATTGTTTTTATCCCAATTTATGGAATACAAAAAGGATAGCGTAGAGAATCAAAATGATTTGAGAAAGGGTATAATGTGGAACAAGTCGTTGACAACTAATAATAGTTTTGTAAAGATTAGGAGTGGTATGGAGATTGACTATAGGTTTACTTTATCTGAGTCGACTACTTGTACAGTGACAACACACCATTGGTCAATGGAGCAAAAGAATGCCAACATTGCTTTTAATGGTTGACAACAATGACAACGTTGTTGGATGGATGACCAAAACTCGAGAACGAGTTCTTTCCAACCTGAGAAAATTGATACAGGACATTCTAATCATTCAGTTCTGGATTTGTCACGATTGGATTACGCGGATAGCCTTGCAAGGATATTTATGGACCGATGAGATAGGACTAAGCCCAACAAAAGACTTCGGTTGTGCAAAGTGATCGGTCTAGTAAAAAAGACCTATAACTTTTGACCCGAGAATATGCTCAAATTTGACTAAGAGGGTCCAAATGCCCAACCTCACAAGAGCGTCGGCTAGCTATAACCACCTAAGGCTCGGAACACTTATAAATTAGACCAAAAACATGTTGTTTGGCTCAATTTTTTTATTTTTTTTTTCTGATTTCTCAGTGTTCAGGATTTTTATTATTTTTTCCTTTGAACTTTTAGTTTCCAAAGGTAGGTTTTTGGTTTATTTAGGAATTGTAAACCTTTTAGAACATAGTTTTTAAACCCGGCCTGGTGGCCGACCTGGACCAAGGCCCGAGTCATGGGTTTTTCCCGGGTCACCGGATTTTGATTGGGCCACCCAGGTCAACCCTAATTTTTTTTTTTTATAAATCAAAACGATGTCGTTTTGGTTAAAAAAATAAATAGTCAACGGGTTGCAACCGAGTTTTTGACTAGGTCTTACCGGGTCACCAAATCAACCTGTCAGGTCACCCGGGTCACCAAATCAACCTGTTAGGTCACCCGGGTTTTTGACTTCCCTTATTTTTTTCTTAAACCTGGCTCGGTTCTAGTCCTGGATCAGCCAGGTTCCGGGTTGACCCGCCGAGCCAGACCGAGTTTTAAAACTATATTTTAGAAAAATAGACTACTTGAAGAGAAAATATATAGCAATAAAAATTCAAATTAGAATTTGTGTGCAGAGACCCTTTTAAACATGATTTTGTGTTCTTGTGCTTGTTGTTTTTCTTTTGTTATTTCAGAATACTGCAGTCCCATAGTTTATAAGTTAAATCATGTGAGGCAGCACTGCCACGGTCCAAAATGCATAACCTTACTTGAGTCCAAGACTATCACGGTTAGACAAAAAAACCAAGGCACCAGAAACCACATTTGCTCGCTCACACACAAACAGGATTTAGCATCAGAATCAATAACAAGATCCAAACAAAAAGAGTCCTAGGATGCAATTTAAAAGAGTAAATTGTATACTGACATTGTTTGATTTGTGAGATTATAGAAGTAAATATAATCATTAGCGCATCGTGTACCTCATATTAAAATGAAAAAAATGAGAACCTAGGGAATTGAAAACCAGTTACATTTCAAGTCTGCTATTGAAATCCTTCAAAATGTGGTTAGGACAAATGTTCTTAGATGGAGGAAGAAATTTCCAGTCATTAGCTGAATATTTCAGAATTATTACGGGAAATAGAGAAGAATCACCAATATGAACAACAATATAGAATTTCAAGGTCCATCAGGCCACCCAAGCAAGAAATCAGTTGAATAGGTTAAGTGATCTTGTTGCTTGACTTTGAATAAATTTTCAGCCTGCTTTCTTTTCCATTTAGCTTGTACTCTGTTTTCTTTTTCCATTTCCTTCCTGGTTTTTTTCAAGTTGATATCAATATATATATATATAAAAGAATAAATCAGTGGCTGATACTGATCTTCATAATTGAAAATCCCCCGTCGGCCATTTTTAGACTACTTTAAGAGAACAGAATAGCAGTTACCAATTCCATAGTTTTAAGGATATCAGATTCTAATTGATTGGATTTTTGGCAAAAGCAGAAAGATCAGCAGAAAAAGATCTGGATATTTACTCAGCACCTAGGGGATAAGATCATAAAATCAACCACCAATTCCAGATCTCACATATTCAAGTTGAAATTCAACCTAATTATGCTGTTCATGTATAAATCACAAACCAAATATTCAAAACCATCTTAGCTATCATGACTCCTATCAATCTGCACCATAAGAATTAGAGAGAGAGGGGAAAATATTCATCTTTGCACAGTCTGGAACCTAACAAGAACTCCAAAGTCCCATTTACAAAATGGCGTATAAACAAACCAAGACAGAGAAACCCAGCAATTTAGACAAAGGGGGTGACGAAAACAGTAAACGAAATCCAGATGCACACATCAATTCAAAAAAGAGCAAAACAGTGAAAAGGGCAAAAAGGCATAAGAAGAAAACATCAAAAGAAACACAGATTAATGAAACAAACAAGAGGAGAACTAGATGAGAAGAAGAAGATTACCATAGACATTGGTATTGAAAGTGTTTTGCATAGCAGATAAAGGGACCTCAGCAAGAGGGCCAACACATTGAATTCCAGCATTGTTAACCAAGATATCCACTCTACCATATCTTTCAACAACGTTTGACACAACATGCTGCACACTTTCATCTGACAAAACATCCAATTCTTGGAGATCAAATCTCTTATCTTGATCAAGGTCTCTCATGGAAATCAAAGACCTGGCTGTGGCCACAACAAGGCAGTTGTTGTTAGCAAATTCACGAGCCAAGGCATGGCCTATACCTCCTTGAGTGCAACCAGTGATTAGAACCACTTGTTGGCCATAAGATTCCATTGAATTACTACTCACTTGGGTGGTTTTTCTGATAGGTAGCAGGCTTTGGCAGTTGAAAAATTTAGATTGAAAAGGAAAGATTTTGAGGGCATTTATAGGAAGTGAATGAGAAGTAAAAGGTGTGCCTTCGTTGTTTGCACAATGTGATGTGAACAAGGCTGCCATTTTTAAGCTGTTTTTATTTTTACATATATTATTAATTTTTTCGAAGTGAGTCCGTGTGTCCCTTCTGACAGTTGATACGGCACTGCAATAATGGAGAAGTAGCTACTTTTCTTCTGTGTATCAAGAGATATCGTTCCGTCTATCTTTATATTTTAATGCTTTGATAGAAATTGTTTTTAAAATATTTTTTATTTTAAAATAATTTATTTTAAAAAATTATTTTATATATATATTAATATCAAAATAATCTAAAAATATAAAAAAATTTATTTAAAATTAAAAAAATCAATAAATCTCAAAACTATGATTACATTATAATATCAAACACTATTATTATTCTAGACCGTACCATGAGCCCATATTTTTTCTGCAAAAAAATAAAAATATGTACTAATTTTTCAAATTTATGATACATATTATTAGATTAGAAGTATCATTTATAAAAATAAATAAATAAATAAATAAATAAAGAAGCATAATCCCAAACAAATTAAATACTAAAGAATAGAACGAGAAAAAAAAATAACAACACAAAATGATCTTTAAAAATATTAATTAAAAAAATAAAAGTGAAAATAAAATAAAAGGAAACTAACAAATTATAAAGAAACATAATGCCATAAAAAAATAAAAAAAAATAAGAATCAAATTGAAAACACTAACATACCATAAACTTAGATTGAAAAATATATTGAAAACTAATACAATTTTTATAAAAATTTCAAGAAAAAAAAATTAAAAATCAAAATAATAAGGATCAAACTGAAAAAAATAAATAAATGACAAATCGAAATTGAAAGACTAAATTTAAAAGAAATAAAATTTTTACAAAATGATCAAAAATAAAATTAAAAAATAAAAGAAAAAGGACATAAAATTTTAATTAGAGGGTTAAATTGACAAGAAAAATAACTCCATAAAAAGAAAAAAATTTAAAAGAATGAGCACCAAATTAAAAACAGCAACACACTATAAACTTGGATTGAGTGACATAATTGAACACCAATAAAAATTTTATAAAAGGGTTAAGGAAAAAAACAAGAAATCAAAAGAATACGAACTATATATATATATATATATATATATATATAGACTAATTTGAAAAGAGATAAAACTTTTACAAAAGACTCAAGAATAAAATTTAGAAACTAAAAGGAACAGGGTAGAAGTAGAAATGTCAAGAATAAAGAAGACCAATATACAGTGAGGAGGGAGAGAGAAAAAAAGAAGAAAAAGCCCCATTGATAACAAATCTTCCACCTGCTATTGACACACGTCACGCCAGAAGAAAGATGACATAATGATGCATCAGACACCTTCCACATGCTAACACTTACAATGCACGTGCCATTAGCTTTTTTAAATTTAATATTATTTCATTTGCATTAAAAAACCATAATACCCTTAATAAATCAGTAAATAACAAAAAGAATCAACTTGAAAATGCAAAAAAACCCTCAACCAAAGGGTTTTTTTTTTTTTTTTACTTTAAATGCATTTAAGTAATTTAATTGTGCATCAAAAATTGAAAAACAAAAACTTTGACATATATTTTTACTGTCTGTAAAAAAAAAAAAAAGAGACCCTTTTACCCCCATCAACCAGGATATATTTTATTTGATTCAAGGGCAAAATAATTATTTTACTATTGGAATCTATAGTAAAATTTGTCTTATGCTACAATAAAAACATTGTTTAAACTCCCCCTCTTTTAGTTTATTCTCTTATAATGGAGTCCGATGCCTCATTTATCTTTTATATTTTTAATTGAGCTAATTGTATTATTACAAAATAAATGATTTTTCAATCTGTTTTAAATTTTAAAAAATCATTTAATTATATAATATGTATATGATTAATATTATATAAAAAATAATATTGGGGTAAAAAAGATAATTAACTAAATATGTGTTTGGAAGTGTGATGATGTGAGTTTGAATTTTTTTTTTTAATGAGGTCCAAAAAAAACACACCAAAAGGCATGTATTTATAGCTTTTAGTAAGATGTGAGTTGTGTTTAAATAAGCTGTACCTCTAAAAAAAATCAAAATTCATCTCATCTTACTTTATTCTCAAACACACGTTAAACTTATTTATATGTTAGACGTAGTATCCAATTCATCTTTAAAAAAATTAAATGTTTGAATTTATCTATGAATATAATGTTATTTTTTTATCTATCCTTTTATTATTAATTCTTGTTCAAATTGATAAAAATATACTTAGGTGAGAATCTCTATGAACAATTTTTTTTATCTTAAAATTTTGCCAAACTTTTTTTTATCCCTTTAGTTTAAAAATTATTCGTTTTAGTCCAAAAATTTATTCATTTTACATATTAGTTCTTAAGTTTGAGAGAAAATAGAGAAAAAATATCAAAAAATAGTGGATGAGGAAAAAAAAAACATTTGGTTAACCATATTTCAGTAACTAAAATAACATATTTTGATGTTAATGAGTTTCATTAAATAGAAAGAGTTCAATAATAATGGTTTTTTTTCCTCTAAGGTAAAGTTACATAAAACATCATGTTGTTTGATACAAGTTACCATTTACAAAGGCTTTTCAGTCAAAAAATGAAAAATAATTAAAGTTTGATAGTAAAGTTGTTATATTAATATTGTAAGGGCTCTATAGTATTTGAATAAAAAGTATTGGCAATCTTGTAAATAATTAAATACTTTTTGTTGACTTCTTTTTGGAAGAATGTTAAGTATTAGCTTGTATATAAAGTTTAAGATGTAAATGGTAATTTTTTAAACTATAATAGGTAATCGTAATTTAAACCAAAGTACAAGATTGTTGTGTAATTTTTTCTTACTATAAATATGTTTGAAAAATTAGATTGGAGTTCATTTAAATTTTTTTTGTTTCAGTTGATTTTTGGTTTTTAAAATGTTTTGGGGTTAATAAATTGTTTTTGAAGATTTTCTTATAACATTTTGAGGGTTTTTTTTTTTGATAAAAACAACTTAAAAATTGACTTCTTGAATTCTAAAAAGTTGAACTTTGATTTTTTATTTATAAAAAACATAACAATAAGTGACATGTTATCTGTCACTGTAGATAACATGTTGCCCATTTAAAAAAAAAAGAGAAAAAAAAAGGCACGGGCCTAGGCTTTTTAATAAAGGCTAGACATATGGGCTTAGCAGGTAAGCCCACACACCTAAGCCGTTTTTTTAAGGGTCCATGTGTTTGGCTTGATTTTATTTTTAATTTGAATTGTTTTTTAAATAAACTAATTTAAAATATTATAAATATATAACTTTATTAAATTTTTATATTAATTAATTATATATTTTAGATATTAGTTAATTAAGATTTTTATTCAAATAATCATATTGATAGTAAAAAACAAATCATGGTTTCTTCAAGAAATTTTTTTTGCATAAATAAATAAAAAATTGAGTAAAAAACACAATTTCTAGTCAAGAATCTAAATTATTAAAATTCTTATAAGTCACAAGATTAAATTAATATAGGTTATGAGAATATCCTTGGCATCCAGTGGGGAAAAAAACTAGATTGACCTAAAATAAAAATGCCCCTTCCCTGTGGGTGATTTGCTTAATTTTGGGTTATATGTAGGTGTTAGTAACTGTGTCTTTTCCCTAACAAAATTGTGAGGAATTTATTTAGATATTTTGGGTCAAAACAGTGCTAAAATAGAGATTTTCTTTTTTCTTAATTAAATTAAACATTCGCTGCAGCCGAGACCCAATCTCTTGGGTTACTAATGGGGCCTTGGTGAATGGGCCTGAGCCCTTTCGAGTTTTTCTTTCTCTCATTTCAATTTTTTTATTTATTTATTTATTTGGAGTGATAGAGAGATATTGATTCAAGGAGAGACACGTAAGGAACTTTGATGTGACAGCTGACCTGTACATTTATGCCTGTGATTATTAAAGTTATAGTTAATGCAAAAAGCGGAAGATTATGGTAGAAGATTGCTACGAGATTGCTACGAAAAGAAGAAAATTAATGCAAAAAGCGGAAGATTATGGTAGAAGATTGCTACGAAAAGAAGAAAATCGATTCCAGTTTTTTAAAGCATTTTTTATTTTAAAATATATTAAATAATATTATTTTTATTTTTTAAAATTTATTTTTAATATCAACATCACATTAAAAAAATTTAAAATATAAAAAAAACTTAATTTAAAAAAATTAAAATTTTATGAAATTCCAATTCAACCGCTGCCCTCAAATAAGATTTCTATAAGTTTAGGATAGTTTAGCAAAATGTCTAGCACGTTATAACAGATTTGGCATTTTTATAAAAATATAAAAATATATTTCAGTGCCCTCTCCTTTTCAGTTTTCACCATAAATTGCACTGTTCAATACATATGGTCCTTTTGTTTTTGTCCTTTAATGTGAAAAATACATCTCCGTCCCTGTAATAATGAGTAACCAATGAATATATGACGCGTGCCTAATACTCATCAACAACTACCTCTCTTTCCTAGTCAAAAATTTAGTTGCAGTTCCCATCATCTCCGATCAACCAACCAACGCTCACCACCGTGTGACGTCCCTTTTTTAGAGAAAAAAAATCCGCTCTGACCAATCTTAACATTACTAAAATCAAAGCTGATATTCAATCTCTCTAAGTTTATGTCAACATGAAAACTGTTGTCTTAATTTCATTCTGTTTTGTTGGGAATTGTTGAAATATTTTATATTAATTTAAAAATAAAAAAAAATAAAATAATTTTTATCTCATTTTAAATCTCAGTTCGTTCCGGATTTTCAGATTAAATTTCAACTAGAATATTCTGGTTTCATTTCCCATATTCCATTTCGGGCTTGAAAAATTATTGAATCAAATTGAACCCGGTTCAATTTGATTAATTAAACCATGTATGTATAAAAATCTTTTTTTTTTATTACTATTTTCAATAACAATGATACTAATAATAAAATTGAAAATGATTACTCCTATTTTCATTAATAATGATATTAATTTTTTAAAATTAGATTTATCACTAATATATATGGTTTATATTCATATTATTTTTTTCATGTTTATACTTTGTAGGAATTTGAGCAAAACAAGGGATGCTTTAGATCTCATTAGCCTTGATAACATTGACCTATTGAATGAATGGATTTGTAAAGAACCTAGCATTCTTGATAGAAAGGATATAAGTTAGGAGACTATTGAAGCACCTTTATCTACTTTAACTTTAGAAGATGAAGAGATATGTTTTGATGACAAGAATGAGCTAGGTGAAAATGATCAAGTATTGAAATGTTTAGTTGACGACTTTCCCTACATACCACCACAAGATCAAGATCCTTATTTTTATGTTAATGATGAAGATGATGTTTGATTTATGTTTTTTTTGTGTTAAAACATTTTACTTCCATAATATTTTGATATTTTGTTTAAGTTGAATTACTTTAATATTCTATTCAATCTTGATTATTTAGGAATATTTTAAAATTTAAAATTATATTTGTTTGACATTATGTTTATATATATATATGTACATATATACACGTGTGAGCAGTACAACCCCAAAATACCCCAAAACCAAAACATTCCATTTCAATTGAAAAAACTAAAACATCTATTGAAACGAAATTGACAACCTTGGTCCAAACATTTTAGATTTGTTATTAAAATGTTTAATTTATAAGCATGCCATTTATATTATTGAAAGTATACTTGTAATCGAAATTAAAAAAAAAATATTAGCATGTATAGCAAGCATATATCTAAACTTGTAAAAGAGATTTAATCACGAGTAAGTTTTTAACAATATTATCTTTGTATATACCTAGACTTATTATTATTATACTAGCTAGTTTGTGTCTTTTCAATTGTAGACTAATTGTAATAAAGTACACACATTTCTAGCATTACTTTTAACCAACATAAATTATCTTTTAAGTAATTTCAAATCTATTCACCTTTCTCTCTAGCTTTTTCAAGAGAAATACACTTGAATTTCACCATGGGTATTAAAATACACATTTATTTAAAAGATTTTCATGATACAATTGCTTCCTTAAATGTGAAAATATATTGAATAGTGGATTTTGAATCCTTAGTGTTTGATATCTAATTAGCATTAGTATACCCTTTTACTATTGCTAGATAACTAATATAATATAACCTAGAGTCAAAGGTAAATATTTGAGTATCCTTTTTATTGCTTTTCAAAGATCTAAATTTGGATTACTAGTAAATCTACTCACTTTGCTAATTGAGTATATGATATTTAGTCTTTTACAATTCATAAATAGCAAGCTTCTAATTATTTAAAAATATTTTAATTAGTTTATTCTTCAACCTTTATTTTTTTGATAGATGTACACTTTTGATTGATGACAACGACTAAAGCTAACTCAGTCATTCTTTTAAGTAAATGATTTTCATGTGTTTTCTTAAATAAAAACATATCTTCAAAGAACGTAGCATTATTTGATTTTAATAGTATTAGGATAGATGTATTCAATACTTGACTTGTATACAAGAAATTGATATGCATCACTACTGTAGGCATATCTAATAAAAACATTACTTATAATTTTAAGTCTTATCTTGATCTTTTTTGGGATCAAGTACCACCACCTCTACAAGACACCTTCATGCTTTGATGTATTTTGTAGAAGTTCTTCTATCTTTTTACAATTTATAAGAGTTATAACATTCCACAAGACACCTTCATGCTTTGATGTATTTTGTAGAAGTTCTTCTATCTTTTTACAATTTATAAGAGGCTATCTTTTTACAATTTGTAAGAGTTATAACATTCCACAAGACACCTTCATGCTTTGATGTATTTTGTAGAAGTTCTTTTATCTTTTTACAATTTATAAGAGTTATAACATTCCACAAGACACCTTCATACTTTGTCTACATAAAATATTAAGAAAATAACTTAACTCCCACCAACCTTTTTTTAAACACAGGGTTCATCCATATTTTTGATGAAATCGAACAGTTTGATTATCTCACCAAAATAGATATTCCAACTCCTTGAAGCTTATTTAAGTCTATAAATGGGTTTGTGTAGCTTACATATTTTTTTGGCAAATGTTTTAGATTTAAAACCTTTAGGTTGTATTATATACATATCTTCATGAAGATTCCCATTTAGAAATGTAGTTTTGACATTAAATATATAAATATCATAATTTTGGTATGCATGTATAACAAGCAAAATCCTTATGAGTTTTAATATAGCTATTAGTGAGAAGGTTTAATCAAAGTCAATATTCTGTCTTTGTTTGTAACTTTTGGTAACTAATCTAACTTTGTATGTTTTTACATTGCCTTTCATGCTAGTTTTTTTTTTTAAAACCCACTTACATTAATGAGTTTTATCCCTTTAGATGGATTAATTATAATATATAATTGGTTGGTGTACATGAAATTCATTTTAGATTAAATAGCCTTGAGCCATTTCTCATGCTTCCATGTAGTTGGTAGGCTCATCAAGTATAACAACTCATCATCATCAACTTTTAATTAAAAAAATTAATTTGATCCTAATCTAATTAGAAAAGTTAATATTACAATTAATTTAATTTAGGATTTTAATTTTTAAAATATAAAATCAATATTCTATATATGCAGGGGTAGAATTGTAATTTCACCCTAAATACCAAATTATAATTGTGTATAAGTGATAATGGCATAATCATAAATTTACCCTAAAACATAATTGTAAATAGACACAAGTTGTAGGGTAAAATTATAATTTTTCCCCTCATCATCTTCTTCTCAATACTGTTAGCCCATTGCTTGTATGTAGTTGTTACAATTTCTACTGCTGGAGTGGGGCACCTATACTGACGATAGCCTTTAACTGCTACTCCTAGTGACAAAAAGGGGTAGCAACCCTTGCAGTACACCTTCTAAAGTGCGAGGTTGTTGCTTGTCACAATGTTGTCCCTTGCTTTAAGAGATGTGCATGTCGTGACAACAACCCTTGATGACTGCCACACCAGCTAGTAGTGAGTTGGCTGTGTTCACAGCACAATTAGTAGTATCAGTAGTGCTAGCGCAATTAATGGTTGTTTTCTTAGCTACAAGTAAAGTTAGATCTAAAAAAATCCAGCTAGATCTGATCAGAACATTACCAGTTTTTTTTTAAATAGTGAGAGAAATTACTTTTGAAAAAAATCGTAGTTTTACACATAAAATTAATTCATAATTAATGCCAATAAAAATTAGAACATGTAATTAACATCCCTAATTATCTAACAATGGCTTTGATATCACTATTGGGTTTCTCAAAATACATACACACAATGAAAACGATAAATTTAAAATTTTCTGAGAGTTCTAAGAATCCTGTTTGATAGATCTAGTGTTATTTTTATACTATATTGTATTGTGTTGAACTGTAAATAAGAGAGATAACATTCTATTTATACGAAAACTTGAAAACTCTATAAATGATAAAATATCAATTTGCCCTTTAAATAATATCACATATATTATTTTAGGGTATTTTTATATATTTATATAATCAAGTCCCTGCTTGATTTTTTTTTCTAGATCTAGAATTGTAATCCTCTATATTAATTACATTCTAGTCTTCAATTTCTAAAACTTATTTACAATCAAGTCACATTTGATAAATCATTCCATTTTAATCTATGACCAATGGTTCTTATATGTGTGACCCATTGAGTTTTCTAATAAATTGACTTAAATATAAATCATAATCCTAAACAAAATAAGATTAAATAAATTAAATAATTTAATTTATTATCAATTCAATAATTGATTGATCTATATTTAAAGATCAAGTACAACATCTAACAACTTGTCATGATCCCTTAAATATTATGAAAGTCATAAGTGGTTTGACTTAACTTTTAAATGACCAATTTCTTAGTGTAGTTATTATGTCTTCATCAAGAATGCTCTAATTTAGACATTATAGCATGTAACATGTCTGCTTTGTTAAATTAGTTTTGTAATCAATATTATAGTAATTGATTCTTTGAATAAGATTTAAAATACCTTTCAAATCTCATTTCATCTTGGCTAATGATTTCACAATCAATATTATTTGAGAACAGATGAAACACTTTCTCTAATTCACATAGAATGATGAATCTTTTCTTGATTATTCAAATACATTCATATAGTTTATCTTGTACCTAATATCTGCTCATTTTTTACCCTTAATTAGAACAATGTGTAATCATAATCAAAGCATAACACTACATATATAAGATAACTTAGTGATCTAAAGTCTAAGAATCATTTACACAACTGTCACATGAGTCTTTCCATAAACATAAGTAATCTTTGCATATGAAATTCTCACGTGTGTCAGTTCAGTATATATATCATCTGACAAGTACATACATATTAGTTCCAAGTATCTCTCATGTCTTAGCTTATGAGAGCAATTATTTCCTTTCATAAAAAACCATAATATGTACCGGTGTCAACAACTTTAATTAATATATAGTCTTAATAGGACATTGACTATAAATATTTAGGAATAATGTTTTGATTTAATAAAAATATCATAATTATAACAACTTTATAATTTCCTTTGCAAAATATTTTTTGTCCTATGAAGTTTATCTTTAGTTTAGATTCATTAATCAAATAATAAATTCATTAATGAGATATAAATGAATATTGAAGATAAAGAAAGCATTTGTTAACAATAAATATGTTTTACATGAATAAAATCAGTGCTATATGTAACTAACTGATTAGTTACAGGGCATATACACTAACACGACTCGTGTGCACAATGGTGCAACAGTTAGGTTGTGATGAACTTTTTTCTTTTATCCTCTATTTTCTCTCTCTTCTCCTTGTTAAAATATAAGGTATCATGTGATTTTTTTGTATTCAATCTGGTTCTTATTCTTCTGATTGCTATTTATTTTGTTTTTTGTTTTTTTTAGTGATTCTTTTATTTTGTCCCTCAACAATTGGTTTCATTTAATCTCTAAATCAAATTTGGTCTTTATTATTTTGATTGCTATTTTTTTTCATTTTTCTAATTGAGTTTTGTTTTTTATTTCATACCTCATCATTTGTTTTCTATTTATTTTTATGTCAAATCTGATCCTTATTTTTTTGTTACTATTTATTTTGTTTTGAATCCTTTTTTTATTCTTTTTTTTTCAATTTCATCCCTTGCTATTTTGTTGATTGAGAATTTTGCTTCATTGAATTTTAGTCTCGGGTTCATGATCAGGGTCAAAGGTTAGTATGAGTTGACTTTGATCCTTTTTAGGTCCTTTTTTAAAATTAATTTTTTAATCTAATCCTTTAATATTTGATTTATTAGAAATTATTCTTTGTACTTTTTTATCACTTTTGTTTCTATGAAGTTATTCCAATTCTATACTCACGATCCTAGGGTTGACGGGTTTACTTAGGTCTCTATTTCTTTTCATTGCTTTTTTTAAATTAATTTTTTTTTTCAGTTTTACCCTTCAACATGATATTATTTCATAATTAAGCTTTATAGTTATATTTAATTTGTTTTCAATGAGATTACCTCGGTATTATAACAAGGTCTAAAATTTGGCATGCTAACTCGAATGGGTTCATATCAGGTTTTTTTAAATCTTTTTTCATTGTCTATCTTTTTTGTCAGTTTATATATTGTCATTGTATTTTTTTTAATATTATTTAAATTAATAGAGTTTTTATTAAATTTAGTGAAGTCAATAACCTAGTTTTTAATTTTTATTTTTTAAAAAATACTTGCATTACCTTAGTATATTTTTTTTAAGTTAAAAAAATTAGACTGATCTATGTAGTTCTTTAATAAAAGTACCCTCCCGTGAAAACAAGATAAAGATCATGGTTGTCGACTCATCAGGTATCGTTAGCTTTATTTAATTTTTTGTTTCGCTTTGTTCACTGCTTTAAAAAGCACGAATTAAAAAATAAATGGCACAAAAACTAACAATTTGATTTTTTAACTGGTTATTTACCAGCTCACACTTTGGCAGGATGGGCGATGCTCGTGTTGTTTAGGACTCATGGGGTATCGTTGTTGTTTTTTTCCTCGTTTTGTTCACAGCTTTAGAAGGCATGAATTTAAAAAAAGTAAATGGCCCAGAAACCAACATGGGGATGGAAAAAAACATGATAAAACTTGGCATGGCTAGAGAAGATTTTGAAAACAATTTTTAAAAATCATGAACACAAACCAAAAACAACAGTGAAACTGAATATATAGGACCAATATGCGCAGTTGGCTGGTAATTTGTACCGGTGTTCATCTCCTTCCTTCTCGCTTTTAGGCTTCCGTTCGAAAGCTAGTTGCATCTTCCTTCTCTTTCTAGCCTCCTGAACCACCACTTACACTAACACGAAAAGGACAATGGAGAAGATAGAGAACGTGACTGTAACCACAACTGGCACGCAGCATCAACAGGGACAGGTCCAGTAATCCTCTTCTTGCACAGGTTCCCTGAACTTTGGTATTCATGGCGACGCCTGCTTCTCCATCCTCCTCCCTCGGCTACCGTTGCCTTGCACCAGATCTTCGTGGGTAAGGTGACACAGATGCTCCAGAATCAGCGAGCCAGCACACAGAACGCCACCTCATATATACCTGCTGGCTGCTAGGACTTCTTGACTCATGGGGGATCGATCAAGTGTTTTTGGTAGGACAGTACTCAGCCTATGATTGCTTGGTACTTATGCACACTAGCAGAAAATTACATACCGATGGAAAAAACCCATTCATAAGTTGCAATGATATTTATCGATAAAATATTTTATTATAATTAATTTCTTTTGGTATACATTAACAACAAATTTTCATGGATGAATTTGATGAATACGGAGATAATTATATTTGAAAATGAAATAATAATAAAAAAATGATTTGTTATTATTACAGATAAAATTATTGAGAAAATATACGCCGTCTATAATACATGTTGGTGAATCTATCGATAATATTTAAAGTATAATTTAACAGATGACCCCCCCTTCCCTATTTCTACTACATTTTTATTCTGCAGAAAACAATACACAACACCTTTTATTTTGTTACAAATTAAGCTCTCATCATAAAAAATCTGGTCACCCCAACACTCAATTTATTAGCATTTCTGTTCTGGTTCAATAGTTTTTTTGAAGACTCACAAAATCAAGTAAGTAAAACTACCTATTTTTTCTATTAACCAATTTTTAAAATATTGTTTTTTTTGGCATTTTGATAATGTATACATAGTTTGTTTATATGTTTACTTGATTTATAGTTTTTTCCTATGGAAATTTGTTATATAAATGTATGATTTGTAAATATTATGGTTCGTTTAAGATTTTAAAAAATATATTTGTTTGTCATTTGATGAAATTGAGTTTGATTTTATAACTTAGGTGTTTTGTAATAAAATAAATAATGGTGTATTTAATAGGTACATTTCATATTTTATCAATTTTGTTATTAAGTTGAAAGTTTCGGTAAATTTGAAGGAATTTGAATTTTTGAAGAAAATTGATAATGAATTAAGAGTATTATTAAAATAGATTGATTAGGTTTGAGTTAAACCAATGATAGCTAATTAATTGGGCACCAATAATTTGATTAGTTCACATTATTAATTAATACATGTTGTCATTAATATTCTATATAGATTTTATATAAGTAATAGATGATTGTTCTTGGATATATCGAGTTTCATTCGAAGGGTTGTGCATGATGAATTATTGTAATGAGGTTGAGGGTTTTATTAATTATACATTATCTAATCCAAAAAATATTAGTAGATGGGGTATAATATGTATATGTAAGAGGTGTAAAAATAAACAAGTTTGTCAATCTAGATGTTGTTATGATGCATTTTCTATAAAAAATAGTTCTAGAAATCATTTTTTAGGATTAAAATGTATAATTAATATGGTATGAAATTAAAAAATTATACACATACATATTAAATATAATCAACTGATAGAAAATGAAAAATATTAGCTTTTTTTATCCAAGAAAGCTTACAGAATAGGATTTTTAAATTTTTAAGAGGTAATAATGGAATCAAAACGTTTGCACAATATGCAATTCTTGTTAGACAACTACTTGTTTTTTTAATAACGGTATGGAATATCCTACAATCTTAATTAAGGACTCATTATATTAGTTTGATGTATTTTTTTTTTAAAATAATAAATACTCTTAAATGATGATATCAATATTTGGACCTACAAAGATAGGATGTCAAGAAAAAAAAAAACCTTTTTTATCTACCAAGCCAATCCTTTGAGGTTTATTTTTAGATAGCCAGTTGTAAGAGCTCTCATCACCAACCATTTAGAAATGTAGAATGAATAAAATTTAAAGCTTTTAATATTTTTTAGTATTTAATAAAAATATATTGGCAAGGACAAACTACGATTGCAAATTGAAAATTATATTTTGCTAGGTATTCATATACAAAATTGTACTATTTGATAAACAATATATTATTTAAATAAAATTACTCGAACAAAAACTGAATTGAGAAATTACAAAGAAATCAGAGGTTCACATAGAATCATTCCAAAAAATAAATCATTAAATAGTAGATATACCAAAGACTTGAGGACAAATGCTAAAAGGAAGAGGGGCAAGTTTGAACTTGTAAAACAAGAGATAGTTTTTGAAAGAGCTTGCTAATCTCCTAAAACTTAGCCAATAATTTGAACTTAAATTGAATAGCTGAAGTCCTGCAATGTACATCCATCACACCCATAAACCATCCTGAGACATTTATAGTGATACTAAAATTCAGGATATCTTTATAAATGTGACTTAGCAGAATTAATGTAGTGTAAAATCTTCACAAATTATATAGGTTTTTATTGGATAACCAGTGCTTTGTCAGATTAGAGTGTAAATTTGAGTTCATGGAACATTCATGAGAGCCAAAACGACGAAAACGGGAACAATATTTGCCTCCTGGCAAACGGAGGCACCATTATCTGTGCTGCAATGCCGATATCATTGGCAGTGGAAAGGGAAGTCATGGCATGGGACAGGGTTAACAGCACCGCGTAGCAAAGCCCATCACAAGAAGAAGAAGAGTACGTAGTAGCAGTTTTGGCAAGGACAGAAGTACCATATAGATCATGACGAAGTTGAGTTTTGGATAACAAACGATGGCCAAGTACTTATCTAACAAGAAACTAGGAAATACAACGAGTTGAAGATCAGTTAAAAAGAAGCAAAAAAGAAAAAACCCAGAAATATACACAGATTCACACAAGACGCACACACAAACATCTCCCTAGTAATTAATTATGCCACATTATCCCTCGCTTCTCCTTGCTTCGCTTCAGACTCCGAGGCAGGAAAATTACCTGGATGGACCTTCTTCTTGCACTTTCCACTAGTTGAAGCAGAACCACCAACTTTCTCCTCTTCAACGACACTCTCTCCTCTTCTCACTCTCTCCTCCTCCATTCTCTTTATTTTCTCCATCTGGCGTTTCTGCTTCACGTAGACGTCAGCACAAGCAACTCCAATTGAAGACATACTGGCTTTGAAAAGTGAAGAGCTAGCTAAGACAAGAAACTAGGTAAGAGCTAAATGTGTTTGGTGCTGGGATGGAGATGTTGGGTATTTATAGGCGTTTCACGAGGCCTTAGTGAGCTAGCCAACACTAAAGTATGTGTTTCACAGCTGACTAATCTTGCATTATCATCACGTTAGAAGGCGGTTTTAGGGCACAGATAGAAGGAAACAATTGTGCTGCATGCACGAAATTTCTTTTAAGAGAAGCAGTGGATCAATGTTACATTAAATAGTGGCTTTTCTTTTAACAGTGCTTTACTTGTGGCATGCCATTCTAGTACCACAAAGGCACCACGTCATAGCTATGGAGAGGAATGGTGGGTGCGTAGGTGGACGTCAATGGGGTCAAATTTTCTTGGCAGCCACGAATTTAATTGATCCTTTAATAAATTAATTAATTATAGCCAAGTGGCTAGCTTACCTGTCAAAGTCATATAGAAAATGGTTCAACTACATTAATTTAGTTTTTTTTAATAAAAAAAAGGCGGTGATTGTGCATCCCCATGAAATACATATTTTTTTCCCCAGTTTTTTAGATCTATGTTTTTCTTAATTTTATTGGGTTGGATAAACTCGGATTGTTTTATTGTATTTTATAAATTGATTTTTTTATATTTAATTTTATTATTCAACAATAAATTTATTAGAAATTATAATTCATAATCTATTTTGATTTGCTTTATATGGGATACTTATTCTAATCTCATGACTCGGATCACATGTTTGACAATTTAACCTGAGTTCCAGTTATTTTTTTACTAGTCATCCCAGTTATTTTATTTTTACTCGGATCACAGGCGGGGTATTTATTTTTACTGTTCGTCCCAGTTATTTTTGGATATGCCAATTTAATTGGGTCACATCGAATCAACCCGCATACGGTTTATCTTTTTTTTTTCTTCTAGAAAAATGTTTGCAACATTGTTGTTAAAATCGCGAGTTAACTCGTAAAATTATACGATTTTACGAGTCAACATGTATCTAACGTGCAAAATCGAACTAAAAACTCAAAAATTAGTAAAATCAGACTCAACTCGTGCAAAATCAGTAAAATCGATAAACTCGGCCTGATTTTACGATTTTATTAAATTTGTGATATGAATCAAGTCAGGTCCAAATTTAATCTTAAAATATCTGCTGACCAGTTTTGCAAGATTGAGCATATCTTTCAAAACATACATTTGATAAAGCTGAAATTTTACAGGAAAAATATTAGACACATGAAAATATATTGTGGTAGATTTTCAAGTCAAATGGAGTTCGTTAACATAATATTTTAAATAATCAAAGTTAGTAGGTGAATCTTGTTAAATATATTAAATTAAACTTTCATAAAATATATATAGAGTTATCGATGGAATTTTGCTGCGATTAAAGTTGGGCTGGAAACTAGACATCTGAAACTTTTAAATCATATATCAAGGCCCAGTAATTTATCTAAACAATATTTGATATGCAACTTGCGGTGTTATATATGTATGGTATGGTGGGTAATTATACTAACATTTGTGGTTCAAGTCATGATGGGGAAAGAAGTAACCTAATAAGCCTAATTAAAGATTGTAGAAGTGACAAAAGAACTCAGCAAATGACATTACAATATAATTTTTATAAATCATTAATTAAGTTATAATCTTAGCAGTGATAATGCTAAAAAAGAATACGGTCACCATAACTTATGCTAATGGCAGCCATTATTGCTCAGCCACGTCTCTATAGTCTATAATAAAGTCTTACATGCAGTGCTTCAAGATAAATTTTCTTATTAATTAGTGTTGCATGCTATGATGGAGAGAGAGACGCCATTTGTGGTGGAGAACTTTCACAAAAAGCCGTTGAAGTTGCAGACATTATACCTAAATTAATCAGAGAACAGACTGGATAATGAACCAATTTGTGGGTTCCCTGGTGAATATAAAAACTATAATGCCATTATATTTATATAAATGACCCAACTCAGTTTGAAGACATATAAACGGAAAATAATGTAATACTCTTCACTTGTAAGGTTCAAATGACATGCACATATAAAGTTACAGACCGTTTCCCCAATTGGAAGCGAGCTTTTTCTATGGCGGAAGTGTTTCAGCCTATCCTTTACTATGTAAATGTTCTAAACCTAATCAGTGATAGCAACTGAATCACTAAATACCTTCAAATTGCATGTATGGTAGACAGCCTAATTAAACTTTCTATCAAGTTCAGACGAAGAAAATTCTAAGAGAAGAATGCAACTTCGTCTTCGTTTGATGTTTTACGTGGATAAAATTGTACAGCTTTACATGGAGTTCAAACACACGCACACATCCTTATCTGCTCTCTAACAAACAAATCTTGTGAATGGTAATTCATTGTCCACGCCTTTGATTCTATTAATCGCATATTTTTTACATCCAAAATAAATCTCATTGATCAGGGGTCAGTTGGCCAATTTCTATGAAAGACAGCAAAAATGATTCATGATCACAGAAAGATTAAATTCATGAAATACATATATTAGATTCATATGTATGTTACTAATGAAGTTGAAAAAAAAATTAGATTGGATTTGAGCTTTCCATTGTTGTTTCTAGGCTAAAGTGTATATATGGGCTCAGTTGTTCGATGCTCCCCTGTAAAAAAAAACAAAAGCTCTCTGTCAAGATTGAGCATTAAGCCAATAAATAATACAAGGGAAAGAATGCTTAACATGATAAAGAGAACCTAGGAGAGTGTATGTTGTGATGGTCATGTGTTGTGTTCTGTTGTTGTTTGGTCTTGTTTCTATGTTGTTACCTGGTGACACATGAAAGAAAAAAATCCAACTATTTCTTACAGTAAAACATTGACGAAGCAACAAGATTCGATGGAATGTGCAGTCTGTTTGTCCCAATTTTCGGAAGGCGAAAGTGTGAGGAAATTGAATTGCAAACATACATTCCACAAGGATTGCTTGGACGAATGGTTACGGCAATGTTTGGCTACATGCCCACTTTGCAGGGCTAAGGTTTTGCCAGATGAGATTGTAGCCAAGTATGATCGGATGCAAAATCAGATAGGGTATGATGGGAGTGACGAGGAGATGCCCTTTTTGCTATCTGCACCATATGGTAATGGTCTGCAAAGAATCTCTTAGTCTGTAATTCGTGTTGGACAAATTACTTGTTCTTAATTATATTTTTTAAACCACCATATAGATGCATTTCAATATGAACTTTAGTGGATGAGTTTCTTCAGATTTTCTCCTATAATTTTAATTTGCTGCTGTATATATGCTTATACAGGTAATTAAATTTATTGCTGAAATCAAAAGAAGCTCTTTTCAATGTCCTATGCTGCAAAACTTTTTAGAATATCCATAATCTTATGGGAAAGAAATAGGAGAAAGCTCATTATTTTTGTTGTTGTTTGTGTGTATGACAATAGTTATTTGTCTTCTTCTTACTGTGGAAACATTTCTTTTAGTGGGTCTTGGAAACTTCCGAGCATATTTATGTTGAACATGTTCACAAATTTTTTTCCTGAGCTGAGTTATTCTTGGAATCTGATTAAAAATGACTGGTCGGTTAGAAGGATCTTCACCAGAAACATTTATTAGTATTTGTTTGAGTAAGCTGGTAAAGCAAGTTATGCTTATCTTCAAAAACTCCAACTCTTTTTGAAAATAGGCATTATAGTGAGCGCAATTTTTATCTTTTATGTTTTTCGTTTGAAGTCGAGTATTGTAGACTCGTTAGGAATTTATATTTCAACCTATTATATATATATATATATATATATATATATATATATGTTATTTACAAATGATTGGATGTATGCTAGGGAGTTCCCTTCAATATAAATGGGTTGCAATTTTCTAGTGCAAATTAGATGAAGCTCCATGTCCGTTGGATGCCATCTAACTCGAAACTTTCTATAAGTTGTAGTAATATCCTTATAAAAAGTACTCTAATATTGGCTTATCTTTTGAATTTTCTTCCAATTTGCAGCAATACGAGGGCGACAGATTGGGTACCAACTTATTTCGCATAGCCGAACCCGAAACACTTGTGGGTAGCATAACCTGTTTAACAAATTATATATGCAACTAAGAATATAAAATCCTTGATATTAATTAGAAAATATAAGAATAAAATTGTTAATGGTGATAAACGATTATTTTATACCAGGTACCAAGCATCCCATATCATCTTATCTAAACCTTTTATTTAAACCTCATGAAATTTGAGTCTTTTAATACCATATCGGATATGGTTGTGAAACCTTTAAGAATGTGGTTGTTTTTTTTTATTTTTTGATTCCCGTGGGGTGTTCGGGTTAGCGCAACACACCTTGATTAATCCTAACAGGTCCTGAAGTTAATGACAAAGTAAACATTTAGTGATCATTAATATTTGTAATCACAGGGCTCGAACCTGAGATCATAAGAAAAACAAACCCCTTGATTCCCAAGCTCTTACCACTAGGCCACCTGCTAGATGGTTTGTGGTTGTTTTTTTTTTTTTACAAGGCTGAGTGATGGTGATAACTAGATTTTTTTGATGTACCTTAATTGAGATAGTGACCGGCCTCCAATAATTAATCTAATATGAGAATTAAAGAGTTTTGCCTGAAAAGAAAATGACATGGTAATAGAGCTATTAAAGAAATAAGAAGAGAGAGGATGAGAATGGAGGTTGTTTGCCTTAAATCCTAAGCCATAATGTTGTTTATATAGCAACGAGGTTTTAAAGTTGCATGGAAAAATAGGTAAAACTGATTAAGAGATAATTGTTTTTAATGTAGATAGATCAATATAAAAATAATTGGAAAATAGAAATAAAAATTCTAATACAAAATATTTTTTCAGTACTTTTTGACATAATTAGCGATAAAAAAATTCTGTCCTACAAAATTTGAATACCAATTGATTATCCTGATAAATCAATATGGCTCTTTAGGGTTCTCGTATATCCTAGATAAATCAATACTAATTTGAATACAAATTAATTATCTTGATCGGGTTTAACTACATGTAGTATTCAATATATTAAGGAATAATATAAATCATATTTTGGAACCTTACCTAAGAGCTTAAGTTTTAGGATTGAATTGGTTCTTTGACATGGTATCAAAGTTTTAATGACCAAGTGGTCATGAGTTTGAATCTCATCATCTTTATTTATTTGATAAAAATTAAGCACAAGGTAATATGAGCATGTGCAAGCTTTAAATCCAAAGAGCTTTTACTTGAAGGAGTATGTTAGAGAATAATATAATTCATATCTTAGGATTTTACCTAATAGCTTAAACTTTTGAATTGAATTGGTTCTTTAATACGATGTATATTTAAAATTTACCATTCATCTTAAATATGTACCTTGGTAAATGTGTTTGGTGATCAAATTTATGGATGGTTAAGGCAACCAAAGACGCCTGAAGTTGGTGGCAACATTAAGTGTAACCTCCATAATCTCTCTGTGGCTTTCCCTTGCTTATTAATTATAGGTCATTTGGAGCCCAGACAAACAAGAATGCTATGAGTAACAGGAGCAGCAGATTAATACACCATTTATACAATGAATTGAATCGAAGAAGCTATACTAGAATGCAATGTCTTGTTGCATGATCTTGCTTGATTGGAAATAAAGAAATAATACATACTTCAAGAAATCTGATGGGGGTATGTGAGGCAATATAAAAAAATGACCGGCTGTCTTATTTAATGGTGAAGACTACAAGAGGGGTGGATGAACACGTTTAACAACGTTCATAAATTTATGGCACATTTGCTTGAAACTTTTAATAGTACAGAAACGTTAAATATGTTTCAAGTTCGTTTACTTACACCTATAAAAATTTCATTTGCATAAATTGAAAAAAATTTAAATTGAAAGTTAAACCTAAAGTTGGTGGTTTGATATTCGGTATTTACACTACCAGAAATTCACTTAATACTAATAGAATTACCGATGAAATACTTATATCGGTAATTTGAGGTCACAATTCTCAACGAAATTTTTTCCGCCTGTAATTCTGTTAGAATATACCGGCAAACTACTTTAGTCGGTATTTACCAACAGAATGACAGACGAAATATTCAGAATTAAAAAAAAAGACGGTTCGCTAACATGGAAGTTTTTGCGGGTGAACCGATGAAATCACCGAGGGATTCAAAACGACAGCTCCATACGGTGACGTGACCGATTCACCGTTCGAATTGCCGACGGAATCACCAAAGGATTCAATCAAGGATCTTCATACAGTGACGTGACCTATTTACCATCAGAAGGGTCGACATAAATATTCTGTGGGTAAATCCATCGGTAAAAGTTAATATATGACCATTTTGCCGACCTCTCCTCCCCTATTTCTCCTTCTTGTTTCCCATCTCAACTCTCCCCTACTGCAAACAACCAACCCTCCCCTACTGCAAACAACCAACCCTCCCCCCCCCCTCAAAAAAAAATCTCCCTTTTCTCAGCACAACAAATCATATTTCTTGAAGTTTTGTGGTCCTAACATCCGTGTTCTGATTTACCGACGGATTTTATCAGTTTTTTTAAGTAATTCTATCTTTTAAAATTTTAACATTTAAATTTAAATTTTATTGTTTTTTTAGTATATGTACATGTTTTATTGTTATTTCTCAAACAAACTTGTAGTATAAATTTGTTTGTAAATTGTTGAAACTTTATTGAATTACCGAATTATATATGTTGTTTTGAAATAATTAATAGCTTGTTTAACGAGTCCGTTTTAATTTTTATCAATTGTATTGTGGAGTTGTAATTTTCATAAATTTATATGTATTAATTTGTATGTACATTGATAATTGATAATGAATATTTAATATTTATGAGAAGTTGTAATTAGTTTGTTGATAAAAACTGCGAGAGATAATGGTCTCCAAGGTTGGAACGGTGTGTCGGTTTGGAGAGATTTCAACTAATATACATTCCGGCAGATATATGACCGAAATATCTTGAGCATGTGACGTCTGAGTGGTTCAGACGGTGCTCACAGTCCAGTGCTAGCAACCGGAATCGACCATTTCATGGCTCAGTGACAACACACATCGGCGACTTCGTTCTGTTTGTTGTACTTGCAAAACGGATGGTAATATTAATTTAAATAAAATATATCGTTAAATTAATTTTTTGTTAATTAATTTTTTCATTAAAGGCTACGTCTCTTGGACATAAGCCAAGCCAAATGGAGCTGTTTATTGAGACGCACGTGCGGAGTCAAAACCGTCAAAAGGGGGCGCAACAGTTCGTTGACAACCGTGCTCAACACTTTGTGGTATGTTTGTTCAACCATTTTATTCCGTAAGTTATTATTTTTATTGAATTGAATATGATGATTTCATTTTCTATTTTCAGGAGACCTATAATAGTCGGTTGAGATAGAAATATTGGGACGATCCTTCGATCCATCCGGATTTCGATTCGGATTTGTGGATGGAGGTTGGATCGTCCAGTGGACTCGATAAAAATCTAGTGTAAGGTCTCTCCAACACTACGGGCCGAGAACTTGTGAGCGACCCGTAGTGTCTCAACCGTTGGGAGCTCCCAATCAGTATTGAGCACCTAATGTAAGGAGTTTGTGGCTTATGAACAACTCTCGGCAAATTATAACCAGCTTTAACAAATGGTCATGAACATGGCATCATAAAGTTGTGATACATGCGCGCCTCCTTCTTTTTGGCCGTATAACAACTTGCCTCCTCCTTCTCCTCCACCATTATGTTAATTTGTAATGAATATTATTTAATTTTAATAGATAATTTAATAATTTTTTTAAAACACATTTAATTTGTAATGAATATTATTTAACTTTATTTTTTTGTTTTTGATGTTTAATAAAAATTTTATTTGCATAATTGGTTTTTTTACTATTAATTTATATAATTTTATATTATGTATTCTAAATAATTTTTTTTAAAAATATATTTAAAAATAATCACCGAGGGTTTTACCGACGAATTGTATCCATCAGCTTTTGACAGAGGGCGGGAAATGCCAATCGTACCGACGAATTTACAGACGGAGTGTTTCTGTCGGCATTTCACAATAACTTGGGCAAATGCCACAATCTTATAGACGAATTTACAGACGAATATATTCTGTCAGTATTTCACACACGCACCGACAAAGTTACCAAGGGCTGTAGTCCGTCGGCATTTAATCGGGAGCTGAAAAGTATTTACTCGGAATCAATATGTCGGTATATTTCAAGCGGGAATTTTTTTTTAGCTCGCAATTTTCATCTGTAAAACCATCAATAATTGTTTTTTTTTTTTACCGGCTGATTCAACGATAAAATTAGGTATTACCAGTGAAAGAAAATCCAACAGACAGTTTTCGTTGGTGATGTCGTTAGTAAAAAAATTACCGACGAACTCTAAATCACAAACCGACAGAATAGTTCTATCAATAAAACTGTGAAATCTTGTAGTGTTAATTATCAATCACTTACTACTTTTTCCTTTGAGAAGACATAACTTGTGGATGAGCTTTGAAAGCTATATTATTTCTTATGACGAAGTCAGCTAGAAATCCAACAAGCGAAAGAAAAACATGACTATTAAACAGATTATATGTTTTCCTCTTCTTTCATTGTCATCTACTGCTTCTAAATGTCATCCACTTCGCTGAAAATTCTATATTGGAATGAAAAATCCTTCTGATGTCTTGAATGTTCTTCACTCCCGCACGTATACATAATAAATCTTGGCGGTTTTATCCATGAGAGATACAAGAACTTGACAGACGAGATTATCATTGATTATATAAACAATTTAGCATAACATTACTTTGCATGTCACACGTGTGCGGCGTTGCGTCGAAAACATCCACTCTTAAAATATTATCTAATATAGTAAATATGGGGAGACAAGGAATGCTTGTCTTTTATTAGTGGAAAACGAAATGAGAGTCGTCACCTAGTATTTTGGTCACTAGAAACCCTAATTGGTCTAAGAGATTGAGTACAGGGACTGTTGTGTAAAGAAAATATATTAGCACTCCAAATATGTCCTATCTAAGATAAACTGTATTGTTTTATTGTCTGATAAAATGTAAGACTTGTTGGTCCGTTTATGATTTAAGAAAAGTCATCATTGGTAAGGAGATCCTTATCTTATAAGGTAAAACCTAACCGTTCTAATTTCAACAAAAGAATTTAATATCCGGAATACATCTTACACATAAGGTCGTAACCCTATATACTAAAAGAAAACAAAATATATTTTTTGAAAATTTTGAAATATATGCATGTTAATATATTTTTTTTGAGTTTTTGTTGTATGAAAATATGATATAAATTTTTTTGAGATACTTGGCCATATGCATGAAAACAAGACTTTTGTTATAATTTTTTTTTTTTTGCAATGTTTTGACAAAAACCAAGTATTTTAATATCGGATTCGTATCTTTACGGTATAGAAATACAAACTGATATTAATCAAAATAGATTAAAAAAAAAATACGTGATAAACAAATTCTTTTTTAAAAAAATATTTTTTTTCAAATTGTATGGGCCGGACCCAGCCCAAAAGGAAAATGGCCCAAGATCAGCCCAAAAATAAATCGGGCCAGAACCGGCCCAAGAAGGAAAAACTTCTTTCTACAAGGCTGGACTCAGCCCAGCCATGTGGGCTGGGCTGTCCAGCCCGAGGGAAAAATTGGCTGGTTACTGTGCTGAGCACAGTAACCAGCTAATTATATTTCCGTTGCTGCAGAACGTGAATTGCTCACGTTCTGCATGCAAAGGAGGACAACAGAGAAGAGGGGACAGAGAAGGGGAGAAGATTACCTGGAATGAGGGATCGTGGTTGCTGTATCCGGTGATTTCTCACGGTGGTGCTGCTGTCTTTTCTTCTTCTTCCCCGTGTTGAGGCACCAGCCTCTGGTTTTTTCTTTTCTCATCTGCTTCCGTTCTACGTTCCCTTCTTCTTTTTTCTATTCTGTCTCTCTCAAAACTTCTGTCTGCCTCCCCAAAATCTCCTCTCTTCCCCTTCTGTTTCAACCTCTCCTCTCTGTCGTTTCCTCTCTGTTTTCTTTCCCTTCTTCTCTTCTCTTTCCGTCTCTTACCTTGATTTTTTTTCTTCTGTTTTTTCTTTGGTTCTACTTCTCTCTTCTCTCTTTGGTTTCTCCCCTGTCTGTCTCCTTTTGTCCCCGTGTTTCCTTTCCTTTCCTTTCCCCTTTCTGCTCCCCTCTCGTTCTCTCCCTCTGCTCGATCCTTCCTCTGGCTTTTATAGCCAGAAGATGCAGACGTTTTCCGGCAGCAAATTAACGGCCGGCTTACATCATAGTGGCGTGATACATGCCCCCTGATTGAAGCGGCTCCACTATTAACGCCTGCACTGCCATTTACTGCTGAAAACGGTTTCTTGAAGGAGACAATAAATAGTGCTTTAAGAAAACGGCGTCGTTTCAACATTCAAACGACTAGTTTCAATTTGGTTCTCGGATGTTTTTACTATTTTGTACTCAAGCCCCTGGATAAATTATAATTGGATTCCTTGAGTTTAACGGCCTTTTTTTTTTATCCTTGGTTTCGGTTTGTTTGAATTAAGTCCCTAATTAACCATTAAACTTCAATAATTATGCAATTAAACCCCTGATTTAGCCAAATCAACTCTTTAAAATTATAATTGGACCCCAGAATTTTAATTTCTTCCAATAAAAGCCTAATTTAACATAAAAATCAATTTTTATTGCAATCAAACCTTCCATAAATTTAATTAAAACCTTAAATAAAAAATAATTAAATTCATAAATGTCTGACATTAGACTTTTTTTTCTTAATTTAAATTTTTTTTGTCAACAGGTCTCTCATCAGTAAAAAATATACATCAAATTTTAACATTTTGTATTTTAAATCTCATCAACCAATTTTAACCCTTTTTTTTTTTTTTGCATTCTAGCATTCTTTTCTTGCTCCTAAAATGTACTGTCAGTATTTATTTTTTGGATTTCGTCCTAATATATATATATATATATATATATATATTCTTTTGTATATATATATATTTTTCATTTTTTGTGTCGGAAATTAAAAATGGTTAACAACATTGCCTACAAATAGAATTCTGTGCAAAGAATCAAACAACAAACAGAAGAAACATCAACTATCATCAAAATTCCAAAACTGGAAGATAACAGTAAATTCTGGATTTGAAATGGTTTCTTGTGAGAGTTTAGAGCTGTGTGTTTTTAAAAATCATAAAAACAAGAACTTTGCAGTCTCCGAGGCTTTTTAGCATGGCCTTTTGAAAATAGCTTTGGATAGTGACAAAATATTTAATTTGTATTGTGCACATCAAAATTACAGTACTACAAGACTCGTGTATAGCTATCAAACTCAGATTTACAAGGAAGGTAAATATATAGATTAATGATCATGAATAATCTATAATAAACAATAATAAATATGAAAACTAAATATAATAATATCTCCTTCAAACTCAGGACAATAAAGTCCTTATGAGCTTAGTGGATGCTAAACCTTGAAAGTAAACAATGGGCAAGTACTCTGTGAAGATTTAAACAAGCTAATCATAGGGGATAAATGCACACATTCACAAGTAGAATTTTTCCATTAAAGTTAAACAATTACACCTTAGATAATTCAAACTCATCCTCCCAACCCAATTATTAATCCCAACATTATCATAGCTTGAAATATAAATCCTCTACGGCTTAATATCCCTGGTTTTTCATGCAAAAACACAATTCCATTGTAGTTTTGAAACCAGACTCGATTTGACAATACAAGTCTAAGTAAAAACTAGCTAGAAATTTGACCCGGTGAAAAACCGACCGACCCGGTAAATTAATCCGGAACCTGGTTGTCTTGGATAAACTCAACTGAAACCTGGTCCAAGGAGTGTGTTAGCACTATCAATAGTCAAGACGAAGAAGTCGGGCTAAGGACTATTTACCCTCGATTCTTAGCATCTCAAGGAGACGATCTTCTGGAAAAGAATATCTGAAACTCTATCTCTTGAAATGAACACCCCTTCCTTGGCTTATGCCATTTTCCTGAATAAGCAAAGAAAGACTTCAAATAAGGTAGGAACTTACTCCTCTTCTCCTTCGATACATGCCTGCTACTGCAGCAGCTAGAGAGGTACGGATTCGGACATGGGAGCATTAGGAAGATTCTTTCTAGCTTATGTGATTCACTCCTTAAATTAAATAAGGTAGTTGACTTGCTTTTGAGATGACATGTTGTTTACGAAGAGAAGACAAACACAAGACTCATCCCGATAGATGCAAGACAGCAGAGGATATGGGAGCTATTGTCATACACACAAACAATCAATTATTATATCAAGTTGACTTAAAAACAATGGTTTTCATCCCTTCAAATATTAAACAGCACATATAAAATCAACATCATGTTACAAATCATTCAAAATAGACAAATCAATGCATTGGTTTACAAAAATGACCTTCGAGAGCTGGTGACTTAGGCGAAGACTATTGGAATTGGACTGGAACAATGAAGTTGCGTGGCTTAACGTGTTGTCTCTTTGCAGCTCAGGAATGCCTTCTTCGTTTCTTCCTCCCTACACCGGTGATGAAGTCCACCGGCCCCACTTGAGAAGGGAAATCGGGCCAAGGAAAGTTCTGGGTTTTCTTGTTTTCTTTCTCTCTTCACGTGTTTTTTCTACTGCTACTATCATCATTGTTTGTTGATAGCGATGCCATTTTTGGATGGGTTTCGGTGGAGCTGATCGGTAGGAGGCGGTGGTAACTGGTTTGGGTTGTGCTTTGTTGTGGGAGGGTTGTGAGGAGGCGAAAAAAGTGTTCTGTAGTGGGTTTTTTTTTTTATATATATAATCATTGATATCAATATTATATTGAAAAGCCATAAAGATAATAACCAACGTAAAATACAGTGATATGATAAAAAAAAAAAAAACTTAAAAAAAAAATTAATATACTACAATAAAAACACTATGATTACTTAAAATTTCTTATTATACCATAATTTAATACTACTAAAAAATTTTAAAAAATTAGTTCTTGTATAGATAAAGTTTGAATTTAAAATATACAATTAAATAGCAATTTAATAAAAAATAGTAGAGAAATAATCAAACAAGTTTATAATACTGCTCCAAAAGATAGTTTTGTATAGGTTGATATTGCTATGATTATTGGCAGTGAAGGGAGAGAAATATGAAGAGATGAAAGAAGGAGACATGGTTTGTTTCTTTAGCTGAATTTTGGCAAAGAAAGGCTGAGAAAGATAAGGGGATAGAGGGCTGCTGATTTTTTTTTCTTAATTCGCTATTTTTCCACTAAAAGGCATATATGTAATTCTACTATTTTAAAAATAAAAATATTGAAATACCCTTGCCCGGGCTATGTTAATTTTTTTATCATTGAAGATATTTTTATTACTTTACTATTTATTAAATAGACTAAAATTCCTCAAAGAAATTAATAACGACTAACATATTATATGAAAATATAAAAATACTTCAAATTTAAAGATATAAAAATACTCCTAATTCAATTACATGTATTTTTTTCTTGAAAAAGACAAAATGGTCATTACAGGGCTACATAGATTTTGCCTTTCATTTTAGTTGTTTTTGTTATTTTGTATGGCTTAATAAAAGTAACTTTTGATTTTAATTCATAATTTTAAAAGTTATCTTTTTATAAATAATTTATAACAAAAATGAGTTACATTATTAGTAAAAAAAAATCACTAAAGCAAAATTAAAAAAAAAAGGGAGGTAAGTTAGAATCAATAAATTATAAATTAAGATTTTAATTTCTTATTAAATCAAAAGTTTGTGTCGATTTCATGATAGCCGGCTTGATTATATCAAAACTTACTTCTAACCAATCATATTTATAACTTCTTTTAAATAATTAAAAAATTAAAAAATAACTCATATATACACGGAACCTAAATTAAATTACTCAGCTAACAAATAAGAGTTTTGAGCTAGTTAATTAAACTCTTGTTTCTTTGACCATATAACCTTTTTTCCCGCTATGTTATATTATTTTTTATCTGCTAGTTTATTTAATTAAGAAATAAGAAAATCTATTGAAAATTAAATGTAGTAGTTCAGAGAATCTCAACTGTGTTTATATGCTCTAATTTAATTAATTAGTGGAATATGACTTTTTTTTATGTTTTAAAATTTTGTAGCTGACAACATTTTTAACAACCCACCGATCAATTGGATGCAGCGATGAAGGAAATGCACATATGAGCATGCTGTCAATGGGGAAGGCGATGCATCCAGGATGGTGAAGCGTGGCGGCAACATGAGGTGCAAGAACTTTCCATTGACATGTATTTTATATTGATCACTTAAAAGGACATAGCGACAGACGGAGCCCAATTATAATGAAGCATGCACGTCGTTTATAATTAATTAGGAAATATATAATTGAAGAGGTAGTTTTTCTAGGATGCGCTTCCATGCCTCTAACTAGTTGTGATCAGTTCCAAGCTCGACAAAAATATTTATTTTAATACTGTGTAAGAATTGAATCTAACATCCAAACTTGTTTCTCATTTGACTTAGCATACAACTAAGAATTGGATATTAAATCTAGTAGCTTAATAAATTTATCCTCATTTAGGTTCGACTTGTAACCATATCCAATAACATTAAATTTGGAAGCAAGCTAGAATCATGGTACTTGACATTTTCTACCAAGATTAGGAATATTGAATATAGATATAAGCTTCATCCAACAATCAAAGAGCTATTTAATGTTTTTAAAACTTCTAAAGATATAACCAAGTCTAGGGATATTAGATCTAGTAGCTTAGTAGATTTATCCTTATTTAGATTTGATCTTAACCACATCCAATAACATTAAGTTCGGAAGCAGCAGGTTAGATTCATGTTAATTGATATTTTCTACTAAGGTTAGGAATATTGAATATAGATATAAGCTTCATCCAACAACCAATGAGTTATTATAATGTTTTTAAAACTTCTAAACAGGAATTGGTCTTTTATAAAGTGCCAAAAAATATTGATCCATAAGAAACTTAAAAATGATTGTAGTGGTAAAGAAACACCATGTCGAGATGAACCGGGAAACGATGTTTGACTTGCCGAGTTGCAAACGAACTATTCCTTGTTTTTGATGTTTTGACGTCATCATAATTTCCACCTACCTTAATGTTTTGCTATAAAATTCTTCTATTAACATGAATATCATGTGCATAAATTGTCGATGGTATCATAGTTTCCGAGGAACTCATGGTTCAAGACAGCTCCTTCACGAAATCCTCGAGAAAAAATATAAATATTACGAGGCATCTAAGAAGCATTTATACACACACACACGCACACACTTGTATTTTTTTATATACTTTTAAGGATAAAACATTAAGAATATATTTAGTATCAATTCTACTATTAAATTTTCAAAGATTCTCAATTAATATATTTTATCTATTTTAATTTATAACTTCTTGTCTATATTTCCATTTAATTAAATTGTATTATTTTTAAAGAAACAATATAATTGTATAGAAAATTTAACGTTTTCAGTTAAGTATATTCTAACAAAAGATCTTAATTCAAAAATCACAATAATTTAATAATAAAATTGATATAAAAATAGCTGAGATATATAGAATAGATAATAACCCAATATTTGATGATACATCTAATATCTGCCCTCTTTTCAATCTTCAATCAAGGGATTCATTCACACATTGGACAAGTAATATTACGTCATCCTTACCAAAACATTACAGAAAAAGCTAAATCAAGTCCTCGTTGTGGGGCGGTGTCTTTGTTTATTTATTTATTTTTTTTTTCTTCTGTCAATTTAAGATACTAGGTAGTGGTTGGAAATTGCAAATTTGATTCTTGCATGGTGGGCTTTAAACAATAGTCAACTTGTATTATAGATTCTCGATAGTTCAAAAGGCTTTTCCCAATAATTCGGTATGCCGATTTGTAAAGTTATCGGGACATAGCATCAGACGATGTCATGTTCGTTGACTGGTTCGCAGGCTGTCTTGAATCGCATACCGTTTTGTACGTTGACTAGTTGATACCTGGAATAACCTGAACCTGGACCGGTATGCACGACGTTTAGCACTAGCATTTCTAGTATATAAACTTTATCAGCCATCCCATTTTGTACTTTCAAATTAAGCAGCTAGCCAGCCATGGCAGCTCTCTTGAATGTCTTCCCTCACCTCTACACCATTGCCGTATCCTCCTTCAATCTCTTACTCCTCAAAGCCCTATTTCTAATCCGGTCCTTCGTCCCCGGAAGTGAGCTCACGAATCCTGATAAACTCTTTCGCATAATTTCCACACAATATCTTAACATCGTTGAAAAAACAAATCCAACACTTCATTACTGTGAAAAAATCAGCCGGCCGCAATCAAGAGAATGTGCAGTATGCTTATCGGAATTTACGGAAGGCGAAAGGGTTAGGAAATTGAAATGCCACCACACGTTTCACAAGGAATGTTTAGACAAATGGTTACACCAATCCATGGCTACATGCCCACTTTGCAGGACTACGGTTTTGCCAGATGAGATTGTGGTCAATTATCACCAGCTGCGAGATAATATACTGAACGGTGGGAGCTATGATGATATCATTTTCCTGTTATCTGCATTGTATGGCAGTAGTTTGGAAAAAATACTCTAACATGGATAATTCTTTTCACTTAGCATAGACAGCCATTGATGTACAGTCATAGATACCTCACTTGTGACAGAGAAATTATTGCAATTATGCATTACAAATTTTGTAGTGGATTGCTACTATTTTGGGTATAATTTATCTTTGCCAGTGCAAGTTTTTATACAGTGATTTTGATACGATATTGAGTAAGTTTCCATGTTTTCCTTTTCTTTCCTGTGTTTTTTCCTGACAGGAGGTAAAACTTCCTTCTTTATACAGTGATTTTGATACGATATTGAGTAAGTTTCCATGTTTTCTTTTTCTTTTCTGTGTTTTGTCCTGACAGGAGGTAAGACTTCCTTCTCTGTTCTATGGAAGTGGGAAATAGAAGAGGGGGGATACTAAGTATAATTTGTAAATTAATTTTACTAAAAAGAGATATCAAGAGTTATATTCCGCTCTCTTGTAAAAATATAAGATTTATTATATTTGTAAATTATAATAATTTGTAAATTAATTTTACTGAAATCAGTTAGCGTTAAGTATATATATTCCGCTCAGTTATAAAAATTTAAGATTTATTATAAAAATAATTCATGAGTTTTATTTTATTAGGAAAGAAAAAAGTATACTCTCGCGATATGGAGGGTTGTTAGATCTATTTCTTCTAGTGCATGGTCTCCTGTCAATTTCAGCAGAATGATAAGTTCTCTTACATATTGCATCACTTCAAGAGCAGCCTTTGGTAAGATATGGAAGGGAGAGGATGTGTTCATACCAGCTGTCAAGGAAGTTAATAAGGCAGCAGGAGGTTATAGCCTTGCTGATGTATATCCTTCAATTAATTAAGTTGCTTTCTGTGATCAGTGGGATGAGACTTACCCTCGAGAAGAATCATGCGCGATTGGATAAGATCTTGCAAGGCATCATCAATGAGCATAGGTCTAAGAAGGAGATGGCCGCAAAAACAGGCGCTGATGAAGAAGAGCATGACCTTGTCGATGTTCTTTTTGGTATTCAGGACAAAGGAGACACTGAATTTTCATTGACCGACACCAACATCAAAGCAATCATCCTGGTTAGTATGTCTTACCATTTCCGACATTGCCAATACTACCATAGTAGACGATGTGTCAGTACCCCAGCAACGAAACTCATGATCCGAGTCATAAAATTGAGATGACTTCATAGAAAGTAAATTAAAATAAATTATGAAGTTTAATGTCAAAAAAACTTAATGATGGAGGATAAAAAAAAACATAAGTTGAAAACTAAAATAAAAGGTTCTCAAATTTTTTTTATTTTTAAGGACTAAAGCGCAAAATTGACTTGGCATTTCACTGTTCAATGTAAAGTGAAATGCCATGTAGTTTTAGTATATTACTAGATTATTGACCCACGTTGTCGCACCCCAAAAAAAAAAATTCTCAGCGCGCGGCATCGGCTGGCGAATTTTCATCGTTTTTGCGTTTGCTTTGAATTTGTTTATTGGGAGTCGCCACCTAGTAATTTATTGAGGGCTACTAGGAAACCTGATGTACTGGTCTTATCAGAGATCGCGGGTAAGGGACTGGTTGTGGTTAGGGAAGCTATTAGCACCCCTAACACACCCTACCTGAGGTAAGCTGCTTCGTGTTCTGATGTGAATTGAAAATTTAAAATATTAATCAAATTCTAAGGCTTCAATAAATCAGTTATTAAATCCCCGAATATATGTAGAAACTTGTTCTCACATTTTCATGGAAAATACAACTTGATTTTATTTGTCCTTGAGATATTTAACCGTATTTAAATTAACAATTAAATCTTTTTGTCTTTTTTTGATTTTTATAATTCAATAACATAAATAAAAAAATACAAACACACACAACTTTCTTTTTATCATTTATTTTTCTTTTCTTTTCTTTTTTCTTTTACATCACAATACAAATACAAATACAAAATAAAATACAAATACAAATTCAAAATCAAAACAAATAAATAAAAATTACATTAATTAATTCAAAATTTACACAATAGTCCCTAAAACTCCAAAATTTGCAGGGAAGGACTTCTGGGGGCTGTGTGAACAGTGTCGACGCGTGGATCCACGCACCACCGCCACTGGCGGCGCGTGGGTTCACGCGCCGCCGTGAGAAAGACGCTGGAAACGGTGCGATCTGGTTCAGCCTCTTCTCCTCCTCCTTTCCTCACCGGCGGTGAGAACAACGCCACCTGCAAAACAACAAGAAATGCACAACACAATCGGTTTCAATTTCTTTCTTAATTTTCTCAGATTTTTGCTCCTCTGCCTCCTCTTTTAAATCTGCAGATCTGCCCCCCCCCTTGTTCGTCTTCTCGTCTTCTTCTGCAGGCAGAAGCCTGGCTGGTGTGGGACGGCGCTGCTGGGGTTGCTGTTGTGGTCGCCTTCGGTGCTGCCTGGGGGCAGATCCGTGGTGGTCTGAGAAGATGATGAGGGCTGCTCGGTGGTGGAGGAGGAGCTGGATGAAGATGGTGGACGAATCTGGCGGTGGCTGGCTTCGGTGGGTGTCTCTGCTGGTGCTGTTGCTGAGGGAAGAAGGAGCGGCCGAGAGGGAGAGAGTTCTGGTGACCGGCGGCTGTGGGGGGAAGAGGCAGAGGTGGAAGGTCCAGTGGTGGTGGCTCCGGCGTGCTGGGGAGAGTCTGAAAAATGGCAGGGACGGCCGGTGTGTAGAAGAAAAATAATTCGGGGGAGGAGTTTTGGGCTGAAAGGGAAGAAGAGAAAAAAATGAGAGGCTCTTTTTTTTTTGGGGGGGGGGGAAGGGGCTGTTTGGCTGGTTTCGAAAGAGAGAAAAAAAATGTAGGGAGCGGCTGGAAAAATTAAAACCAGAGGGGGCTTCTGTGAGAAGAAGAAAAAATGGCTTTTGTTTCAGAGGGAGAGCCCCCCGAGAGGCTGTGTGGCTTGTTTTTTTTTTCAGGGGAAAGAGAAGAGAATTAATTACAAAGGGGCAGGAAAAGAAGACCCACTAGTGGGTGGGGCTCAGTTCATCATTTTTAGCCGAAAGAGAGGGATTAAATAATGGTCTTGGGCCAGGGGCAACGGCTAGTTTCGGGTGAAGAGAAAAAAAATTCTTAGGTTGCCCCTCCTTTCAAAATTCAAAATTCCCTTAGGCAAAAATATTGTTTCGGCCTCAAAATTGGTCCTTTAATTTTCTTTTTTTTGTAAAATTTGATTTTTCTTGTTTTTTTTGTATTTTTTTGAAAACGAGCAATATCAACGTCGACTCAAATACGAAAAATCAATTATTTTGAAAATGACGCGTGAAAAGTCGAACGCATTCGAAAGACCCTTAAAAATTTTAAAAAAATTTTAAACGATGTTGAAAATGCTAAAATGACGAAAATATATTAAAAATATATTTTTTTGGATTTTCTTTGTTTTTCTCTATTTTTGGATTTTTTTGAAAATATATCAAAAACATGGGTCAAAAATTGGGTAGCAACACACGTTACGCTGTGATTCGGGTTAAATTTTTTTCAAATATAAAAAAAAATATTCAAATGTTGCTAAAAAAAATTTATAGCAGAAAAATTTTAAACCATCCAAGGGCTAACCCGATGTAACCCAGTTCATTTTATGGGTCCAAAAGCAACTCATACGATCCATAAAAATATAATTTAACTAAAAATAATTTCACGATAACATCTTTCTTTTTAATATTAAGATAACAACATATTGAATTGACTTTGGTCAATTCGGGTTAACATGTTAAATTCACGACATAGGTTATAAGACTATGATAACCTAATACAAAGCAAATTAAAATAAATTATGAAACCTAATTTGCAATCAAGCCAAGGTTAAAAGATGAAATTGAAAAAATAATAATTAAAAAGAACATAAAAAGCGACCTGAGTTAATTTGTCATACTCGCGATCCATGTCATAAAATCGAGTTAACTCAATGGAAAGCAAATCAAAACAAATTACAATTTTCAATCCTAAATCAATCCAATATTGAAAGAAGATATTAAAAAAATAAATCAATTAAAAAACAACATAAAAATGACCCCAATCAATCCACCAAACTCATGACTCGTGTCATAACCCAATTTTTGACCATTTTATTTTTATTATTTTATTTACTGAAAAGGACAAAAAATTGATGAAAAAATAATAATAATGATGATGAAAAAACAAGTAAAATGAAATAAATGAAGAATGAATTAAAATTTGGGTTAAGGGCAACATGATTGGAAGTTTTTAGGGTTTAATTAAACATTGGAATTAATCTAATTAAGCTTGGAATTAATTTAATTAATCTAATTAAGGGTTTAATTGGAGAATTGATAAGTTTTGAGACTTAATTGAGCTTGGAATTAATTTAATGAATCCAATCAAGAGTTTAATTGGAGAATTAATAAGTTTTGAGACTTAATTAAGCTTGGAATTAATTTATTTAATCCAATCAAGGGTTTAATTGGAGAATTGATAAGTTTTGAGACTTAATTGAGCTTGGAATTAATTTAATTAATCCAATTAAGAGTTTAATTGGAGAATTGATAAGTTTTGAGACTTAATTGAGCTTGAAATTAATTTAATTAATCCAATCAAGAGTTTAATTGGAGAATTAATAAGTTTTGAGACTTAATTAAGCTTGGAATTAATTTATTTAATCCAATCAAGGGTTTAATTAGAGAATTGATAAGTTTTGAGACTTAATTGAACTTGGATTTAATTGAATTAATGAAATCAGGGACTTAATTGAAGAAATATTAACATTTGGGGTCCAAAGTGCGAAATTAAAATCCAAGGATTACATTGAAAATGGCGCGAAAATGCAGGGGCCAATTACAGTTTAAACCAAGGGCTTAATTACAAGAGGTTTAAAACTACATGGGTGAAAACGTAAAATGGCCGGTTTTTATCTCCAAACGGCGCCGTTTTGAAGACGTTGTTGACTGTTCATCTTCTCTTTTTAGCCAGTGATCGTTGCTGCAGTAATGGAGGAAGAAACGTTGCAGCAGTAATCGTCGTTCGTTGGCCTCAGTTATAAGCTCCTTAATGGTGGCTGATCCTCAGCCTACCATCCGTTACCAACCCACCAAGTTCTATATAAACCGAGCTGCACCAAAGAGCAGGTGGGGGTTGGAGAAAAAAAGGGAGAGAGGGAGAATGGAAAGGACACGAAAAAACCAGAGTTTGTTTCCTCTGTTTCTACTCAAGGAAACAGAGGAGGTGAAGAAAAAAAGCAACGAAAGAGACCCAAGGGGGGAAGGAGCATAACCGAAAGAGAGAGAGAGAGAAAACAAACCCGAAACAAGACAAACACAAATAAACCAGAGGGATTCCTAAGTTTTCTGGTTAAACCCCGGACCAGAAGTGAGCCTTTCCCTCATCAATACCGGCCTAAAACAACAAAAACAAAACTGACCGAGAGAGAGTATAGGCTTGTTCTGAAAACAGAGCAAAAGAAACGAAGAACAATAAACCGAAACAGAGACTCAGGGAAGGAATACAACGTGAAAAGCAGAAGGAGTAAGAAGAAGCTCGAAGGCAGAAGCGTCTTCCTCAGCAGCCACGCGCAAATTCCCTGCAAACGAACCGGGTAAGTCTTCTGCTCTGTTTCCCCCGCTTTTCCTTATTTCATTCTCGCCGTTTGTTTTTTTTTAATTCAGTAGCAAGAGCCATGCACGCGTGATTTAGATCACGCGTGCCTCGTATGGCCCAGCCGGGTCACTGGCTTGGGCCAGTGACTGGGCTGGGCTGGCTGGGTCTAGCCCAGCCCATGTGGGCTGAGCTGGACCCAGCCCAAAAATAATAAAAAAAAAACAAAAAAACAAAAAAAATAAAAAATGTGTGTGTATGAATAAAAATAATGTAAATTTATTGGTTATTCACTGACGCTAGAGTCAGGAATAAAAATACCAATTTAAATTTATATTATTTTTATTCGTTGTATTTTATTTTATTTAGCCAAAAAAATAAAAAAAAATATGTGCATGATAAAAAAAAATTATTTTTATTTATTTATTCACTAGTGCTAGAGTAGGGAATAAAAAGAATATTGATCTAATTTTTTTCAGCTACGAATTTTTACCAACGCCAGAGTTGGAATTATTCGAGCTCGAATATTTACTGACGCCAGAGTCAGGAATATTATAAACAAATCATCATAACATAAACTAATAAACATTTAGCAATTTAAGACAAAACCAGCAATGCAGTCTGTCTTAGGCAGAACGTTTAAGGGGTGATAATATCTTCCCTTTTACATAACCAATCCCTAGTCATAGAATTTATGTTGACCAGTTAGGGTTCCTAGTGACCATAATACTAGGTGGCGACTCCTCAAACAAGATATTTTTCCTTAAAAGAACCGCATGCTTGAAATCTGTTCTTTTTCCATAATTCAAGAGAATTATTTTTAGGGCCGCCGCGATGTCGGGTGCGACAACTCGGGTTATCAGACTAAGATAACCTCATAAAAAAATGACTTGAATTAACTTGGGTTGACCTGTCAAATTTACGACTTGATTATAAGACTGACATAACCCCATAAACAACATATCAAAATAAACTATGAAGCTCAGTTGGTCATGTTGGATTCAATGTTGAACGATGAAATTTATAAAAGTTTCAATTAAACAAAAATAACACAAAAAATGAGTCACGTCAACCTGGGTTAACCCATTAAGCACTATTCCCCGGGTCATGATGCTGGAATAACCTAATAAAAAATAAACTGAAACAAATTATTAAGTTTAATTCATAATCAAACACAATATTAAATGATGAAAATAGGAAATAAAATAGTTAGTTAAAAAAATATCAAATACGTGACTCGAGTCACGAGATGAGGACGACCCAATAAAAAAAAATCAATGTTGAATGACCCGTAACCCGGGTCATGAGATCAAGATAATATCTTAGAAAAAAAAATTAGAAAAGACCCGATTTAACAGATGTTCAAATGCCACAACCTGCGACCTTGATCATGAGATTAAGATATCCTCATAGAAAGCAAATCAAAACAAATTATGAAGTTCAATTCTCAACAGACCTAGTGTTGAATGATGAAATTAAAAAATAAACACAAAAAACATCACAAGTCAACTCGGTTTAACCTGTTAAAAACTATTCTTGTGGGCATGAGACCGGAATAACATAATAAAATAAAAACAAATCATAAAGTCTAATTTTTAATCAACCCAATATTAAAGAATGAAATTAAACAAAAAAATAATTAAGAAAAAAAAGAGAGTCAATCGGGTTAACCAGTCAAACCCTCGACTTGTTTCATGAGAGTATGATAACTCAATAAAAAACAAATATAATATTAAAGGATGAAAAAAAACATTGATTGAAAAAACAAATTAGAGAATGAAAAAAAAAAAGCATTATTCCAATAATAATGCTTTGTAAGGAGGAGTTTAATAAAAAAAAAAAGGGAGGGGGGGCGATGAAACCTCAATCAACCAATATGAAATGATGAAATTAGAAAAAAAAAAGTTAATTAAAAAAAAACTCGAGTTAGTCGAATTAACCAATTAAAACCACAATCTGTTTCATGAGAGTGTAATTTGTGAGGATGAAACTTAATAAAACACAAATCTAATATTAAATCATGAAACTACAAAAACAAAATAAACATTGATTGAAAAAGAATCAAAGAAAAAATAAATTTAGCGCTATTCTATTGAATAATGATTTGTAAGGAAGAACATAGTAACCCCCCCTCCCCGAGCTTAGTTTATAGTTAATTAGTTCATTGGCCCGCATTCCATAACGAGTCGAATAAATTCTTTTAAATGTCAAAACAAATGTTAAGAGCACAAAAAAAATTTTGATCGTGTTATTAAATCTGGCTTAATGAGTCAATCTTAAGACCTCACGACTTATCTCTTTGCCTAACTTGAGTTTCCAACTAAACTGTGCTTGAGTAGCCCGAATTAAATTGATTGATTTTATTGGTTCAAATGCAATCTTTATCACTATTAAAAACACGACCTAGCTTTTAAAAAAAAATCAAAATGATAATTTAAAAAAATAACAATTATTGAGACAATGACAGATTGAATTGATCTCAATCCCCCCAACAACATGTGTCAACTCAAATTGATGGTATTATGTTTTTCAATTTGGTCCTCATTGTTTTTATTTCTATTTTTTTTTTCTTAGCTCTTTTGTAAAAGTTATTATTCTTTTTAATTTCACCTTTCGTTTTTATTATTTATGTCAATTTTTATTCTCATTCTTTTGATTTTTTTTGTCCTTTTACTAAATTTTTTTTTTTAATTTCACCCTTCAATCAAATATAAAATTTATTTTGTATTTCAATTTTGATTCTCATTCATTTAATTGCTATTTTTTAAATCCTTTTGTATAATTTGATTTTTTTTTTAATTTTATCATTTAATATGAGATTGATTGAAAATTGAATTTCATGGTTTTTCTAGATAAGATGCTTGGGTCTAATGACTTGAGTCACAAATTTGAGAACTTAACATGGTTGTTTTTTTTAAAAAAAAAACCTTTATAATGCTCTTAATTATTTTTTTCAGGTTATTTCAATGTTATAATCTAGGTTGCAAGTTAGAGGGATATCTCGAGTTGGCTCTGACTCTACATTATTATTTGTGATGTTAACTCAGGTTGATCAGGTTTAATTTTTTTATGTCCTTTATTTACCCCTTTTTATTATTTTGTATTTAATGGGCTATTAATTAAAATACATCTTTTGTTCTTTTTTTAAAAAAAATATTTTTCCCTAAATTATCTTAATTACTTTTAAAAAAAATTTAATTTATCTACTGTCATGTCTTTTTTTTTTAATGAAAATAAAATTAACTTATTCAATCTATTCACATTTATAACTTCATTCACATATTATTTTTTTACGTAAAATAAATAATTCAGCACTGCAGGAAACCGTGTGATTTGAGACTATTAATTTCTATAAGGAACGGAATGTTTATAAATAAGATCAACATCAATAGTTATAGCTGTCATTCAATTATCCTCTTAAAAAACTACTCAAGTATTGTTTAAGAAACATCCCTGGGACGTGCACTCACTTATAAAAAAAAAAAACAATTATCAATTGGAAAAAGGAACGTTCTTAACGACAGAGTAATTGTAACAGCAGCAGCAGAGCAAGTGCAACAACCGCACGCACATGCTTGGCACTACTGTTCTTACGTTGGATTTATTTTACTATGGTTTTTTTATTATTATTATTAACATAAAGCTCGGGTACATCTCGATTAATTTCACGAATTTTTAAATTAATAATTATATAAATCTCTAATGGCCATCATATTATCAATCACATGAATAAAACTTGAAACTACAAGAAAAACAAACCCTTTAGTTCCAAGCTTTTATCATTGGACCTCCTTTTAGATATTAAAATGTGGTTTTTATCCATGGTTGTCATGTTGGATTGAAAAATTGGTTTAAAAATAGGTTTAGATTATTAGGTTATTGAATTAATATTTTTGTTAAATTAATAATGTTTTACTTTATTTTTTTTACAATATATTTGTTTATTGTAAAATGACATTTGCAAAAGTCACATTGAAAATGACTTTAATGACATTTGCAAATGCTTTGCTTTATCAAATATTTTGCTTTGTCAATATTTATTTTTAGGCATTTGCATAAAAGCTAATAAAATTCTTAGTGACATTTACAAATGCCACTAAAGGCTTTCACACTTGCCACTGGAAGTCAAATGTGTTGTAGAGATTACTTGTTACGAGACTAAACATCTGTTTGTTTTTATATTTTAAAAATATTTAAAAAAATTAAAATATTTTATTTTTTAAATTATTATTTTTTGTATTTTTAGATTATTTTAATATATTAATATCAAAAATTATTTTTTAAAAAATAAATAAAAAATATATTTTTTAAAAATTTCATTATTATATTCTCAAACACTGTCTAAATAAATTCCATAAGTACTGCGCTCTCTCGTTCACGAGGCTAATTACTTTGAAGATTTAATTTTCTGCATGTATACAAATTTGATATACAAAATTAAGCAACCTCGCTAAAACTAAAAGAGTTAATTTAGGGCACTTGGGGATGTGGTTAGTGGTGGAAGGAACTTGTCTAGGATTCAAGTCTCACTGTACATGCTTGTTATTCCGGCGGTGTCTTATATATTTATTGGGCTTGCAGAATGTTCAATGAACCTAGAAATTAGTTATGGTATGCGTAAGCTGGCCTGGACACCTCAGGTTAATAATAATAAAAAAAGAGTTAATTTAGGTATTTAAAAAAAAGCTAAGTGGGTTCATTAATGGGTTCTAGATACCCAGCGGCTTGACCATAGAGGTTGCCTCATATCAGATGTGTGCAATGTAGTATCTTGATGAGCTTCCTTGCTTGTCCTAACTTTAGTCTGGGTTTTAGTTTTTTTTTTTTTTTTCCGTTAGTTCAGGTTAAAGATTTTAAAAATTATAAATTTAAAAATTAATATAAATTTAGAATATTTATCCAAATTTATTAAATTTGTTTTTTAAAATAATATTTTTTTTAGTTTGATCTTTTAAAATTTATTTGATTGAAGATTGAGCCCCGTTAATATTTTTATTTGTTTTCTCTAATGACTTTTTACTGATTTTTAAAATGATCCTTTTTAATTGATACCTTTTGTTTAACATATATTTTTTTAAATAATTTTTTAATTCATATTTAAATTAATAGTCATTCTCTTTTGTTTTTTTTTATTTTGTTTATTTAGCCTCTTTTAGATGATGATTTTTTAATTATTTTATATATATTTATTTATTGAAGATATTATTCTAATTCATTTATAATTTTTTTTAAATAATTGTTTTTAGATAATATTTCTATATATGTAATCTTGTATAATATATTTTTTTTCTTTGATTTTATTCAATTAATTTCATGTGTTTGTCTATTTCTATTATCATTTGATTAAATAAAAAATTAATTTTGATGAACAAAGTCATTAAACACAACTAGATGAATGGTCTGTGCTGCAATGTCAAATATTTTGATTTATATTTTTCTCTTAATTCTTTCATTTTCATCTTTAGTTATCATTAAATATTTTTTTATTTATTAATATAAATATTTCTTGATTTATTTAATTAGATACATGTACAAATTTTTTAATTTATATTTTAAAATTGTTTTATGTAAATAAAATGTCTAAGAAGCCTAGTTTGTTACAAAAATATCTGATTTATGTAAAGTCAGTCAAATAACTAATAATATCCTAAACTTTAGGTGCAGCTAGCAATGCTTATGTTCATGTATGAAACAGAGAAGAAATAATGTGTGAACATGTAAAGTATTTCAAAAAGAACATCTGAAAACAATAATAATAATAATAATAATAATAATAATTGTGGAAACTGGATAAAATGGGAAGAAAGAGGGGTCCATTCAAGTAGAGATGATATATAAGTTATATTTGCTCACTAATTTAAAAAAAAAAAAAAAATGATACTGTTCTTACGACCAACCTCTACATAATCCTGTGATCCAGAATAAACACAAGAACTTATATTTTCTGTGGATCTAATTTTCTGTCTGCACGTATAATTTTCTGTGGATCTAATCTAGAAGAGTCCATTTAGCAAAATTATCGGTATTTAAAAAAAAAAAAAAAACTTTAAATCTTATCGTGAATAATAATTAAATTCCAAAAAAGTTAAGTGGGGTCATTAATTAATGGATTGTAAGACACCCAGCGGCTTCGCCTTGACCATAGAAGTCACCTCCGGTCAGATGTTCATTGTAATATCGTGATTCGTGACGGGCTTCCTCGCCTGTCGTTTCTTGAGTTGTGTTACATACCGAACATCAATGTCTTAATTTTAATAAATATTGAAAATGGACCAAACAGGAAGCAGTTGTGCTTGAACCCACATTGACTAGGTCTAGGACAGTAACTGTGCTGTGTGAACTTTGATTTTAAGCCCCTCTTTCGTTCTTCATGAGCAACCATGGCTTCTCTCTGCCAGCTCCTCTCTTACCTCTACACCATGGCCATAGCCCTTTCCAATCTCCTTCTTCTAAAAGCTGTCCTCCTAATCCGATCCGCCGTGCCCGGAATCATGGTCACACATTCTGATAAACTTTTTCGCATAATCACCACTCAATATTTCAACCTCGTTGAAGAGAAGAACCCAACTATTTGTTACAGTGAAAACCTGAGGCATCACGAATCAAGAGAATGTGCGGTGTGTTTGTCTGAGTTTCTGGAAGGTGAAAGTTTAAGGAAATTGAAATGCAAGCACGCTTTCCACAAGGATTGCCTTGACAAATGGCTAGAAGAATACCTGGCTACATGCCCGCTTTGCCGGACTAGGGTTTTGCCGGAGGGACTTGTGGCCAATTATCATCTGCTCAAAGATCATATAGAGAACGGCGGGAGCTACGGTGACGCTACCTTCTTGTTATCTGCATTATATGGTGACTTCTTACGTAGACTTTTCTAATTTACTTGTTGCATGCTTTTGTGTTTCTTGGATTTTGTTCCATGCTGGGCTTAAAACTTGAGTCTTGCTGGCGTTTTAGGTTTAGTTAGATCATTAGAGGTATAGATGAGGATTTAATGTTAGGGAAGGACTATATATTATTTTCGTTGTGTAGTTCAAAATTTATTAGACCTTCCATCATCTTTTTTTTAATGGATAACAGCTCCTGCCAATTGAGAGATTACTAGCATCCCATTCTCAAATATTTTTTTTTAAATAAAAAATTTCTTTTATTTTGAATTTGAAACTTTTCTTCAAATTCAAAAGTTACACCAACATATTTCGGTTTTCAGCATTTAAAAAGAAAAAATTATTTTTTTTTCAAATTAATATTTTTTATGCTTTTATTTTATATCATTTTGATGTACTGATATTAAAAATAAATTTTTAAAAATAAATAAATATATTATTTTAATATATTTTTAAATAAAAGATATTTTAAAAAATAATTATAATAAAAATATTACTAAACTTGGCATGCTTGTTATACTGCATAGCGAGGCCCACTTTCTTATAACTACAGACCAAGGTTGTCAATTCCGTTCCGTTCTGTCTGAAATGACCGAAACATTTCATACCAATTCAAAAAACGGAACAAAACGGAATAAATTTTATCTCATTTTAAATCTCGGTTCGTTCTGGATTTTTTGGCTAAATTCCACCCGAAACGTTCCGATTTCATTCCACATGTTCCGTTCCGCTCTTGAAAAGCCATTGAATCAAATTAAACCTTTCTTAATTCATTAATTAAACCACCCGATTATAAAAAGCTTTTTTTTCATTTCTATTTTCAATAGCAATGATATTAATAATAATATTGAAAATTATTATTACTATTTTCATTAACAATGATATTAATTTTTAAAAATTAGATTTATCACTAATATATATGGTTTATATTACTTTAAGTTAAAGATCTATTTAATCTTGACTATTTAGAAATATTTTAAATTTTGAAATTATATTTATTTGGCATTATATTTGTATTGCATAATTTATAATTAATTTATCTTGAATTTGAATTATGTTTGTTGAATATATATATATTAACAGTACAACCCCGAAACAGCACGCCGAAACACTTTAAAACTAAAACATTTCGTTCCAATTAAAAAAAACAAAACACCTATCAAAACGAAATTGACAACCTCGCTACAGACACAAGGATAAAGGCCCCACTCATCAAGTTGTATTGCAAGTGCAACCTTAATAAGGACTAAGCGAATGACGTCTTTGTAGTTTTGTAGCGTTTATTTCAACTTTCCACCATTCCATCACAACGGCTGCCTAATACCATTAAATATTTATTTCGTTTTCTATTGACTTAAAGTAACATTTTTTCGTGCAACACGACTAAGAAAATTATTTTTTTATAAAAGAATATTATTATAACATATGCTAAAACTCCTAGGAAAATTATTGTAGCTTTTTTTCTTTTTTTCATTTGAATCCTTTTAAGGTCAAACTAATGACCAAGTTTTATGGAAGATTAAAAAACATCAGTGTCGAGAACCAAGTGAAAAACATGAAGAACTCTAATAACCGATAAATTTTATTTTGGTCTAAAAATTTATTTTTTTAATTTTATTTTTTTAATTTATTTTTTTCCTATCAATTATGTCCCTTTTCTAATCTAATTGGATTAAATAAGACTTGACATTATGGTAAAAGTATCAAATTAAACATTTGAGCATTGAATTGATGGCTACCCACATGTATTCACCAAATTTCATTATGGTTCTAAAGTTCATTTTTTTATCCTTGGATGAGAGAGAAACATAGCTCCACTGAAAAATAGGGTTAGAGAGAGAAAGTATTTGGTTGCCGTGATTCAAGTAACTAAATTTATTAAATTTGATGTTAAATTATTTTATTTGATAAGAAAAGTTTAATAGCGGTGATTTTAAATCCTCATATTACCAAAAAGTAGAAAAATTTGTGCCCTCATTTAAAAAGATTTGGTTTTTGACCAATTTTGTTCTACTTAAAGGGCACATAAGGGTTTATTTAAGGTTTGTAGTGTGTTTTTCAAGTATTTTAAGATGAAAATTTGATTTAAAAATTAGTTGTTTTAATCCTGTCATAACCCAATTTTGACCTTTTTTATTTATTATTTATTTATTATTTTATTTATTTTATTTTTAAAAAAATGATGAAAAACAAGTAGAAATAAAATAAATGAAGAGTGAATTAAAATTTGGGTTAAGGGCAACTAGATTGGAAGTTTAAAAATTTAATTAAACTCTTGACTAGTTTAATTAATTAAATCAAAGGCTTAATTGGAGAATTGATTTAATTAAAATTTAGATGATTTTAACTAATGAAATCAAGAGTTTAATTGAAGAATTAATGAGTTTGAGGACTTAATTAAACTTTGATTTAATTAATTAAAGGAACCAGGGGTGTAATTGAATAAATATCAAAGTTTGGAGCTCATTCAAGGAAAAATTGCTAGAAAATTAAAGTCCAAGGACCAAAATGAATAGTAAACAAACCCAGGACTGTTGTGTAAATGACACTATAAATCAAGGATTCAATTGAATTAATCCAAGGGTACAATTAGAAATTGATTGTTAATGATTAAGATCTCAATTGTGAAGTTTAAAACGTCCAGGGACCAAAGTGAAAAAATGCCTCAAACACACAAACGGCGCCGTTTGGAAGCTGTTCATCCCTTCCGTTTCGCACGGAGAAAACCGATTCAACAGAAAATCTGCAGCAAATCGTGGACCACGATCCCGTTCGTGGGGGGGATGGTTGGGGAAGCTCTCTGGCCTTTTAAAAAGGCAGAGAGGATGAAACAGAACCAAGAGGGGGTTTGAGCGAAAAACAAAAGGCAGACGCAAGCAAAAATCCTCCTGCTCTGCAAAGACTCAAGCAAAACCCAGAAAAAAGCCTCAGCAACAGAGTGGAGGGACGAAGATCGAGAGCTAAAAAAAAACAGAGCAGAAATACAGAGTAAAAAAGGCACAAATTCGCAAAGAGAAGGAGAGAAAAGGGAGGAGCAATTGTCTTCGTCCCTGCAGAAAAAGAACCGAAACAAAAAACACGGGACAACAAAACAAAACCAGAGGAGCAGAGCTGAGGAGGAAGAGGAGACAAAACCAAGAAAAAACCAAGAATGATTCACGAGGAAGAGGAGAAAAATAGGGTATAAAACACAACAAAAAAGGCAAATATACAGAGGAGGAAAACAGATGAAAAATTCAGGGGAAGACAGGGGCAGGTTGAAGCAGAGGAAAGGGAAGGCAAAAATCCTTCACAACTTCGGCAGCCGCAAAAAGTAAAGGAAAACCGGAGGGAGCACAGGAGATCGATCAAATACCAGGAGCACGGGAACGAACCACTCGCAAAATCATAAGAACAAAGAAGATAGGAAAAACGGGCAGAAGACCAGGTAAGCAATCTGTTCTTCTTGTGCTATGTTGTTTAAACTTTAAATTGCATTTGCACTGTGCAAGTGTAGCAACACGAGTGGATTAGCACACGTGTTGCTAGCCCAGCCGGGCCACTGGCTTGGGCCAGTGGCCAGGCTGCCTGGGCCCATCTTAAAATATAAAAAATATAAAAAAACAGAAAAAAAAAGGTTAAAAAAAAAATGTGTATGTATGAATAAAAATAATATAAATTTATTGGTTTATTCACTGACGTCAGAGTCATGAATAAAAATACTGGTTTAAATTTATATTATTTTTATTTGTTGTATTTTGTTTTATTTAGCTAAAAAAATAAAAAATATATGCATCCGTAAAATAATTTTTTTTTATTTTTTTATTCACTGACGGCAGAGTTAGGAATAAAAATATTGATCCACATTTATTTTATAGCAACGTAATATTTACCAACACTAGAGTTGGAATTATTCATAGTTGAATATTCACTGGTGCCAGAGTCAGGAATATTGCAAGTAAATCATCAGAGCATAAACCAATAAATATTTAGCAATTTAAGACAAAACCAGCAATGCAGTCTGTCTCAGGCAGAACGTTTAAGGGGTGATAATATCTTTCCTTTTATGTAACTCGTCCTGAACCATAGAATCTTTGTTGACCAGTTAGGGTTCCTAGTGATCATAATACTAGGTGGCGACTCCTTAAACAAGATCATTTCTCATTAAAGAACAGGATGCCAGAAATCCGTTCTTTTCTAAATATTAAAAAATTTTAAGGCCGCCGCGATGTCAGGTGCGACAGATCCAAAAAATATAAAATTAATTTTATACCTAGCTTTTTTATCAATATTCTATTGAAATTTGAGCTAGCAAACAATCATATCGTCTAAAAAAATAGACAACGTGTTGTATGTTTTTTTTTTTTTTTCAAAACAGAAATACTAGACACATGAGTCTTGCCTTCTCCTAAAGGTTATGCCACGGTACCCTTCTTTTTTTTTTCTACTTCTTTATTCTTTGGTTTTTTTTTAACATAAAAATGTTAATTCACTTACTTTTTTTTTAATTTTGAAATGGTTTTTAAATAATATTATAATTTTGTAGTTTAATTTTAACAAAATAATTTCAATTATTATGTATTTAATATACAATAATAAGTTGCTCATAAAAATTCAACTAAAATATCATTTTTAATTTTAATTTATCGTATATTTACAAAAAGAAAAATCATCATGGGTTTGTTTTTGGTCATCTTAAAATTTTTAAAATCAAAATTAAATTATTATCAGTCATTCAAGTTTCTTTTAAATCCACAAGTTTGAGATTTTTTTATTATTATTTCTTTCTTTGATTTTATTATTTGTATTAAAAAAAGTTAGTTAGACCCATAGCGTAACCTAGTGATGGAGAATTAATATGAGATATAAGCACTTTTAATTAGGTTTCTTTATAAATTTAGTTTGAATATCTGACAAAATAAAATTATCAGATATAAAATATAAATATGAAAATAAATAATCTGATAACTTCTTAAAGTTAAAAAAAAACTTTTAAAAAATATATTTAAGAAAAGGTTTTAAATTCCATTTCTTTTCAACTTGATTGATATAAATAATTGTTGTGTACAATTTTAAATCCTATAGTTTAGGACTGTGATTGACTAATATAAAGAAATTATAACTACTAAAATACAATCAAATATTTACAAGAATTCTAGCTATTCTAGTCTATCTATAGCTAGCATATATAATTAGAGATCGACGAATCAAAAGCTTGAATGACGGGAACAATTTGAAGATAATTACTTCTAACGGTCAACAACCACTTATTTGATGGGATTATTTTTTATTTAATTCGGTTTTTATATAAAAAAAAAAATCAAAATTTTATTTTTTTAAAAAATAAAAACCGAACCGAAATCGGTTCAAATTGAGTGGTTCTAGTTTGGTACAATTCGGTTTTTAGGATAAAAACCGGTTCAAACCAGTTTAACTTGGTTTTTTCTGTTTGGCTTGGTTTTGGCTCGGTTTTTTCAGTTTTGCTTAGTTTGGCTTGGTTTGACTCGGTTTTTTTCTTGTTTTTTTTATTTAGTTTGGTTTTTTCAGTTTCAGGCTTATAAAAATGAAACTGAACCAAACCGATTGGTTTTTTTCAAAATTTTAATTAATTTTTTATCATGATTCGATTTTTTTGGTTTTTTTTTTAATTTAATCAGTTTTTTTGAATTTTTTACTCACCAATGATACTTCATTTATGCTACTTTATAGAAACTTTTAAAAAATATCTCTCCCCTTCATTTCATAGTAGGAAAACAAACGGCAAGCAGAAAGAAGGCATAAGAGACAAAACATCATCGTCTTATTTACAGCAAAATATATATATATATTAAAATTAGCACACTTAAAAAAACTAGAATACTAACACAGTTGAAAAAAGATTTTGCAAAATAGTACAAGTAACAAAAAATCATAGTCGGGAAGTGTGGCTTGTTGAAAAATGACTGGTTTTTCAACGAATCACATTTTTCAAATATTACAGTATATTTTATTATTTATTATTTTGTTTTAATTTTATATTTCAATATTAAAATATCTAATTATGACAGATCAACAACTTGATATTAAAAAATTAAAAATAACAAGATTAGCTTAAACATCATCTTCAAAAAATATTTCAAGGGTCTTTCAGAGCTCAAATGGTTATAAGTAGCGGGATCTCTAATAAAACCGGACATGTAAAATCATCTAAAAATTTTAGTCCAATCAAAAATTAAATTAAAAATTATGAATTTTTACTGCCAACTTGTAAATTTGGCATGACAAGACATTTCAATGTTAAAGAATATACTAAAAAAAAAGACCAAAAAAATAAACTGCAATTCCCTATTGTGGTTTTTCAACAAACCATATTTTTCAACTTTAGTTTTTTTTTTTTTTTTTTTACTTTTGCAATTTCACAAAATATTTTTCCACTCGATATTTCTTAGAATTTCCTGCAACTGCAGTTTTCCATGCATGTGCTAGTTGGAAAAACACCCCATAAGAAAACAATTATTTTTACTGTAGAAACGACACAGTTTTCCACCAAAACTACATCATTTTTGCGAGCTCCGAAGAAAACAGCATCGTTTTTTCACCAGCAAAATCACTGTTTCATTAAATGGATTTTCGTTTTATTTTGTATTTACATAAGGACAATTGTATTATTGTAATTAAGGAAAATGCATTCAATAAAATTCATATTTTTTTTCTTCACTAAAAGAAATTAGCTACCGAATACAAAATCATTTAAGTCTTGTAATGTAATTACACATGGACACAGAAACTTGTGTATCCACGAACCTCTTTTGAAGTTTTTCAAGGAGTCAAAGAGCATGAGAGTTTAATTATGGTTATTTTTTAAAATATATTTTTATTTATAAATATATAAAAATAATATTTTTTTAATTTTTAAAAAGTTATTTTTATATTGACATATCAAATTAATTTAAAAACAATAAAAAATATTAATTTAAAATAAAATAAATTTATTTAAAATATTTTTAAAACACAAAAATTAACAAAGTCTAAGTGGGGCTAATAAAGAGTCGTGTAATACATGCAGTTCATTTTTCCACAAATTAAATCAAACCCAAAAATAAATGTAGTCAACAACCTTATTTTTGAATTTGAGAAAATCTTATTTCTCAAAAAACGCATTTTATGGGTCTAGATGAGCAAGTAAAATCACGACTGTCTCAAGTTTTTATAAAAAATTCATGTCCTGACTCGAACTTAAAATCTACTGGTTTTCAAAACCTTTATCATTACATGACATCCCTTCCTGGGGACAATGTAGCCAACAATGCTCACCGAATAAACTGAAACATCATTAAATAAATGCTACTGATGTCCTCACATGGATCAAATGTCCACAGTTTCACATTGATCAGTGTGTGAATCGTTTTACTTATTAGCTTCTGAAATGAACAAACATAACCAACAATTGATTGCAGCCCTGAAAATTTGAGGCAGCAATCAAGAGAATTTTTTTAAGTGAAAGTTTAAGGAAATTGAAATGCACGCACACATCTGGGTGCTACGAATGACTAAACCCACTTTCCAGTATTAAAAATTTGTTTATTTTTATGTTTTAAAAATATTTTAAAATATTTTTTTATATAATTTTAGATCATTTTAAAATATTAATATTAAAAATATATTTTTAAAAAAACATTATATCTATATATTTTTAAACAAAATATATTTTTTAAAAAAACCACTATATAATACAATATTAAACGGGCTCTAATGCTACGCAGGAGGAACTTGTGGCCAATTGTCGTCGGCTAAAAGAACATATAGAGAATGGTGGGTGCTATGATGACTCCATTATCTATTTATCTGCTTCACATGACGATGGTTTATGTAGACTTTTCTAATTTGCTTGTCACTTACTTTTGTGTTTTATGGATTTTCAACATTTGGGTGCATAAGATTTGTGATTTTGCATTTTAGATGAGTTAGGCGGAGATTTAGACATGAAGGAGAGAAAAATTAGGTCGAATCTCTGGTTTAACTATCCATATTCCATACATGTTATCGCAATCTGAAAAGCAATGGAGAGAACTAGTTATTTAAGTCACATGTATAAGGCTTTATTTATTTTTGTGTTTTAAAATAAATTAAAATTTTTTTTACTTCAATTTAATATTTTTTTGATGTTTTTAGATCATTTTGATGCGTTGATTTTAAAAATAATTTTTTAAAAAATAAATAAATAAACATTATTTTAATACATTTCTAAATAAATAAAAAACACTTTAAAAATAACTGCAACTATATTTCTAAACAAATAAATTAATTATATTTTTTTATCAATGAAAATATTGTCTCAATAAAACTCGTAAACAAAGATATTTATAATGATTTTGATTTTCAATGTATTCATGAAATAATGAATATTTCAAGAGATAGAATGGTTGGGTAAGAAGTTAGCAAGCATATGATCTAAAAAACTAGTAAATGTTTATTATTTAAAAAAGTATATACGTCCCTACTCTTGTATAATTAGCTAATGAGGGTGAATGTATACCCAAGGGAAAAAACTGAAAAAGCGCTGATAGAATAGTGTCAAACAAAAACAAAATCCTCATCGCTTTCCTCAATGTCAATTTCTTTTAATTCTTTGATATAAAAAAAAATGGAGTAAAAAGACAATGTTGGAATATGTTTCTAAGAGTTCGAGAACACTCTTATCAATACCATTTTTGAATTGATTCAATGCAAAAAAAAAAAATCAACTTTTTTCCTTAAAAAACAAAAAAATAATTAAACAGAGAAAAAATGTTGATGAGTAGAATGAACAGAAATTAAGGAGGCCCCTTAATTTTTATTTTTTTTTTAATACCACTATTATATAGGCTTTTCTTCTTGCAAGGGGCCCATCCAAGGTTACAAGAACCGGGGCCCATAAGCGGCCCGGATGAATCTATGGTAGAATCCTAGCAATGGAGTGCTGGAAAGCTTTCAGATTGACTTGAAAGAAAGAAACGAAAGAACAACTTGTGGTGGATTAGGCTACCTGTAAAAAACCCTCTTTACCTGTAAGAAAAGATTAAACAGTGTGACCCATCACAGAGCTTGTGTGAACACAGTAATGGAGGCCAGTGGTTCATACCAGGTCAGGCATTTTCTTCAAAAATCGAAGTAAATGGATGGTTCAGAGTCTACTTTGATTGGGAGATCCAATCTTTGTCCTTTGCAAGGAAAAGGGAAAAAAATGGAGTAGAAAACAAAGCAGGGAGATTTCCCCAAGTCCAGATTCCAATTCAGGAAACTTGGAACAAGTTTTTTTCATATATAACTCAAACCTTACAACATGGGATTCTGCACATAAGAAGAGAATCTCCTTCAAAAACACTTTCATTTACAAAATTACAAGTAAAAGAAAGGAAATAAAACACAATTTCCTCAGGCTTAGGCAGAAAAGAAGCCATTAGAAGCTGCGAGACTCACCTGGCTCCTAGGCTCCAAAACCAACTTGAGAAGCTCCATCTTCTCTTTCCCTATATTGTTCTTGATGCTCTGAGACAAGACAGAAGCGCAGGAAACCCAGTTAATCTCCATGTCTCCCTCTCCACCTGCAGCCTTCCTTGATTTCTTGACCCTCCTTTCATACTCCTCAGCAACCAAAATAGCAATATCAGACATTTCTCTCAAAATCCTGAGGTAATTAACACCTTGCTTCCTCTCACTTTCTGAAAACCTGGATTGGTGACTGAACTATGGCAGCGATCTCACCTTGGAAACTATTTATAGGAAAAGGAGAATCTACAAATGTGGATAAGCCTGACAGGCGGTGTTCATACGCGACGATTTTTTTAGGTTATTTAGCATCTTCTCGTATATTATTTTGGTGTTGGTCTTGTTTGTTGTTTTGGTCGGTCACGGATTAGATGTTTTCACTTTCTGTGGATTATTACACTTTAAAATAGAATATTAATTTAATTATGAGCCCACTAGTTGAAACTTCAAGGTGATCCCATCAAGCCACATTTTCTTCACCTATTCATATAAAATTGACTCATGCCCTATGACGTGTACCAAATACATTATTACATATTTTAACAAATTATTTCTAACAATACCAAGAACCAATACCCTAAAAAAAGAAATGAATCATACAAAATTCTAAACTAGTTTTTTTAAAATAATATATAATATAAAAAGTTTTCTTGGATCAAAGCAAATCAATTCAAACTAAGGGGTTTTTTTAGATAATTTTAAAAAATATTCAATAGTTTTTCTGGATACTAGTTTGAAGGTTAAATTCAAAAAATCAAAAGAGGAAACGGAACTCTTTCCAATCCCTTAAAATTATAAACATGAATTGTAATTGAGAAAATACTAATGTTTTCCGACGAAGTAAAATGATGGGAAAGGGAGGGTAGTTTGGTAATAGGAATAGGAGCAAGCCGTGGCTTTCAGCGGTCGGCGGCCGCCCACCATTTCTGGCAGCAGTTTTGGCTTCAAGAAATGGCAGGAGTCCCCTGTTTTTTTTAGGCCAAGCATAAATATCAAGTTGAACATCATTATTATTGAATAAGTAAATTTGTTTTTTTCAATTAATAATTTTATCCAAAGATTGAGGGATTTTTCCTTTGATTGTGGAAGGTTTAGAAGGAATAATATTTATATAATAAGAAATATTATAAGCTATTGAGTCAATTTTAATTGTAGGTATATAAATATAACGTAAACGCAACTAAAATTAAAAATAATTTCTTTAATCAATGGCAGAAGCAATGATTGTGTGCCCAAGCAAGCCAAGCTCCCAATACAGTTACGTCTTCCCTTTCAATCATATATAAATTTTTTTAACATAAAAAATATCAAAATGTTAATAGTTTATTTTCTAATAAAAAATTAATTATAAACTTAAAATATAATCCATATTAGACTTTTTTTTAAAATATTGATATAATAATATATTGAAAGTTATTTTAAAAAATATTAAGAAAGCAATATATTAGATCAACTTAGTTTAACATGTTAAATCTATGGTTCAAGTCATGAGACCATGATAAGTTTATATATAAAAAAATCAAAATAAGTTATGAAAGCTAATTTTTAATCAACCCAACATTAAATACCGAAATTGAAAAATAAAATATTAAAATAAAAAAATAAAAATTATTTGAGTCAACCCAGGTTTGCATGTCAAAACCTGTAACCCAAGTCATGAAATCAAACTAACCCTCTAGAAAGCAAATAAAAAAAAACTTATGAGGCTCAATTTCCAATCAATCCAATATTCAAGGATGAAATTGCAAAAAAATCAATTAAAAATGATAAAAAAAAAAAAAAAAACCTAGACAACTTAGGCTAACCTGTTAAACTTGTAATCTGGATCATAAAACCAAAATAGCTTCATTAAAAAAAAATTGAAGCTCCATTTTCCAATAGATTCAGTATTGAAGGTTGAAATCGAGAAAGAAAAAATTAAATCCATGAGATCAGGATAAATCCACAGAAAGAAAATTGAAAAACAAATATGAAACTAAATTACCAAACAACCTAATATTAAAGTATGAAATTGAAAAAAAAAATCAATTAAAAATGAACCAAAAAAATGAACTGATTCAACCCCGATCAATTTACTAAACCAGCGACCTGGTTCTTAAGATTAAAATAACCCAATAGAAAGCAAAAAAAAAAAATATATATATATATATATATATAGAAAGCCCAATTTTCAACTAACCCATGTTGAAGGATGAAATTGATAAAAGATGAATTAAAAAAACAACATAAAAAATGATCTGAGTCAATCTAGGTTAACTTATTAAACTTGTGAGTTGAGTTATGAGACTGAGATAACTTAAAAACAAATTAATAAAAAAAATTATGAAGCTCCATTTCCAACATATCCAATATTGAAGGTTGAAATTGAGAAGAAGAAAAAACTAAATCCACGAAATCAAGATAACTCCATATAAAGAAAAAAAATTGAAGCTTAATTATCAAATAACATAATATTGAAGGAAAAATAACTAAGTTGAAGGAGGGTGAAAAAATTGACTAAAAGAATAAATTGAATCAACTTAGATCAAAAATATTAAACTCGCAACTTCGGTCATGAAATCAGGATAACTCAATAGAAAACAAATAAAAAAATACAAAGTCCAATTAAAAAAAAAATTCAATTAGAAAAGAACTAAAAAAATAAACATATTTAACCTGCCAAACTCGCGACTCGAGTCATGATATTGGGATAACCCTGTAGAAAAAAAAATTAAAAAACAATTATGAAACCTAATTTCCAACCAACTCAATGTTGAAGGATAAAATTGAAAAAAATCCAATAAAAAAAGCAATAACTAATTGAAATTTTTTTTTTATAAACCCAAGTAAACTTGAATTAACGTGTTAAACTCGCGACTTATGTAACGAGAACATGATAGATTCATAGAAAGCAAATCAAAAAAATTATAAAGCTTATTAACTTTCAAAAGATCTAAAGGATTGAATTGAAAGCTAACGGACTTAAGTGAAAATCTTGGGTAATATGGGGGCGGATTGAAAATTTCATTGAAACATTAATTTGAATCCCCTATATTTTTTAGGTATATGGTGACCGGTCCTTTGAATTTCAAGACAATACATTATGGTACATAACTTCATTTTTCGATCCTTTTCTGTTGGGAGAAGAAAGAGGGAGTTGCTGGATTCCGGCCTAGAGTGAGAAAATGGTCGTAGGAAAAGATTTTGACCACTAAAACGGTTGATTTTTGTGTCAAAATATTCTATATGATGAGGGAGGTTACGTTTAGGCTTTTTTTACCTAGAAAACACTTAAAACAACATATCTGAGCTCAGGAAGAATTTTTGTTCTAGGTGGATTTTGGTTTTTCGGGTAGTTTTTTTGTGGTCATGGATTAGTTTAACAAGATCTCTATGGTGTTTTCTAGGTGTTTTGGGTCAAAAGTGGATTGAAAATAAGATTTTTAGGTGAAAAAATGACTGACCATGTTTTTTCGGCCACCATAGTGATCGGATTCTGAGTTGAAGCAGGAGACGCTTCATTTTTGTTTTTTGAAATATTTGGGGCGGATTGGGCCTAGCATTACAGGCCTTAGCGTCGGTCGCTGCTTCATTGGGCCAGGCGCTAGGCCTAACTTACCAGGCCCACAAGTACTTGACCTGGTTCTTTTTTTCTTATATTTTTTTTCAGTTTTTAAAAAAATAATGCATTATTTGTGTATATTTTTTCAAATAAATTTTTAGTTTATGTTTTAATTAGATTGTGATTATTTTTAAATAATATTAGGTGTGTTTAATTTTTAAAGAGGTGAGTATAATTCATCTGTGATTTTTTCATAATTTTAAATAGATTTTTTTTTAATATTGATTTTTTTATAAGATTTTTCATATTTGCAGCCTTGCATGATATATATATATATATATATATATATATATATATATATATTGTTTAATAAATTTTATGTGTGTTGGTTTCTATTACAAATTATATGTTTTTTTTTATTACAAATTTATTTTGATAGAGAAATTTATTAAACATGACCAGGTAAATTACCCATGTTGCGATGTGAGATATCTTAATCTTTATTTTTCGCTTGGTTTTCTCAATTTCATTTTGTTTATTGTTGATGATTTTTTTTTCATTAATTTACACAATGGTTATTAGATTGTTTAATTAAGTGCGTACATAAGTTTTTTTATTTATACTAGGAGGTGTTTTGCTATATATATATATATATATATATATGCAGAATCTGGTGGAGAAAACTATTTAGCCAATGCTTGCCCAAGAAGTTTAAAGGCTTTAGATACTCTTAGGTTGCTTTATCTTGAAGAAAAAATTTACCTTTTAAGATGAGTGTTTAAGATATGTACTATACTCATTTTACACACTAATTCCAGACACTTAGATGAATACATAAAATATTTTTGTTGATATTTAATTAAGTTATTCAGATCCTTGCAGTAATAAGAAGTTGACAACCATTTAATACTTTTTACTTGCTAACAGTTGCTGAGACTTCACTTCTCATTTAAAAGTTAGGTTTCCATACTCTTTTTGTTTATTATGCCACTTTTTATTTTGAATTGCTCAAACAATATCTATGTTAGATTAATGTCTCTTTATAATTTGACTTATATGAAATTAAAATAGGTTAAGGTTTTTGCATGTTGATTATCTATTGTTTGAAAGCCAAATTATATACCTTTTAATGCTATCAGCTCTTGATTACATGCTTAGAAAGTGCATTTTTTCTTCTTTTCAATTATCTTACAATTAAAAGCAATGCGTGTTTCTAGAAATAGCTTGCGGCAACGCGCGAGCAACCTATCTGGTTCGAATGAGATAACACACTATCAAAAACTCCAACCTTGAAGGATGGAATTTAAAATAAAAATTAATTCTAAATAAATCTACGATTCTCCAACCTTAAAGAATAGAATTGAAAAAGAGAATTAATTCTAAATCAATTTAATATTGAATAAAAAAATAAAAAAATCAATTTAAAAAATTTTATAAGTAAATTTAGCAAAGAACGATAAATAAAAAGAACCAAGATAACCTATATCATTTTCAGAATTAATAAAAAGAATTATAGAAAGCAAATAAATAAAAATAATAAAGCTTAATTTCTAGTTGAATAAATACTAAAAGATGAAATTAAAAAATATATAAGTTTAAAAAAAAAAATCAAGCAAACCTCGAAACCTTGATTAATTTCCAAAACTTGAAATATCTTAAATCCTATACTTAATCTCAATCAAAAAGTTTAATTCTCAACTAATTTAATATTTAAAAATAAAATTAAAAAAAAACAATATCAATTAAAAAAAATTACCAAAGTACAAACAAAATAACAATAAAAAAATAACGATCAAATCTGATAATTAAAAAAACTAAAGGAGGATGATATTGTAAAAAAACTTAATTTTAAAATTCTTCTTAAATATAACAAATTTGGCCCAAGATAACAACAAATAAATTAAACAAAACAAACTTAACTTAAATCGACCTAGATTAACCTGCAAAACTGTTATATCAACATATAAGATGAGAATAACCCCATAAAAAATAAAATAAAAAAATTAATTGTAAAAAAGACTTTACAAAAGGACCTAACTTGAGAAGACACTCTCATTATTGAATATTTCATCTACCATCTAGCATGATTTTATGAGACCATCTAACTTGATTGCTAAACTAAGATTTCATCTTCATCTTCTAACCCTGGGGGATAAATATCCTTCTGTATCTCAATCTATGCAAAGATGTGAGGTGATGTGCAGGATAAGGAAAACAGGAAAAAAATAGTACTGGAGGGAGCAGTTCCAAAAACATTACTTGGGCGAGAATTACCGATAAACCTGCAGTTTCATGTAGAAACAGATATATTTCTTTACAGTAAACAAAAAGAAACACATAATTCAGTATTTTTCAGGACGTCGACTTCAAAGCCAGGTCCTTTGGTAAACGGTAAACGGTATATGCCAGATAATAGCTGATACAGAGTGATATATTTTCCGGCGTTAATTAGTTACAATCTCAAGCGCACCACGCTTTTTGAAGAAACCATTGAACATAAAAAAATGTTCTCTTCAACTGGTCACAGGCATGAAATATACGATAAAGTCTTTTGTTAGCCATTTCAGGGTGGCCTGTTCAGGTTGTCTTAATTGATGGAAGGTTTGTAACAATACCAGGCAATTTTTACAAATCATCATTCCCAAATTTATATATGCAGCTGAGCCATCAAAGTGCCTTCGCTATCTCTTACCTTGTAACTGGCTAAGACGTTGCTGTTGATAGATTTCAAAGGCCACAATATAGACTGACATACCAAAACAGAGTCAGTCTGTGTCTCCTGTGATCAATATATCACCCCCTTTCAACTCAGAGAAGGCCCAGATTTTTCAGCTGCTGAACATGCTCAGTTGGAAGTGGTGGAGGAGACCAGTCCGATCCCGTCATTTCACCATCAACATCCTCAACAACATATTCCTAACAGAACATATTAAAGTCATTTCACAAGAGAAACAAGTCATGATAAATATTTAGACCAAGAAACCTGCATTGATGCCAAAAAAGTAAATATTTGATGCAGTAACCAGCAAAAATGTTTCAAGATTGTGATGCAAAGATATGCCAAAGTGAAAACATCACCCCAAGATAGATCTTTAAGCCAAGGATGCAATGTATTAAAGCAACCTCTGAAGTTTTCATGGTAAAGGACTTTCGGACCTAATGAGTTGGCAAAGATGGTTACCTTGACAACAATTTTTTTTTTCCTTGAACGGACCATTACCTCAATGAGCGAAATTTGGTATATCAATCAAAACTGTGCTAAGCTTGAGAAATTCTACAGAGCCCTGAATGTTAGTGCCAGACATGTCTCACAAAGAAATTCACTAGGTCCTTTTTGTTTTGTTTTGTTTTTTTATAGCCATTTTTCTACTGGAGCCAATTCCCTCGCAAAATTCAGGTAAGATTTATTAGGCCAAAAAGTATTACTAGTAATACTTTCTTTTTTGGTTGGTGTTGGTGACTTACTGCACCGTAGAAATTATACTGAAGCATATTAAAAAAGATATGAAGGCAGGTGACTACACTCACTTTTGTTAGCATCCTTTTCGCAAGTATATGATAATGCCGCTGCCAAATTCGTTGTCCGACCATTGTGGCCACCAGCACGCTGTAGAATATGCCAATCACAGTAAATAGTGCAAGCACTATCAAAGCCATTATAAACAATAGTGGTAACCCTGCTTCACCAGCACCTCCTAAGCAACCACATTCACCAGCTGTGCTTGCGCAGCTCTCAAAGCATGTAGTACAGTCTGTCCAGATACAAAGAGTGCCAGGTAAATGACAGTCTGCACACACTCTGCAAGATTAAGGAAACAGACAGATCGCATAACTCATTATTTGATTTAATTTCTCAAATCCAATAACCAAAATACTTGGTGAAAAAGCAGGAATGAAAAAATTTCGAGAGAATGTTTTGGTGTATCATATGTAATTAAAACAAAAAAGGAAAAAAAAAAAATTGAACTCCTTCCCTAATGCCCAGAGTTGTTTAATACACCCACCCAAATGAACTCCAGTGCCAAACCTTGATTTGGCCCCAATTTAAACTTTAAACACCCTTATAACAAACCAACGAGAAACTTATGGTAACAACCTGTTCTGTTTGAATAAAATTTACTTAAACACTCAAATATTAGTTTTCAATCAAATTATCAAAACCTCCCTAAGGTTTGGCCAGCTCAACATTTCATCCCTCTTTTTTCTCAAATCAAACACTAAATCTATAGATGATGAAGAATAATAAAAAATTAAAAAGGTACTACTGTCATATTATATTATATTATATACTAAATGCTATCTGAAACCATTGAAAAGAAGAACAAAAAAAAAGTCCATTTAAAACAAATGATATAGAGATGATAATTAAGGAAAAGAGAACAAAGTGAAGTTGAGGGGTATTTTCAACATGTAAGAACATTTTAAAATTCAAATTTGGCATATTAGACTTAACAAATGGTAACCTAATGCAAGTATTAAATTGTGTTTGAATTGTAAAGGTCAGGGATGTAAGGGCTTGATTTAGAAATGCCAAGATGTGAAAGTTGATTAGCTCAAGCATCAGGAAGGTTTTGGTAATTTAAACAAAAACTTAGGCAGAATCCAATGACCCAGATAGGGAAAGACTACAATAATCTTTTCCTTTGTTCAATTAGATAAATTGGTGTGCAAACAAAACATAAACGTAACTTTAATGAGATAAATGATGACCTAAAAGTTCAACATGATGCAGGATGCTATTTTTTAATTTTACGGCATAATTATTTTTATTGTAATATTCATTTAATTGTTGAGGTTTACAAGAATTTGTTTAATTTGGGAATCATAAAGCTAGTTGGATTCTACTAGTTAGGTAAGTTTTAATAAATATCTTTATTCTATATGGATTTTAGATCTATAATTATAAATAGGGGGTTGTCTAGCTTATTTTTTCGGGAATATTAATAAATAAACATTTCAGAGTTTTCTCTACAATTAAGTGTTGTGACCTTAGGGTTTGAGAACCTAGTTTTTTTCTCTACAGTTTTGGGCTGTAAAATTGTAGGGATTGAGGAACCCTAGCTTTTACAAATGACCACAATATAAACATATTGTTCCTAAGGCAAGTCAAGGATTTCTACACCACACATGAATTTGCTGGCGGTTGTTTGATCTTAGCTTTTGTGGGCGGGAGTGCTAGCAAATACATCTAGATCAGAAAAATGAGTATTCTCTTTTAAAAATAAATCAATCAAATAGTTCCTTTATGCACAATTAACCAACAACATTACTAGGTTATGGTTCCAACCATGTGGCTTCTGACAAAGAAATCCAAGATACCCCTGCCTTCAACATTTTTTAATCAAATGAAATCCCTCCAGAATTTAACCCAACATTTTGGTTTCAAGCCAAGATTTTTATTATTGCACCAAGATTTTTTACCTAACATTTATGGTTTTGAGCAAGATTTTTATTATTGCACCAATCAAAGGAGCCTAGCATCTAAGATGTTTTTAAATTCCTCAAGATTTGAAAAGGCTTTTATATACCTCATCTCTTTTATGAAGAGGAAGACACGTAAAAGAAAAATCAAGTCTCTTACAAAAATCACAATTGACAACTCTAACGTACATTTTCCTCCTCACGTCAAGTTAACCTAACCCCACCACACAATTATAAGGATAACAATATGATAATCCAGCAGTAAGAATAATTATATCATGTGCATCAGTTGTTGCAAGAATATAGAGCAGAGTTATACCCAGGCTGGCAGCAACAAAGACATAACTCCCGACAAGGCTGAGCCAAGTCATTGCGTACTCTTCGATCATAGCAAGTTATGAAGCACCCAGATAGCCCCAGCAAAGCAAAGAATAATAGTGCTCCTGTCCGACAACATTCTACCATGAAGATTCTATACAAGTATTCTGGAAAAAAATAATGCAAAATAACAGACCATGCTTGAATCCTCAACATAATCTCACATGCCTCCAGACACCAGTTAATCAAACTGTATTTTAAAATTTTAATGTTACCAATTTTTTAAAGTTGAAAAGACAAATTGTATTTTTTTTCTTATAATTTTCATAATATGCTGAAATTAATGGACAAATGGTTCAGTTTCTAAATTAGTAACAGACATTCAAGCAGCCAATTACATAAAACTCCAGAACAATTTATGTGATTTCATATAAAAATGGGACAAATAATCTAACAAGAACAGCCAGATCTACTAGTCAGTTCAAGTTGGCAGCCAATTTTTATGAATAAATACCATTCAAGGTTGCAGACCATGGAGATATGCACCTTCATGCACCAAGAAAAAAAAAATTAGATTATAAAAGAAATGGTATCATAAATCAAGTTAAGTTTGATACACTTAAGATGACAAAATGACAGGACCATGAACAGAAACATGGGCAAGTTGAGCATAACCCAAGTCACAAACAAAATAACTATTAATCTGTAAGAAAACCATGATACTATAGCTGTGTGTCATAAGCATGCATTGAGAGGGATTATGATAACTATCACTTCAGGTTTTTGAGATTACCACATATGTAGTAGAAACTAAGCTCACTATCAAAGCCCCATGCGAGACGAAGCCAAGACTTTTGATAAGTGTCAATTAGGTACACCAAATATGCTAGTGAAGCAATTACCTGAACCAAATTAATATAAATAAATGACAATAGAACCTCTGAAGCGAGAAGAAAGAAAAAGAACAAGAAAGGTGTATATCAAAATAACCAAAAGCAGGGTGCTGACGACCTACAAGCTGAACAGCCAGAAATATAAACGCGATGTCTCTAGTCACAAAGAATCGAAATTTCAGAGTTCGCCATTTCCTATCAGCAGCAACGTGAACTCTCAAATGGTAAGGAGCCTTGCAGGTTGTGCAATGAGCAAATGCAAACCCTTCCTGAAAAATATAAACAGATTGTCAGGAGGAAAAAAAAAAGAGAGAGAGAAAGTAGCTCAATAGTAGAAATTCCAGGGTATGAGGGGACAAGTGGCAGGTTAACTTGTTGCATAGACAAAATCAACAACTTATCACAAAGAGCATCATTTTTTTACGAAACATCAATTGCCGGCAGGAACTTGACATGAAAAGTAAAGAAAGTGAACTGCTTCATGTAATCAAACAGACTCCAGCAAACATAACTATGACAACCTACATAACCTGCCTCCAGATTTACCATGGAAGATCCAGGTTTGTGTGTATGAGTTTACAAGAACAAGTGCAATTGACCAGTGTAAAAAGGAAAAATAACTAAGCATACCCTATATCCAGTATGGAAGCCTCTGTTAAGGCAATCTTGGACTACCAATGCATCACATTAATCACTTAACCAACTAATTCTTGTCTAGTGTCATATATAGTTTGCTAGCTTGGCGAGCACCAGAAGGGTAGATACACAGTGAATTATCCCAATATAGAGGTGCTCGTTAACACTTTCATTCACATAATGTAAATATTAACCATAAAGGAGCAGCATTTTTTTTTCTATCCATTTCTAGGTCTATTGTCCAGTTTCATAAATTTTCTACATCTCCTTTTTTTAAAAAAAAAAAATTAAATGAAGGCTGCCTTGCTGGTAATAGCCTACTTTCACAAAATCTACCAGGTTCAAAGAAACCGCATTCTATGGAAAAGACAAAGAATGCAACATTAAAGGAAATAGCAATCATTCTTGACAAAAAAAAAATACAAAAGAGATGGAGTAAAAGACCCAAATTATTAAAATGCAAGCGGCCTCTAAGCCACGAAATTCCACCTCAAGCATCAGTGAAGAAAATGATATGCAACAAAAGCCTCTGTCAATTTTTAAACTAACATACAAACATCGAAGGACATATTTATTAACTCTGAGCGCAACAAAGGGATTGTTCAGTGACCTATCCAAACCCAAATTGGCTATTAGTCAGGTCAAAAGAATAGTCGTATCAAACGATGTCGCAACATAGAATTCAAGCAACAATGTGGGATCCATAACACAATAACATAACCCATATCACTAAAACTGTGCAAGTAACATGACAAACATCCATACCTTCACTGCTCGCCACTGATCCAGGCATTCACGATGTACATACTTACCCGTTCCTTTGCACTTGCAAGGTGCAATAAAATCCCTACCTGATGAAATGAAAACATAATTAACTTAAGAAGTAAACACAACTAGCCTGAACTTTCAAGCCAGAAATCTAAAGCTTTCACATAAGAGTTAAAAAAGAAAAACCAAGTCATACAAAAGCTACCCTGTTGCTGATCAGTAAAACTGGAAAAAAAAAAAAAAGGAACTTTCATGATCAAATTATCTGTTCAACAACAACCAAGCATTACAAAGATGATAATTTTAACTAAATTCAAGGCCAAGCTCACGAACCCCAAGATCTAATATTTCTCTTCAATTTCATAATCTCTACAATCAACAGTCAATACACCAATGATTACAATAAAAATAAACATGAAGTGGATAATTCTAAAAATGCAAACAGAAACAAACTCTAAATATTTCACATTTTAGTTAAATTGCCATAAATAAATTTATTTAAAAAAAAGGCTACAAAAATCCAAGCATCAACAATCTCTAACATCAACAGCTAACACAAATGGAACAATAACAGTAAACAAAAAGTAGGTAAAAAATTCTGAAGTATGCAAGTAAAACCTCCACAAATTATCAAAGTGAACTAAAAAAGAAACAATTTTAAACTCTTTGTACCTAACATTTTCTACATCCACAATCAAGTCAAAGCTACAAATAAATTTCGAAAATGGTGAACCAGAGCGACGACTTTTGGACTGAATATCAAGCAATTAAAAAGGAGAATTACCGTCAGTTTCGAGGCAAATACGGCACTGAATTTGCTCGCCGGGACCGGCTTCAAGGTCGATCTCGCTGGGTTCGGTGATCGGAGAGGGGGGGATTAAAGGTGAAGTGTCTGATACATTATCAGCCATTGAAAATCAGAAACAGAGAAAGAGAGAGAGGATTAGCTATTTGGTTAATTAATCAATAAAATTAACCAAAAAAGAAGATTGATTGAGAAATTTGGGTTTTCGTTTCATCAAGGCGAAAACCCTTGATAGTTGGATTATCTATCAGATGATTTTGTTTATGGTTTAGTTTGGGTAATAATTGATCAAACAAGCGGTTGAATTTTTAATGGTGGGATGGTATTCAGTTGGTTCCCAACAATATTCAATTTCTCTTCCAACTAATCTGTGAAATAAACAAATATTTATAGAAAATATGGTAAACTGCATTTTCATCCCAGTTTTTCAACGTAGAAATCTTCAATGTAGCTCTTCATGAGGCTATACTCTTAAACTACTCTCTGTATAAAAATTATTAAATCAATATTTTTTTATATAATTTTATGAAATGATATTATAAATTAAAAAAAATATTAATATACTTTTAGTTAGTTTTTTTAAATAGTTAATTGTTTTATTGTTTTAAAAGTATTCTCTAAGTTTTTTTAAATGGTTTTAAAATGTGTATATTAAAAAGAATTAATAATTCTTTTATATGTTAATCCAAGATTTGAAAATAAACAAATTTAAATCATCCTTTGGAATTATAGTTAAATGTCTAACAAAATTTTTATTTAAGAAAAAAAATAATCCATTTCTTCTATCTCTCTCTCTAAAAAAAAAAAAAAATATATATATATATATATATATAAAAAGTTTGAAAACAATCCACCAAAACTAGGGATCCTTTAAGGATACAATTGAATAATTAGGAAGGAAAAAAAAAGGGGTGGGGGTGGGGGTGGGGGTGGAATATTGAGAAAAATATGGGTATCACATAAAGCTTATAACTAATATCACTTCAAGATGTTCGAGCCCGGGTTCAAACCGGGGACCTCTAGTGTGTGAGACTAGCATGATAACCAACTACACCACCCGAATAGCTTCTAGAAAGACATTTCAATTTATAATTAAATTCTTTATATTTTTTTATAATTTAATAATGTTGTAGAAAGGTATTTCGATAACTTATAGATTAATTATGATGTGATAAATTTTGTATAATTCTATACTCAATAATGTAACCTTGTACTCTTTACACAGATCCAGTTTTGCTGAAATCAATTATCTAAAATGTGTGTATTAAAAGAGTTAATAATTTTTTATATTTTAAAAGTATTCTCCCTCCTCTTGGATTGCAAGTGATGTTGCTGGCTGATTTTTACTAGTGAGGTGTTTGAGAGGAGGTAGCTTTGTGCCCAAAAAAAAAAGAAAGAATGTTGTGTTGAATTCGTAGTTGTAATTTTAGGAGAATGAATGAAATAAATTGATTTTAATTTAGTGATATTGTATATTTATTTGATTGATTTGATATGAGAAATTGTATTTGGGGAATGATTTCTAGTTGTGTATAGGGGGTTTCATATTATGTGTATGTTTTGAAAAATTATGGTTGAAGAAATAAATGGCATTTATGGAAGTTATTTAAAAGGTAGGGTGTTATGTTTAGGGGGGAAAACCTAAGAGGAAGATGGAATCTTGTTAAATTCTGATATTGAAATTTTTAAAAATTAATATGAAAGCATGGAAAATATTATTATTAGGGTAGAGATTGTTTGGGATGTATAAATTACATGTATGGAAGTTAAGAAACATATTCAAGTTGTATCGAAAGTTGTTGAAATGGGTTGTATGAAGTGTTTTGGTATGGAAATTAGTATGTTTGAGAAATAAATTATGGAAATTATGACCAATTATAAATCCGTTTGAATTGGCCAAAAAGTTAGTTTAGAATAATTTGTAAATTTAATTAAATCATATTGATTGTGATGTTCTAATTATGTTTTGAAATACTTAAGTTTTGTGTTGAATGTTTAATGAAGATTGCTAGGAATTTAAATGTTTTGTATTGGATGTATTGGAATGTTGTAATTATAGATTTTGGGTTAAATTGGGTAACATCGTGATAATCTTGATGTTTTAATGATGTAAGAATGTTTAAATGTGATTATCATGATCTTGAATTGGTGTTGATGGGTAGATTATATTGGTATATTTTAGAAAAGATATGTGGATACATACTTATATATATATAAGATGAGCTAATTAAATGCACTCTAAATCTTTGAGATAATATAGGAAGGTGTAGGTGTGGAAATTTAGAAATCTTGATGACTAAATGAGTATGGAACCAAATCAAATTATATTTTTTATGATAATTAGTTGAACTGCTAGCTAGAAAGCTTTAGGAAATTCGAGAAGTTAATCATGCCGATAGATTTATTTCATTGTTTTAAATGATATTTAAAAAAAAAAGTGTAGGTGATTATTATGAATAGAATTAAATTAAATGAAGTATGTAAGTTTGAAAAAATTGTATATCAAATTTAAATTAATTGTATTGAATTTGATAGGTTGAAAATTTGGTTGTTTTGGATTCTTGCTTATATGGCTGAAAAGTTAAATTTTGAACATGAAATATTTAGAAATTGGGTTTGGTGATATAATTTTTGTGTTGATTGATGTTGTAATAGTTAAATTTATTGTTATAGGGGTGGAATTGGGATTGTTGCATGATTTGATAAGTGTGGCCATGTTCTTGGAAAATTTAGGAACTTTAAATCCTAGGGTTGATGTGTTTATGAGGTATGGGAATTAAATTGAAAATTTGGAAATGTGAAAGTCCTAAGTGAAGAGTTTATTTTGATGGCATAAAAAGTAAATTATGTATTTTTTAAATAATTTATTGATTTTTGCAATTTATGAAATTATGTGAAATTATAAAAAGTAAATAATGATTGATTAATATTAATTTGGGTGTTGAATGTGAAATTATGTGTTGGATTGAATTGATTATTAGACAAATAGTTTAATATATTTAAACAAACATTAATGGTTATTGTTAGGAGTTGTAGGAGAAGCATGTGAAATGAAATTTGACTTATTACGAGCTTGTACAACAGAAACTCAAAAAAAGGTTCGCCTTATTTACCTTTTTAATTGTTAAAATTGCTTTGAATATTGAGATTGAAATAAATCCTTTGATATTATAAACGTATTTATTCTACAATTTACATATGATATGCATGTACTTCTTATCAGTCATCTTGACCTTAACTGCTTACTTTATAGTTTTTTTGTTATAACATTATCTAGGTACAACTTTGAAATAAGTTCTAACATTTAGATTCCAGCTGTGTAACCTTAATTTAAGATAATACAATCTTGTATGGAAACAAATGGTTATCATAATGTATGGATAATTTAAGTATCGACTATGTAATCTTCATGATTGGAAATGCTTGGTGTGTGACAGTATTTGGTGGAAATGATGGATGATGGCCGAAGGGCATTCTTATATAAGTGTGAGACAATATGAGTTAAATGTGGGTTATATTGTTGTTTATGATGTTGGTATTAATACGAGACAAAAATTTAGGTAGGGTTTTCATATTAGGAAAGCCCTGTCAAATTTTATTAAAATGAATGAATTTGTTATTTAAATGGAAATTCTTCCTTCTCTAGGTGAATTTGGTAGAGAGACCAACTTCGACTTTCCAAACTGAGTCCTTAGACGAGTGATTAGCATGGTATCCACTTCAGAACATAGATTGGAGAATGACTTACATGCTTCATATTTTTCAAATTTGGATGCTATATATGTTGATTTGAGAGATGAGAGGAAGAGAGTATTCCACTAGGCATGCTAGAAACTTGCAAAAATTTCATGTATTAAAATATACTAAAATAGTGATAAAATTACAATAATAAATTTGACTACAAGAAAAGATGGAAACTCTTTTGCAGTGCTTTTTACGTGCACAAATTCTTTGATTAACGATGACATTTAAATCTTATTTTGGATGGAAAGATATTCATACGAGCCTAAAAGCAAGATCTATATCTAACCATTAATAAAAGGATTCGTGAATGTGAAGAGCATTTAAAGCGAGTTTCACCTTTCATTGTAATCAAATTCATTATTGTATCTTTTTCACCATTTGAGTGCATTTTAATAATTGAAATTTATGTGTGCAAAGATAATTGAAATTAGCGCTATCAAAGATCATCTATGAGGTACTGATATTTTCAAAACATCTCTAAGTAATTATTATTTTTTTGTTATTCATTGATTTTTAATATTTTAAGAAACACATGATATGTATTGGGAAATATGAAATCAAATATCATCTCAAATATAAACTTGATACATGTACGTGAGGAATTTTAAATAATTCATACTTTATAAGATGAACGAATGAATTTGTCGGGCCAATAAAATTTGAAGATGCATTAATTGAAGATGCCTTGTTAGATTTTATAGACTTCTAGGTTTTATTTGAAGATAGATGTATTAATTTGTTGGGCCAATAAAATTTCTAGAAAGTTAAACTGACCATTCCAGATTTAGTAGAGTAACGAGTCACATTATATGTCGGTATTTAAAAGGATGCAATTTACACTAAACCCTAAATGTCTAGATAAACTTTATGGCTCATTAGAATTTTCCACATGTATCTTTTATGAATCTTGCCTCAGATTCTATTAGATGAACTATATGATTGGGAATGTAAACCTTAGACCCATCAAAATTAATATAATAATAAAAAGATTAACAATGACATTGATGTAGCAACCGATCGACAAGTAAAAGTGCAAGCTGACTTGATGTTTCACGCCTATTTTAAACAAATCAATCAACATTAATCTTGCGTCTCAACCGTCATGGAGGATTGCACACAACAGCACGAATGCTATGCAAGATTGTGAGTCTTATTTGTAGTTTTAAAAAAAATCATTGAAAAATAATTAATCGAATGACTGAATTGAAAATCCATGCATATAAAAGGGACTAAAAGAGGCTTAATGATGAGATTTTCAGCTTCTTGGATGTCTGTTGATTTCGAAAACTGCTGGCACGTAGTCAGATCTGCAGTTTTCAATTATATTGTCTAATTGGATGTGTTTTTCCTTCTCAGATAGTAATGGCATCTGATTTCATGTTCTAAAGCTCATCTCTGTTGAAAGTTTCGAATAAAATCTTTTCTTTGAGAGGTCAAATATGTTAACTATCTAGATGGTTGTCCAGTGGTAAAAGCTTGGGATCAAGAGGTTTGTTCCCTCTGTGGTTTCAGGTTCGAATTCTAAGTTGCTCATATGATGACTACTGGAGGTTTACATGGTCGTTAACTTCAGGGCCCGTGGGATTAGTCGAGCTGCGCGCAAGCTGGCCCGGACACCCACATTAATCAAAAAAAAAAAAATTATATGTTTATCTTGTGTAACCATTTTTACACGACTGCACTGCACTCCATATTTGCAGATGATTTGCTCTGAGCTTGAGGAACAATGTTCATACTTCATCTTCATCTTCATCTTCATCTTTCCCTTCCTTGTCGTCGTCACTTTCTTTGACTTACCTTGTAAGAAATGGTACCCTTTGCTTCTCTACAAGACACTCTGCTTCTGTTGCAATGCTGCAACGTGGGAACATGGTTTCTGTCTTCATCTTCACATATATATTTGGATGCTTAATTTGATTTTTTGTCATCCATAGACAGACTCGGCGGGTAAAATGAGTATTATCTATTTTATGCATATTTTGGAGTGCTATTTATTTTATATTAAATACTCTGTTTTGGTAATCTAACCTTAACAGATGAGGGTTTACAAGAGTGATCTTGTCGTTGAAGGGATCTTTATTTTACAAGTAAAGTATCACAACCTTACTAATAGATGTCTTCAACTAACTCAACTATGCTTATGCTTGAGTATCTAAAATAGTTAAGAGATTTATTTCGGGAGTGTAATAAAAATTATTTTTTGTATTATTTTTTATTTTTTTATAGTTTTAAAAAATTATTTTTAATATTAACACATTAAAATTATATAAAAATATTTAAAAAAATATTAATTTGAAACGAAAAGAAAAAATTAAAAAATTAATTTAAAAAAACACTTAAAATTTCAAACAAACAGACTCTTCTTCTTTATTTTCCGTTTATTTTATTATATTTTGAGTAGCTCGGTTTGATGCTTAGTAATTAGTGTCTTTATTATTTCAAGATTGGCCCATCAAAGTGCAAGTTTCGTTGCTCTTTTAGTGTCTTTGAAGGGATCTTTTATGGAACAAAGGTTCTCAATATCAATGCACTGATTACATACTGCAATATGCTCTTTGCTTGTTGCCCTTTTCTTGTAAGCAGATCCTGCTTTTCTTTTTGTGGGTGCGGTAATGTTTGAGAATCATTATGAAAAAATCCAACAAAATCTTGATTTTCCGAGCTATAAATTTACAAAAAAGCAAGTTTGAAATATACCATAACGGTCATGAAGGATTGGCGGACATCTAGTATATATTTGCTTTTATTAGCTGCTTCATTTTGCAATAACTTGCGAAGAAATCTTGCTCCAAAGATATCTTGCAGTGCTACTCATGACTGTTCATGGTTTAGCCAAGCAAAATCTCAATTGTCAACTGGTGTATCCCAATTCTTGCCAGGACTGTTCATGGTTATCTCTAGCACTTGCTGGAGTAAGGCATTCTCCTGTGTTATTGTGTGCTGCAGTGAGCGTTGCCGAAGAGAAGGAACACTTGTGGATTAGCAGCCGGTCAGTATATTAAGAGCTGAATCTTATAAGATCATTTATATGGTACTCAAGCAGTTCCTTGTGAAGAAATCTTGAAATATTATTTGTGTTAGGTCATTTTCCAACAAAGTAAAAGCTAGTTGTGGGTTAGTTGAGAGATGCTGTCAGAATACTTTAGTACTGGTGCTAGGTCCGAATACATTAATGAAAACATGTAATGAAACGGGAGTGGAGATGATTTGTCTGGTATGTTATCAAGCACTTGTTGATCATACTAAACAATTACTTGATGATTTGCCATGGATGTTGAAGATCATTTGCCAAGGATGTTGAAGATCTGTACTAACCAATTACTTGATTATTTGCCAAGGATGTTCAAGATCATTTGCCAAGGATGTTCAAGATCATTTGCCAAGGATGTTCAAGATCTGTACTAACCAATTACTTGATGATTTGCCAAGATCTGTACTAAACAATTACTTGATGATTTGCCAAGGATGTTGAAGACCATTTGCCAAGGATGTTGAAGATCTGTACTAACCAATTACTTGATTGTTTGCCAAGGATGTTGAAGATCTGTACCAAACAAGATGAACACAGGAATTCTGAATTGTATATATGTGTGTGTGTGTGTGTGTGTGTGAACGAGTTTAGTTTGATTCTATCTGCATTTGTGTGCGAGCTTTGCTGTTGAAATGGAGAGGAGGGAGGGGAGTACCGAAAATAGAATATTAAAATCCAAAGAAAGGTGCCTCGTCCCATTTCATTTTGTATTATTAATTATAAACTATTAATTAAGAAATTAATTAGGACAGCTCGCACATTTACTGTGTATTTTTTCTATTCATACTCTTGTTAAAAGAAGGAAAAAACTAAAAGGGATTACGGTGTTATTGAAGGTACTAAAACAAAATACAAACGATAATAAGTGATAATGAGATAATGAGTGATAATGAGTCTTCAACGAATGAGTTTTATATTTTTTTTTTAAGTATGATATTGACAACTTATTTGTTATAATTAATTATTTTTATTTTTATTTTATTATTGTTGATACTTTTTTTTAATCATATTATTAAATAAATCAATTTTATTGAACCCAGTGAAATTAATAATCCGGGTCTTAAACTTTTCTTGCTTCTTTAAAGGTGTTGACATAGTTTAAACATTCTTTTTTATATTAGAAAAAACTTAATCTGGTTCATGGAATAGCTCAAACCACCTATCTATTATATTATTGTGAACAAGAGCAATGACAATTTTATTTTTATTTTAGTTATCAAACTTTTTTCCTCTTCCATTATATCCTTTCATGGCCAAATTAATAACCAATTTTGTATAATTTGTTATAAGAGGATAAAATTAAAAAACAGATAATCAAAGTGTAACACACATTGAAAAAAAGTGACCAATCTCAATTGGCATGTAAAATTACACTTTGGTTTAGAATCCCTATGAATTAAATTTAATTCACAATGCACAGGATTTAATCAATTCTTGTGTTTGGAGTCCTTTTAAAGGTATTAATTTGAATTTCATATGAAACTTAATTCATAAAAAGAAAAAAAATCAAATAAGATAGGAGATTTTTTTTATTTTCTATAGTAAGTTCTCTAAAAATTAACATTGGAAATAATATTCTAAAAATAGCCACCTCTTTCTTTTTTCTCAGTGGAGGAGTCATGTCGTTAGCATCCTTTTCTTTTTAATCTAATCAGACATGCTTCCATTCTAATTCTCTCTATCTCTTGTGTTCAATCCTTGATTTTTCTCGGGAAAAAATAGTTTTTAATTTGACTTGAATTCAGGGGATGAAACTCAACGGATGGGTTTTGATGATGTCTCAAAACTCAATAGGTTTAGAAATAAAGTTTATATGATTGGATAATAGGTTGATTATTTAGTTTAATCAATCTGATTTATTTATTTTTAATTAATATGTTTGATAGTTAATGCTTGGTAAACTGAGTGGTTTATAGCTGATATTGATAAAAGATCATTTATGTTGGTTGTGAAGACTCTTAAATGCTTAATTCAATATTTTTGTAAAGAGAAAATGTACAAAGATATTTTAAATCAATAGACTTTTAAAATATATATGTTAAAAATATTAAGAATAAAAAAGATTAGGAACTTTAAACTCTGTGAATTCTTGGAGTATTTATAACTCATGAGTCTTGTTCTTTTATGAAAAGAATGGAGTAAAAAGTCATTTCATCCCTATAAACTAATATAGTATTTTAAATTGTATTTCACTCAAAATAATACATATTGGATTAATATAAAATACTAAGGGACTCATGCAAGTGTCCTAAAAAGTTACCAAGATACCCACATTAAGTTCTTAAAAAATTCTCAAGAAAGTGTTGGGCTTAAACGAGTTGTCTGAACGTATTAGAGCTGAAAAATAGCCTAGGCACGCTGCCTAAGCCTGTGCACGTGAGCCCATGGAGTGTTAAGGACATCGAGCACCTGGCATTTTCAAGAGCCTATGGTGTTAAGGTTCTCGTTGCCTGCTGCAGGCATGCTTTCTTCCTTCTCCCAAGGGTGCATCCTGTGCTAATTATGCTAAGTGTGTAAATCAGATTTTGCTGGGCCTTAACAATATGCAGGTACCTTTCTTAATCCAAATCTATTTCCCAATAACTTTTTTTTTTCCCTTTCTATACTCTTTCTTTGTTTGTTTCTTGCTGTCTTTATTTTTATTACATCAATTTTCCATAATCTCAATTGAGTTTAATGTCATTTTAAATAAATATTCAGGTCCTTATAGCAAAAACAAAATGATTAATGTAACAAGAATAATTTGTAAATTAAAAGTAAAATAGTAAAGATTGTTAATTCAACTTATTTTCACAAGCATTGCAAATAGTATAATTAAATTTCATTACTGATTTAATATTTTATTTCAAATATAAAAATTGTAATAGGTTATCAATTGAATTAAATTTTGCTCTTGAATTGAATTGAATTTAGCATATTATTTGGTTACAAACAAGCTGTTAGATTTTGCAATTTTCATTTAGGTTTAAAAATTCATTTTGTTTATTTTTAGTTTTTAATTTGATACAAAATAGAGAAAATAACTAGAAAACAAGGATAGAGAAAGCAAGTTGTCGGTTGGCCCGATTATGATGACGAAATAAGATGTAAAGAAATTTGTCAATTTTTTTAATTATCAAACTTTTTCTCTTCAATTGCATTTTTCCATGGCCAAATTAATAACTAATTTCATATAATTTATTATGGCAAGATGAAATTAAAAAAAAAAATATGATCAAAGTATAACACATTAAGAAAATAAGTTATCAATCTCAACTGGCTTGTAAAAGTATACTTAAGTCCACTTACTTTGGATCCAATTTCTTTTTAATCCTCTTAGTTTTTATAATTTTTTTTCTTTCTAAAAATTCATTTTATTAATTTTTTATTTCTTGTTTTGACAAGAAAAAAAAAAGTGATTGGAAAACAAGAATGGAAAAATAAAGTTGTTAGTTGATCTGATTTTGACTATGTAATAAGACGGCCTTGATATCAAGGGTTCTTTTCAATGAGAGTTTCTTGGATATTTATTTTTTGCCTTAATCTTATTGAAAAAAAGGCATATCATGCCTTAAACTTGTTTTGAGCTAATTTAAGCTCATAATGGTTTTAACTAGGCTTCTAGAATTTATTTATTTATTATATTTTTAGATGAAAATATATTAAAAATAGATTTTGGGATTCAAAAACCGTAACCTAATTTTTCAGCCACCTTTTCTGTGGCTAGAAACTATGTTTCCAGAGGATATATCATCTTCCATAGTAAGCAATACATTATCTATCTTAATTTATTTTCAAAATAAATAACAGCCCCTCTAGTTTTGCAAAAAATAAATAAATAAAAAGCCACAGAGGCCTTGTAGGCTTGCATGCATGGCCTTTTGGTTTTGATGGGTCAGGCTAACTAGCCCACATAGAGCCAGGAATATAGCCCTTCTTTTAGCTTTGTTTTATATATATATATATTAAATTAATTTAAATAGATTGATTAAATGTTTGTGTTTGATGCCCGAACTAAGTTTTAATTAAGATTAATTAAAATAAATAAATTTGAGATTTTTTTTATGTTAATCAATAAGAAATTTTTTATTTTTTAATTGGTTTTCAAATAAGATTATAACTTTTTTTTTCTAATATTAGTTGTCATTTTTCATATGCAACCCTATATATTATCTGTTTTTTCTAGTTTTAATCAATTAATCTACTGTACATATTTATTTTTATTATTTTTCAATTAAATAAGAAGTTGGTTCAGAAGAAACAAAATCTTTAATTGTAACCGGATCATATTTCTTAATCGTATTTATCTCTTAACTTTATAATTTGAACTTTAGTTAACATCAACAATTGTATTTTTATATTTATTAATACATATAATTTTTAGTTTATTTAATTATAAAAAAATAACAAAAAAAAACCTCCATATTAATTTTTTTACGTTAGCAACACCCATTTGCAAGTAGCATCTAAACAACGAATTAGGCGCTAACTGCTAACAACGATTGTGGCCTTCACACAAATCGACATTAACAATTAACTGCGTAAACTATAAGCACATCTTCCGCCCATTCTACTCTTCTGCCCACCAGTCTTATCCATCTTTTTTACCTTGTTTTTTCACGGTTAGCAACGGCTGGTTACTTTTGAGATTTATTATTGACTTTCCAAATCAGTCCATAAAACCAACCCATTTGCAAGGAGCAGCAGTATATCAGCAACAATAGAAGCTCTGATTAAATGTGGCTTAAAGATCACAATCATTACATTTTTCGAATTAATCATTGCCGCCGCAGCTCACAGTTCTAGAGTTTACTCTAACCATGCAAGGAAAGTACGATAATTATGCATAATACCATTATCCTAAACAGCCCCCCCTCGTAATCTAAGAAGATCGACAAAGTTAACAAGTCACTGAGAAACAAACAGTATATCTGGACTGAGGAGGCTCCACTATTCTCCTACCTCACTTCTTCCTCTTCTTTGGGGGCTGGAGGGCTTCCTCGTCTTCATCCTCTTCTTCTTCGTCCTCATTCTCTACCTCCTCAACTTCTTCCTCATCCTCTTCTCCACCGTCATCGTCGTCGTCGTCGTCATCTTCATCATCGTCGTCATCGTCATCTTGACCTTCGCCTTCTTCATCGTCATCTTCCTCCTCTTCTCCATTCTCTTCTGCCCCACCTGCTGCTCCACCACCTGGACCCTTCTTTGAGTTACTCTTGTTATTGTTGGGATTGTTGCCCAAGTCACCTCCATCTTCAGAGGACAATTCCTCTTCACCTTCTCCTAATCCATCGCCCCCTTCCTCCTCATCGTCGTCGTCGTCATCATTGTCATCATCTCCTTCTGCATCAACTGGCTTGTCATGGCCTTGTGCCTCATCTCCGTCCATTCTAGGTTTGTTAGTCAGCAACAACCCACTGGGATCCTGAAACCATTTTTACAAAATAGCATTTCATAGCAGTTCAAACGGAGACTTTGTATATCATGGGCAATGAAAGATTGCTGGACACAAGGTCTCCAAATTAGTACATTAAATAGTATAGTAATACAATATAGTTTCCCAAGAATGAACTAAATAAAAATGCACCATCGCATATTCTTAAATGACAAACAAAATATTAAGAAGACAGCAACGGCGTACACATGTAATGTAGCAAGCAAACATATAAAAAAACTCTTAAAAAAGATTTTACCCGTGAAATCGATGTCTTGCCGCTTGGAACACTTTCACCGCTTGATGAATAAAAATATACTTGGGAAATCAAAGAGACTGGCTTCATTTTGTAAGTTTTATTTCGAAAGTGAAAACAACCAGTAACTAAACATTCTTTGTTTCTATTGGCCTTGGAAACTTTTCAACTTCTAACTACATCAATTTAGGACACCTATTTAATCCCATTATACCCATAAGCATGTGGGAAAAGATTGTAAATTAAAAAAAAATAAAGTATATAAATAAGAGTTGAATTCTCAGCTGGGTGATGAGAAGGTATCAAAAAGAGCGGTAGACCGAATAGCCGAGAGCATTGAGGCCCATAAACTTATTAAAGTACCTCCATTTAAAGAGGTGGCCACTAAAGTACAAATTAAAGCGCATTACAAAGCGAACCATGTTCTTTTCTCCCTTTTTTTCAGTATATAATTCTTTATTCCTTATTTTGAAAAGAAAGAGCTACATGACCCCGGTGCAACTGGAATATATACCGCAACCACAATGGGAAAGGGAAACGAGGTTCTCTTCACATACAAGAGAAACATCCCTTCACCGGCCACGTTACTCTAAATTAAGATTCCATATATAATTCATCTTTCATTGTTTGGACAACTTTCAGTACAAAGATTCCATCATGGATCATAATAGCAAATTAATAAAAAATAAAAATAGTGGCTTTTACATCTTTATCGTCTCAATTAGGCTGGTGACTTCACCTATGACTATTCCCGTGGGGGGGACCTAGAAGATTCGGAGCAGGTTACGCCACGACATAAAACTAGCGACCCTCAACAACTTCACTCCTTTATTTTAATGGGTCTCGACCATTTCAAACTTAATTGGTTTCATTTAAACAAATTCAGGCTGGCGTGGTGAATAATAAAATAAAATAAAGCAAGTTGATGGGAGTGGGACAAGCCAAAACGTGCAAGCAAACACATAACTGGAAGAGACAAATCACAGTAAATGCCAAAAAGTGGAGACCCTTCCTACTCTAGCTGATTTATCATCTTGAAATAATCAAGATATCATTATTACATATTTTTTATATATTTATAAGAATTTAAGAAATAAAATAATAACACGTGTCGTCTAGGAATAGTTACATACTTATATCTCCTATGACATAACATAAGACACAACGAAAATAATATTCGAACACAGCCTTTCCCACATCAAAGATGCTTCTCATTTGACCTGACTTTTCCCATTACAACATGACATTAAAAAAAATTTAAAACAGAGATTTTTTATTTTATTTTTTAAATTCCAACCTGCTCACACGTGCAAACAAAACCAACAACTCAAACTGTGTCCTATACAGTTTTATTATTAGAATTAGTTATTTTTTAAAGTATTTTTTACTTGAAAAAATATCAAAATAATATATTTTTATTTTAAAAAATTATTTTTAACATCAAAATATCAAAACGAAAAACATTAAAAAAATAATTTGAAGAAAAAATATTTAGATTTGACCAAAATAAGGTTTAAACTTACTACCAAACACCCCCGAAAAAACCAAGCCGGTGCGCACTTTAGCCTAAAGAATGCATATAAAAGCAAAAAAGCAAGATAATGCCACATACACCTAAGGATTGGCGCACGTTAAGCCAGACCTAAGAAATGTCCACACCCCAAAAAAAGGCACTGTGGCGAATGTTAGCAACGTGGATGGCAAATACCAGACCAAAGGTCCAAAATCAGCTGCCTTCGGCGCAGGTTAGCATAAAATTAAACATGAAACACGCTTACCAAAGAGAAACTAAAAACACAAACAGAGACCAAATAAAAAGCAGGAACCCAGTTAGGAAAATCAAGTACTAAATAGCAAAAGCGCCCGTTAGCATCAAGGACAACAAGCTAGGCAAAAATGAAAGAAAAACCCTTTCTAACAATAACAAAATGAATAATAACACAACTTACCAGAGCCTTGAGGAGTTGGGTTTTGAAGAGAGCAGAAACAAGCAAAGTAGTCAAAACCTCGCCGGCGCACATTAACAAGCCGTTAGTAAGAGTAACTGTCACTGAACCGTACGTAGCCTCCATTTGCGTGCGTCAAAAAAAGAAAAATAAAAAAGAGAAATAAAACACCTGCACAAACAGGATCCGTAACCGTTAGATCTGCTCTAGAAACAATTCCAGCCGTCAGATCTCATGCTACACAAAAGACAAATTAAAAAAAAAACTGAATCGTAATTATAAAAAAAATCGTGTATTAAAGAATGTTGGGTTTAACTGCGAAAAAGGCTACACAGCGTGCTAAGAAGAAATGTTAAAGAAAAAGAGTTTCGTTCATGTGGATACTTAATTAAAATTAGACAAAATACCACTTTCTGTCATGATAATCCCTTGTCGGCGACACACAACTTCCAAATTTGAAAAACCATCACCAAATCATGCTAGCTATTGAAGAAAATCGTAACAGGAGCAGAAAAAACAACAAGTTTGCATAGCAAGTGAAAAAAATTGGTTGTTCTTGACGTCGAACAAGCAGTTTTTAATGGAGAACGCATTCAAATTCAACGGAACCTTGAGGATTGAAGCAAAAGCCAACAAGACTTCACAGAACGGCACCTAAAACACGAGGAATTGCTCGAAATCATTTGAAAACTAGAGAACTGAGGCAAAAGGAGCTAAAAAAACTCAAAACGGCAAGTAAACAAGATATTAACAGAACAAACTTTCATTTTCAGTAAGCAAGTGCAAAACCGAGCTCAAAAAGAAGCGAAACATACAGAGAAATTGAAACGCAAGGAAGAGAGTCAAAGAGGTGAAGCATACCAGGAACGAAGATCTGAGCACAGAGAGAGCAGATCTGAAGGTTTCAGGGTCTAAAACCGGAAAAAACAAGCGTTTAGAGCTCCATCCATTTTGGACCGTTGGATCTTGATCGTAGAGACAGAGAGAGTCCACAAGATATAGAATAAAAATAAATATCTTCAGAAACAAAGAAAGAGAAAGCTAGAGAGTACTGGTGTGGGTGGGGGTGACTGACTGACTACCTGCCCGTAATTTCTTAGTCAGGATTAGGGCAGCTCGGGCAGGGCTGTTCACCGTGTGAAAATTTGAAAAGATCGTGGGCTTGGGCTGCCCGTGGAGAGTTAAGAAAAGGACAGAGGGGGGGTACTCTTAAGAGGATTTTAATGATTGTTATTTATTTCTTAATTATAATTTATTAAGCTCTGCGGCATTTTCTTAAAGCCTCTCATGTCGTGTCTATACTCTATTGGTCTGTTTGCGATTTCGAGTGACCCGACCATGGTTACTTTGGAAACCAGGGTTAGCTAAACCTCCATTTGATTACTGTTAAGATGTTACCAGTCTATTTTTTTGACTTTTTATTTATTTTGTTTTTGTTCAACATGGCCCACACACGTGAGGGGACATTCATGTGTAATCTATGTTATATGATTATAGATATTTTAGTCACCAGCTGAATGTTTGGTAATTTTAAGGGATTGGTGTGACCATTAAAATGTTTTTTTCTTCTATAATTTAGGTTCAAATCTTGAGATCATATCCTAGAGAATTTATTAATACATATGGTCAAATTTATTTTCTTATAAATCTAATAAGAAAGTCAGTCAACATTTTGATGATATAGATTTAGCCAGTTAACCTATTTAAATGTGGAAGGGAAAATAATATTGTGGTTGTTTTTTAAAATATTTTTTATTTAGAAATATATTAAAATAATATTTTTTATTTTTAAAAAATTAATTTTGATATCAGCATATCAAAATGATCTAAAAACACCAAAAGAATATTAATTTGAAGTAATAAAAAAATTAATTTTTTTTTAAAATATTTTTGAAATGCAAAAATAAACAAGGTTTGATATTTTATAATTATATTATCATGAATATAAAATATTAAAATTACTGTTGTAGATTATGACTTCTATTTTTATTTTATTTTTTGAACAATAGTTTATATTTTTATTGAAAAAGAAAAACCAAGAAAGGAGAAGAGAAATAGAAAATAGGTTTAAAACAATCTCCACTACTACATCAACAATTGCAACCCAATCTTTAATCATTTTTACTTGCATAAATAATACACTAATCAGTTACACCATATAATTAAACTCTTAAGCTAATCATAAGTTTTAAAGAATGAATTTCGTGAAGTTATTTAGAGAAGACACTTTGTATTGGGTTTTGTTGCATATTCGTAAGGCCTTATTTATGTAATTTGGATATTTTTTATCCGTCCAACTTCAAAACGATGGAGGTTCATATCCTCGAGATTTTTTTTTATTTAATCTGGGTAGCATTATGAAATGGATGTGGTTTTTTAAAATAATATTATTTTTAAAAAATCATTTTTATATTAATATATTAAAATAATTAAAAAACATAAAAAAAAATTTAAAATTTAAAATAAAAATAATTATTTTAAAAAATTATTTTTTTCAAAAATACTTTTAAAACGTAAAAATAAATAGGCTCGTAATTGGACATGCATTGAGTTGTTGTGTGATCAACAAGAGCAGTTAAAGTTATTCTTCATCAGATTTTGTCAAAATTTTATAGGAATCATTACACCTTATCAAGAGGTATTTGAAAGTATAGTAGCAGTTGTTTTTAAAAATATTTTACATTTAGAAATACATCAAAAAAAATATTATTTTTAACATTAGCACATCAAAATAATTTGAAAACATCAAAAAATATTAATTTGAAGTAAAAAAAAATTTATAAAAAAATTCAATTTTTTTAAAAAAACTTTTAAAACTTAAAAAATAAACAATTTGTAAGAACTTAATCTTACGGTGTATGCATGCCCACACATTTAAATAGTTGGGTCAATTAATTTCTAGATTGAATTGGTCATGAACTAAGTTGAAAGAGCTATTGTCAATGAAGAACGGTTGGTGAGTGAATTTAACAACTCAGATTAGGAATCAGGCCTAAAAAAGGTTTAGGTAATGTTTGGCACTATAGTTTAAAAGTGTTTTTGAAAAAAATTTAATTTTTTTTTTAAATTAATATGTTTTTGATGTTTTTAAATTATTTTGATGTGCTAAAATCAAAAATAATTTTTAAAAAATAAAAAAATATTATTTTAATATTTTTAAAATAAAAAATACTTTAAAAAATTATCGGCTAAACACTCTTTTAATTGCGGATTACAAGATGCGGATACGAGAGAGATTGTTATTCCTACTCTAGAGAATTCTAAAGAGACCTTTATTGCTAAAAAAAAAAACACTAGATGATAAAGATTTTGTTGTTAGAGTTTTGGTATAAGAAAAATTAATATGATTTTTAATTGGTATTATACGGACATTTTAGCTAACTACAAGTAAAAAATGGAAAATAAAAATCATTAATTACTTTTATTATAACTAGAAACTTTATTAATCTTAAAAGTTTTAGGTAGGATCTAGGTAATTGAATGATTATGCTATAAACACTATCTTATTAATAAAAATACATGTTATGATCTTATTAAAGTTGATCTAAACTAATATATCGTATTTTTATGAAAAGAAAAATGATCATTAAATCTAAGATAGTGATTTAAAACCTTAATCTAATAATAAGACTCAATCCTTATTTTAAAAAATACAAGTGTTGGACCGAGAGAAAATAAATGAAAAATTTTATTTTATTATCAAATCCATAACATTATCCTTTTAACTCTACATGGTCAATAAAAATAATCTCAGTTAAGAGTAATTATTTTATGATATTTTATCTTTGAAAAATATGTCAAGACTTGTCGTTATTTGACTATATTTATTTTTAATATCCCATTAATTTCATATTGGTTATCGCAATATATAAAGATTGTTCATACAAGCTTTAGTCAACTCGAGATATCATTAAAAAAAAAAACATTAAAAACCATTATGCTATTTTCTCAGCTTTGTCTAAAATTATAAACTTAGACTCTTTCAACAATATGGATATACATGTTTATTTGATGATTTGTAAGAGATTACATTTCTTTTAACAATAAAGATAAATTCGCTCCTTGTAAACAAGTAAAATGATGGATTACTAATTATTATCGTTTTCATTGTACACCTGTGTGTGTGTGTCTATATATATATATATATATGAGACAAAGTCTTACCAATATGGAGGCCCTCCAATCAACGTACCAGCAACAAGATTTATTTTAAGCATACATATACAACATGCACGGATTTTTCATTTAAATTAAAGAATTTATATAATTTTATCATCAATAACAATTATTTACAACATTAATACATAATGAGATATATACAGTCATATATACATTAATCCATTTTAAACGTGTATAAGTAATAAAAAGTTGAAATTATACTAAAAAAAACATAGGGTTTTACATCACCTGATAGTCTATATTCTCATTTGTTTTATTTCCTTATCCTTCAATTCCCTGATCTTTTCATTTCAAAGTTATTTTATTTTTAATTTCAGCTCCTATTTCTTCATCTAATTTTCATTTTGCTCCCCATCTTTTTTTATTGATTTTTTTACTTTTGAATATGACATCAAAAATCGGTTACGACAATTGAGATGTTTTTTAGGTCAAATATTGATAGATTTATATATATATAAAAACTATTGGATATAAGATTAAATTTATAAAATTATTGACACAGTATTCAATTTATCAATTTGACATAAATACACAATTCTTTCTTAAAAAAGAGAGAGGGTGTTTTCTAGGAATCGACACTAGGAGGAACATATTAGTGGTCCAAGAGAAAAGATAAATAAATAAATAAATAAATAAAATGGAATATATGAGCAATAACAGCAGCATCGCCTTAAACTTCGACTTGCTCGTTAATAGTGGATTTGGGCTTGTGATTTCATTTCAGTAAGTTTCTGGGCCGCATGTCTTCTCTAGTTTTTGGGCCGCATGTCAAAATTAACCTCTCATAATCTCCTGTGATTTTATATATGTTGTCAATAAATAGATTTGTTGTTTTAAAAATTATTAGCATGCCTAAAATCCTTCTTCTTTTAGCATTTAAATTTAATAAATCTAGCTAATCAAGTGGTTCTAAAAGGTTTCTTTAAATATAGCTCATAAATAAATAAAGTGAACCGGCTTTATTTATTTATTTATTTAATTTAATTTATATTTTGAGTAGCCTCAGGGCCCAAGGTACAAACATAGCAATACCTAGCTTCATCTTCTAAAATCACCCTCTGCCTCTACAATCTTTATACAGCAGAACCTAGTCCAAACGCAGCATTAAACTGCGTTTCACTTGTTGTTTGTGTGCTTGCATTGCACTTGCCCGTAGGACTGTTTGGGATTGTTATAACAGTTACAATTCAAAGTATTTTTTGTTTAAAAATATATTAAGATGATATTTTTTTAATTTTTAAAAATTATTTTTAATATCAGCGCATCAAAACGATCTAAAAATACTAAAAATATATTAATTTTAATCCAAAACATTTTAAAATTTTTAAAAACACGAATCAACTGTATCTCCAATACTTGTCAAAGATAACCATTAACCAGCATAGATAAGCATCAGGTAGAAAATCAAAAGGAGTTTATAATTAAATCCTTGGAAAGGTGTTTTAGGCATCTAAAAAGTTTTCAAAGTATGATTTCTTGTATCAACACCAAAGTAGATAGGAAGGATCATCAAGGCCACAACTAAAATATAAAATTAGGAGAAAAAACAACTTTATTAGATATGCTCACTAGCAAATATTCCATGGAGTGTAACAATTAACAGAATAGTTACCCAAATATTCGTAGGCAATGCAAGTTCTAGAGGCCAGAATATTTTTGCATAGAACACCGTAGACAAACTTGTATATATCCTTAAGAGTTAATAAAAAATTGAGATTGGTTATGTAATAATTTATGTGCTTGTTTTTGTTAATATTCATTTATATATTTCGTTTGTTTATAATATTGAAAGAGTGTGAGTAATTTTTCAGGTTTATGAAACAATACAAATTATATATAAATACGAGTGAATCGATAAACGAAATAATTGAGTCTAGTGGAATCAATATTTTGCATAGAAGCTGAACATTTTGACGAGAAAATCAAAGATGTGACAATTAGTTCATCTATTGATTTTCTTCCATGGGAAAGTTTGCAAAATAAATCTATTGAACTTGGAAAATCTTAGCACAATCTTGACTATTGCAATTAATTCCAGCATTCACAAATGCTAAAGCTACAATTAACATGTTTTTTTGGGGGTCCACCGTTAAGATCCTCGTCATCGTTATCGTTTAAGAAAATCATATATAGATTCATTCGGGCATATAATTTTTTTTGTTTTTTTGTTTTTGTTCTATGCGGAAAACTTCTATTTATTGCGTTCGGGTTTCCTTTACCTTTAGTGCACATATTAGAAAATCCATGATTTGACTCGTATAATAAGAACAACAACAATACAATAAGATCATCTATTTCAATCGTTATATTTTCTTATTTATTTAAAAGCTAGAATAATAAAACAAATGGTAGCATCAGGAAATCCATGTTCTTGAAATTGGTGTGGCTTAATTGATTTTTTGTTTGTTGGGCATAGATTCTTAGATTACCAAATGGATTTGGTGTATGCACGCGTGTGCTGAGAAGGCTCGGGTTTATTTTTTAGTATAATATTTAAAAATATGGTTGGAATTATATTTTTTAAAAATTTAAAATTTATTTTTATTTAAAATTTATTTTTTATATTTTTAAATCATTTTAATATACTGATATTAAAAATAATTTTAATTATTATTAAAAGTAGTAAATTGGCAGAATAAAAGTAATTTTTTAAATTATTTTTAAATTGTTTTGATATATCAAAAATAATTATATATTGTCCTAGGTTTGATAATTCTAAGATATAGGCCTCAGCCCTAACTCCTGCTCGCACGGATACAAGGCAGAATAAACCGGCATCCATAATGGTCAGATACGATAAAATATTAATGGAAATAAATGCGTAAACAACACTAAAATAAGGAATGATGTTGACATAAGGTGTTGGCGGTGGCCATCAAAGTCAGCAAAAATATGAAATTCCCGATAAAATAAGGAGAAATCAATTTGAATAAGAAATTATAATAGGCACATAATAGAAAAAAAGAGATTAACCTATTTTTTTAAGAATTACATTAGTTTTTAAGTCTCTTTCTTAACTACACATAGAATTGAATTTTCAATTATATAGAGTAGAAGTCTTTTTAATTTTAACATATATAATATTTTAAGGTAAAATAATATATTTGATATTTACCAATAAAATCTTCTTGATGGTTCTTACGAATTAAAAAGTATTTTTTTCAAATCAAATTTTTTGACACATAATTTGTATTTTTTTATATATAGTTATATGAATTGATCCTAGTTTTCTTCCCCACAATAAAAAAAAGATAGTAGTTTTCTTTTCAAAGTGTTTTGCATGTATATTGTTCAACTTTATATTTAATATATTTCTCATAATCTGTTATAAATGAACAAGTTTAAATATTTATTGAATTAAAACGGTTTAATATATAAAGTAATTAATTAAGTTTTCAAGAATACAAAATAACATTTAATTTCACTAAAATAAAAACCATTAATATAAAACTGAATTGTTGTTCAATAATTAATACTTAACAATTACGACACACACAAGCATGTCATAAGAACTCCAAAAAAATCACAATCATTAATAATCTTGCATAATTTTGTTATAATTATATATACTTTGAACTGGAAGAATATGCTAAATGTATGTGGTTTTAAGTAAGTTTTTTTTTTTTTTGGAAAATTAAAGAGAAAAGGAGAGCTTCATTTTTTATTATTATTATAATTCATGCGAAGCTTTTTTAATTTAAACTTTTTTTTATTTTGAAATATTTGTTTTAATAATTAATAAAGTTAGTTTGATTATATAATAAAAAATATAACAAAATATTAAAATGCAAATTTGGTTTGAGATCTTTGCTTAGTTTAATTTAATTACGGACTTTTAATAAATATTGACAATTCAAAAAAGTTGAAAACCACTAAAGAGAAAGAAAAACATCAAAATTGGATGCTATACATACTTATGCTTTTATTAGGAAATTACAGTATATTCACCTACGTACCATGATTACAATTGATATTATAACATGTGTAGATGCTTTTTACTAAAGTAGCAATTCTTCTAATAAAATCTATTTATAATATGATATTATAACATAGTTTTCGTAGGAATACAGAAAACTCTAATGCTTAAATTATATATATGAAGAGAGATTAATGTACATAAAAAGGAAAGTAAGATTATGAGTATGTATATGTGTGTGCTGAAAAATTGTTTGCATGTGTGTCTTGCTCGTAAATAAATTGTTAGTGGCACTTCAAAAAAACAATGCATACAAGTGTGTGGCATGCAAGCTTGATTTGGCAAGGAAGAAAAAAGGGATATAGAAAAGGAGAGGAAAAAAAATAAAAATAAAAACCAGGAAAAAGAAGAGGGTTGGGCTAGTCATGTGGGCTTGGCTGCGTGCGCTTATACAATTAAGCTATAATTTTTTTTTAAATTTTTTTTTATAGTTTTTGTTTTTTTTTTTGCTTATATAGTTTTTATTTTTAAAATCTTGAATAAAAAACAGAAAGGTTGTTTGTTTTTTATTTTTTATTTTTCAAAAAATTCTTAAAAACACGTTCCCATAATTTCTTTTCTTTTTTTTAAATAAATAAAAACCATCTCCAATTTTTTGGAATTATTTTGAACGAGGAGGCACTTATTAACAACAGAGTTATAATATTTTTACCGAATAATAAATGCAAGGTGCAAAAGGACAGCTGTTTAACAAAATCAAGCAACTGAGGATTAAATTATAATTATTTCAAAAAATATAAAAGAAACCATTAATAAAACATAGCTCCTCCCTCATTTTAAAAACTTAAGCTAAATTTTAACGGATGTAGTTTAACTAATTAAAAATTAGATTTGTTTTTTAAATATTACTAGTCTATTAACTTTAAAATCTTAAAAAAATAATAAAAATACTCAAACTAATTTGAATATCCACAGTTAACCAAAAACTAAAAATAAAAACCTTGAACCCCCTCTCTCTGTCAAAACTTGACAGCAGGTGATGCAAAAGCATTAACGTAAGCACAGACGTGTACTTCCCACATGCATGCATATGCCAAGGAATTTAGTTTGGTATCAAATTGCAAAGAATTTTGTATGAACAAAAGCGAAATGGCATCCAAAAATGGGTGGGGGGAGAGAGAGAGAGAGAGAGAGAGAGAGATGGAGATTATTCCATGATTTATTTTTGAAAGGAAGAACGAACCAAAAATATTTGAGAACCATTCTTAGTGGCAAGGCCACTTTGGATTGCAATTGAGAATAACACCACAAATAGAGGGAAAAAAAAGAAAAAAAAGAAAAAAAAAAAAGAATAGGAGAGGCTAGCCATGGCAAGTGTTTGCGTGACGTCTCTGTTTCTTTATTCGAAACAAATAAACAGAGAATATGAAAAGGAAAGTCACTGCGGAATCATCCATCCATACAGTACGCACCACCACAACCGTAGTTGCAACTTTATACACATCACTGGCACCATCTCCTAATTATTATTATTATTTTTCAAGCTTATCCTTTCTTGATTTTTTTCCCATTATTTTTCTCTCCTACTAGACAATCCACGCTCTATATTTATTGGATTAATTCTTAATATATTAGTTCTCCCATTACGTCTCTTCAAACAAGCTAAGAATGTCGACTCATATAATATAATTAATTGCCACCAACATGTGTAGCTCATCAACTAATACTAGTTTAATTCTTCCTTTCCTTCAAAAAAGTCTTTAATTGGTAAAGATAATCGTTTATTTTTAACCATTTCCTATAATCTAGAGGCAAATCTAATTGATTACGTGTCTCTCTGAAATTAGATAGAAAACCAATACGCGTGGAGATAGTTTATTGCGGAGACAGTGTTGTTTACACACACGAAACACTGTGGATCATGACCATGTGTATTTTCTTGATAATTTATTTTAAGAGAAGACATGTTGTTCGTCTTTTGAAAATATCAAAAAAATAAAAATAAGTTCAAGCATGTAAATTTGGGTTTGAAGGCCCGTCCATGCATGTAGACCTATGACCTAGTATGTTTAGGCTATTTTTTTACCCTGATTTTTTTTTAATATTTATTAGGTATAAATTTAAAATAAAAAAAATTATTTTTCCTTATTGAGTCTATAATCCAAATCACAGGTTTGATAAATAAAACCACAACACCTGACTATTTCTTTTTCTTTTATTTATTGATACTTTTGTAAAATGATTTTTAAATTTATGTTTCGATTGATATCATTTGTTTGTGATTTTTTTTAATTTTCTTGGATAGAGATTTTTTAAAAATCACTTTGTGTGTTTTAATTTTTGAAGAGATTTTATGATTCATCTATGATTTTTTTTATATATCTTTTGTATAGATGAGTTTTTTTTATAAAATAAAAATATTTTTTAGATAATATTTCTGATATATACAACCTTGAATGATTGTTTTACTTTTTATTTTATTTAATTAATTTAATGTGTTTGTCTATTTCTATTACAATTTTATTAAATAAAAAAATTGAATAAACAAAATTTAGCAAACACAACAAGGTAAATGTCCCGTTTTATAAAATTAAATATTTTAATCTACACTTATCTCTTGATTTTTTAGTTATCATAGATGATTTATTTATTTATTTATTAACATATATAGTTCTTAATTTATTTAATTACATGTATATGTAAAGTTTTTTTTATTTACACTTATAATTTTTTTAACTACAAAAATACATCAAAAAATCCTATACAATTATGAAGGAGAAAAATAATATCTAACCTACAGCGTAACGGAGTCAAATAGCTAGTATATTAATATATTTAAAATGGGTTTTGCTAATAATACGTACTTTATAAATATGTTATTGTGTCCATTAGGGCTTTTTTTTCTTTTTTAATCCATGCGAACTACTTAAACATCTCTATTGGAGCAGGTTAATTACTGCCTGATAAGTTAAAGTATCACTACTGTATTAACCCTCACAAAAAAAAAAAAAAAAAAAAAGCCGTGCTAGTGACAGCACAACGCACTCCACGGGAACTATAGCTAATTAGCGATTAGTGAATAATCAATAATTAGTGACTTGAAACCTTCATCCAATTAAAAGAGAAAAAAGTAAATTACTTAATTTGTGGGAAAAAGAAATTATACCACGACGGTTGACATTGTGGAAAAATTGAGGCATAGATCCTTTATCGTCATGGATATGGATAAAAGCAAAAGTGATTGTATGAACTTTCTAATTCTAAAGCTAGTGGATGTGACGCCTCGTGACACCTTGCATGGTATGGATCATAGTATAAATTAATGCTCGACCCATTTCGTGAAATTACTACATGGTAGCAGTCCATGCAAATAATATATTCATTCAGGGACACTCTTACTGTAAAGCTATAATAATAAAAATAAAAATAAATTCATCCATGCATTAATCCAACAGATAATTTTATTCAAATAAATCCGATCCATTGCAACATTTAATATATAATAATAATGTTGAGATCCGTTACAATAACCAATCAGAAAATTATGATTTCTATAAGCAATAATTATTGTGCCATCTCCCTAACATATTTTGTTTAGTCTAATTATCCATATTCAGCTAAAAATTTATTTGATTTGAAATATATAGTAATTTTTTTTTCATTTGCAATCTAGTGATCCAAAACATTTGTTGAATAACTATCCCAATTCAAATACTTATATTATTATTATTACGTAAACTATTAATATATAATTTATATTATTTTTTTATATTTAAAATTTATACATGTTTATTTTACTTTATATTTAATTCTTTTTATTAATTAAAATAAAAAAAATAAGATTGGACCTTGTAACTTTTTAGTTATCATGATACTGTTGTCATGTTGTCATGTTAAATAAATAATTATTTTTATTTAAAATTTAAATTATTAGCTAATATTTCAAGACATGATATCATTGTGTAAGTACCAAGAGTACGTAAAGTTGAATTTGAGGGTTTAATTACTAACTCGACTTTACGACAAGGAATAAAAAAAGAAATGTACTTCATGAATCAAACAAGACCACGCACATGTTGTCTCTATAATGCGTCCCTGTAGGATGAATTTTGCTTGGAACATCCTCTAAAAATGGAAAGATCGAGCTGGAGACAGTACTACAGAGCTCATGCATGGCATGGGGCCATAATATACGTGGGCAACTGAGTTAATTTGGCAAAGATCTTGAACGTGTAAGAGAGCTTGACACCTATACGTACGTTCTTGCTCCCATTATTCTCATCATCCAAATTAATGATATAAAAGGAAGAATCAAAGCCATCCGTTGAATTAAGAATTTATATAATTATTGATTTTATTTTATTTTTCTGTTTATCGGGAGATTCATCATACTTTGAGACTGGCTATATCTGGATATATTCACTTGTAAGAAAATATTTTGATCTTTTTGTTCAAATATCCTACCTTGATATGCTCCTATCATCCAAAAGATATTCTTTACCATATAAAAGGAGGCTGGAAACCGTTCATTAAGCTTTAAATGACTATTTTCATCAATCACCTGTTATTTTTAGGATTTTTTTTCTATGTAAACGCGATTAGATCTTTTTTATTATTAATAATGTGAATTTTCAGATCAGTTTGCATGTATCTCGATTAATTCTATAAAATTCTAAAATTAATAACTATATAAATTTATAGTAGCCATCATATTAATAATTATAGAGTTTGAACATGAAATTATATAAAAAAACAAATTAATTTCTTTATCTTAAAACACCTACTAGATAGTTCCGTGATCAAATCTTTAAATGCTTGCTTTCTGGATATGCATGGGCAGTTTATATATAAAATATCTAAGAAACTGTGTATCTAGCTTCAAAGGATGTATAATTAAATTAATTATTGGCGCAGATAAGCCAAATTTCTTGTTTTTTTAAGTACAAAGTGATATATAAGTGGGCAACAGGCAGGAAACCTGTGAATATTTTAGGAGCAAGTTGTTTATAATATATTAATTGTTGAGGTGACTCTTTGTATATAATCGTCGGACTCAATCTAAAACGATCTGGTTATCAACTTAAATATATGTGATTTCTTGGTTAGCTTGGTGGGTTAATTATCAAATATTATATTAAAAATGATTTAATATAAATTTGTTTTAGTTTCAAACACGTCTTTTAATTTCAATCCAAATTCACTTTTTAATTAATTTGAAAAATAAATAACAATTTAAAGATTTAAAAGTTCCAAGTAACAAATATAATTCAAATATCCAAAATATAAAATAATAAATTTAAAACCTCAAATATCCAAATAACAATAACCATAATTTATAATTTTTTTTAAAAAAAACATAAATTCATTCACTTTTGGATAGTATAATTTGATTAAATAAACATTTTATTATTTTTGGTATTTAAAGAAAAATTGCTTTTGCTTATAGTTGACTCGACATTAGAAGCACAATCAATTCTAATATATTTCACCATCATTTGAAAGTGTGGCCCGATTAAAGTTTATTTATTTATATTTTTGATGTATTGAAATCAAAAAAAAAATTAAAAAATTTTAAAATATATTATTTTGATATATTTTTAAATAAATAATATTTTTAAAAATAATATTTATCAAAGGTCAAAAGTTTGATAGAGTCAAATAACATGTGCTGTGATCAAGCTCCAAATCTCTAATTTTCTATATAAATTCATCGTGTAGGATTTTACAACTATGATCTTGTCCTTGCAGGGCATGAAGAGCCATCAGCTGCTTATGGTTAGGTAGGATCACCAAGCTTTCAAAAATATTTGTTTAGAAGACATGTAACAAACAATTACGCAAGTGGATCAAGATTCCTACTCAAAAATTGGATTTTTTCTATTTTTTTAATCATTTGGATTAACTTTATTTTTTTTGTTTTTGTTTTGCCCCAATAAATCATCAATATTCCATTGCCACACTTAAAAGTTTAAGACCTTTCAATATCTTTTACCCTTCTAGCTTCCAAAAGGTTCCAATGTGAACACCCTAACCATTAAATAGCCTAGCTTTCTAAATCTAGTTTTTTTTTTTTTTTAATTTCATAAGTTTTTTATATATTAAAATATGTGTGGGGTTTTGAGAGGAAAAAACAGAGAGCAGTAATTAAAAACAAATGAAAGTATGTTAATAATTAGCTTCTCGTTGATTATTTAGCAATAAACGATAAAATTAAGACTTTTTAAAAATCATAAGGGTAATATTAAAAAATCAAAACTATAAAAGTAGAAGTGGACATTAACTAGTTTATCAGGTAAGAAAATGTGGTTTACGTGGGTGACGGTGAGAGAGGCGTGTGATGCGTAAAAGAAGGGGTCTATTCTTTTTCCACGAGACAATTATTTTTGAATGGTGGTCACGTGGCAAACTTAACATGCAACGGACGGCAAAGTAGAATGAGATTTTGGACTTGATTGTTTTAAGAAAACTACTCTTTTGAAAATTAGTTTTCAAGCTTTCCAAATGTTTGGTAAATTCTTGGAAATTAGTTTCCGAAAAAATAAACCTTTCCTAACAGAAAGTGTTTTTCTCTTTCTAATTCTAGAAAACACTTTTTTTTTTCTTTAACACATAATATATATATTCCATAAATCTCTCTTTCCACGGACTCCTATAAAATAAACTATTAATTAATTTTTCTTTTTCATTAATTAAAAAATATTTTGAGGTTTTAAAAATAAAACTTACTTAAAATATATTTAACAAGGTTATATCTCTATAATATTATATTTAAATATTTATATTCTATAAAATAAGCTATATATATAAATATATGATATAATAAATTGTTTTTTTACTATTATATTTTTTATATCTCATTATTTTATTGTAAGTGGTTAAATAATTTCATTTAATGTTATATATATGTTAGATAAACTTGAAAAAAAATTAAAATATTTATAATTTATTTTTTAGTTTATTTTTCATAGCATAACAAAACACTGTAAATTATTTTTCAACTTATTTTTTATGACACTACTAAATATTAAGAAATAATCAATTTTTAAAGAATTTATTTTTCATAAAAATTATTTTTCAAAAAAATTTATTTTCTAGCAAACAAACAAACGAAGGCCTCGTTATTTGTTTCCTCCAAAGCCAGACTAAGTGTATGTTCAAGAATATGGTGTATGATGTTTTTTTTTTTTAATTATTTAATTAAAAATATATTAAAATAATATATTTTTTAAAATTTTAAATTTTTAACATCATCAAACCTAAGCTATCAAAAAATATTTTAAAAAATATTTATTTTTATTTTTTTCAAATAAGTTGGTTTTTTAATTCATTGAACCACACATAATTATCTATTCATTTCTTATTTATAGTTTTTAATCTAAGTGATTAGTTCTTAATCCTCATATTTAATGAAGTTACTGTCCACATTGCGTCATGTCTCTGTCCCTGCTTTTCTTTTCTTTTTTAATTTCCTTAAAAGAGCTATTCAACATATTTGAAGTATGTATTGCACACTTATTTAATTTTTCATATTTATGCAGTATTTATTGGAGAAAATGGCCTGCAGACTTTTCTTTATTTATAGTTTTTCTCTCTTCCTCAACTCTAATCTTGGTATGGTTTTTTTTTATTATTATTTTAATAATTGCGTTTTTTATGATTGTGTGAGCTAATCAATTATCTATGCATGTATTAATATTAATATATCCATTCATGCATAGTGATCATACCACAGCCATAGGGTCAGTTACATCAACGTCAGCAATGACGAAACTTCATGATATTTTTATTTTTTAATATCTAAATTTTGTATCTTAATCAGTTTATAAGTACACCGAAATTCTTTAACCATGCATAATGCCTATTTTGCTTTAGTTTTTCCCGAATCAGTTTTTCTTCAATATTTAGCCATTAAATTTATGTGATTCAATGGAATTAATTTATCTAATATATGAAGATTTTCAACTCACGTGCAGATCATGTGGGTCATGCTTTAGCTGACTTTTACCATGTGAAACAACTTGCAATACTGGCTGTTCATTAGTCAATTTTTTTCATAAAAAAATAAATACATAGACTTTTTCAATGTGTTTATTATATATGTAAAAAATAAAAAAATATTTTAGTTATATATTTAATAAAATGAATTAAAAACTATATATATATATATAAATAAATAAAAAGTTATTAATACAAAATAAAAAATAAAAAATCGAGAGTTGAAAATAGACTAAAATATTTTGTATCACAACTCAAATCTTTGAGATAGTTCTATTTAAAAATATTATCCAAATTTTTTTTTATTTTTAATATAAATTCCATTTATATAAAACATATAAAATAAATATAAATAAGAACAATCTTTCAAAAAATTAAACTAATACAAAATAATTAAAAGATAACTGCTATTTAAAAGAATTTACATAAACAAAATAAAAGATAAAAATAGTACTTTGAAAATATAAATATATAAAAGGAATTAATTAAAAAAATTGAAAAAGAAAAGAAGAAAAGGTCAGGCGCTACTTATCTAATTAGGATTTGCGTGCTTGAGCCTTTAATTTTTATTTTTGATGAGGACGAATGACAATTTTTTCAAAACAAAATCAGACGACACATCATCTGATATTATCTAATTTCCTGCCACTATGATGGCCAGAAAAACGAGGCATAATGTTTTTGATCCAAAGACCGATCTTTCAACCTATTTAACCAAAAACACCTAGAAAATATCCTAGGCAACTTAATAAATTTATTCATGGTATAAAAAAAAACCCCATAAAACCATTACAAACTTTAAATCAACCAAAAATAAAAAATCTTACCCTGTTTAGATATAATTTTATAAAAAATTTCAAGAAAACAAAAACTAATATAAACTCTCTTTATAGAAAACCTTAGTATGTTTTTTGACAGGAAATAATGTCAACACAATTTTTCTCTCACATCTCTCTAACCAAGAATAAAAAAATAAAAAAAATAAAGTTTGAGATCAAAATTGATTTTGCTCTTAAATTTTGAAAAACAAAAAAAACTCAATATTTATAATTTAAAAAGTATAGGAATTACAATAAACATTTCATTCAAATTTTGTTAAAATCACTAATTTTCTCAATATTTTTAACTTTAATTCCCGGTTTTTCAATCCAACTATTGTCCAACAAATGAGCCTATAACCTGGTATAATTAAAGTCAAATTAAAAAAAAAAAAAAAAAACACTTTACCATGGAAGGGGATACAAGATGTGTTTTGCACGGTAGATTTATAATTAATAATATCATCTAATCCAATTGTAGCCGTTATTATGCCACTCAAGGAAAACAAATCCTACTCGCAAAAAAATAGCGCGTGTTACCACGTTGTAACCAAACAGATACTCTCGGGTCGGCTGATCCCCATTCCCGCAATAACAATCTCACACTGATCTCCTGGCTCAATCTCTTCACATGCCCGTGTAAACCACTCAAAACTTAAATCTCAAAATTTGAAGTTCCATTGCAATTTAGCTTGTCTTATAAGATAAGAAGAACTTGTTCGATTTGCTTGAAATACTCACCGGAAAATGACGTTAGACACAAACGCAGTGGAGGTGTACGGGGGTGTAAGCGTACGATAAATTTGTTTTTTAAAATATTTTTTTATTAAAAATATATTAAAATAATATATATTTTTTTATTTTTTATAATTTATTTTTAACATTAACACATTAAAATAATATAAAAATAATAAATTTTTTTAATTAAAAATAAACAAATTTAACTGAAAAACAATTACATCGCATCCCTAAACAAGATACCTTCGAGGCGGAGCATTGATAGATCCTCTGGTCCGCACATCAGCGTTGGTGGACACGCCTGTGTAAACTTTGACTCCCTGTAGCCATGATGAGCCAATAAAACCAAGACATAATAAAATAATACCAAGAACTCAATAATTAACAACATTGTATTTTTTTAATTTTTGTTGTTTGTGGTCTAGAATTGATCATTCCTAATAATAAAATCCCTCTCTTCTACTTCTCCATCTGGAATGTACCGTTGAAAATACGTTTCTCCTACCTCACCCTTTTGATGTGATCTAAATAAAAGTGCTATTTACAATAAATTTTTTAGTTTTGTAATTAAAATTTAAATAAATTCATGGACCCTCCTTTATTAATTGAGACCAAATACACACCTTCTTCGTGGTTATCACAGATAATACCATCACCAATTAGAATTGTGGTTTTATTAATAAACTATCAATAGAAATAATGGCTGTATTAGATAACAAACAATGACAATAACAATTTATTAATATATAAACGCCAATGTGAATAACGGTCAGTTATTCGTTGGTAACAACAAAACATAATTTTATCTTAAACTTGTGTAGATATCATTAACATTTAAGAACATAAACACATTGTAATTGAATAAATATTTAATTTGAACGATAAAATTAATATTTCAGTGAATATACAATATGCTATTGCTTAACATTATTCTTTAAATCATCTTTAATTCTAAAAGCTTGTCTAACTACCAAATCAAAATCAATAGCTAAATTTCTATGATAAATAAACCAATTATTATAAACAATATCATCAACTTGAATATCATAATCAAATTCTAGAACATGAGGCCTCATTATCTTATCATTAACATTATTTGATGTTTCAACTAAATTCATGGCACTCTCGTCTTCATTGTCACTAGGTTTGTAGGAATCGTACTTATATGGAAAACAATATGCAATTTTAATTATATTTTCATCATAAAATCCCATAATCCTATCTTTTAATGTCCTAAACATATCACCACCAGTGAAATATAATGATTATCTAATTGGTTGAGCAAATATAGATATAAATACAATAATATCTCCATGCTTTATATTATATGAACTTCTAAGTTTAGGTCATTCATTCGCATACAACTCAATCATGTTTGTTTTATTTTGGACAAACAATTCTATCATATTTTCAAAATCCACATCATATGTAATGGGTATAGAAAAATACTGATGTTTCTCAACAAGACACTTACAAGTGATAACTATTTCAACATCATTATAATTCAACCCAAGTCTTCCATATATAACTTATTTAGTATCTTTAAATGACATGCCTCTAGTAATATTCAATAACATAATACTTCTATTAATATAAGTTATACTATTATTTATATCAGGAACAATAATACCATCATAGTGATATAACATAAAGAAGTTGGAAGACATATTTTATAAAATAAAAATACCCATTTCATCAAAACAATTTATCTCATAATTCAACAGAAACATTAATTGTTGTTATTTTTACCTTAATAATATCAATGAAAACATATCTAATTACACCAATAAAAACTTAAACGATCTCAATTGAAACAAAATCCTCAATTATTAGAATTTTACCAAAATTCAATGCAAAATCTATTTATTATGATTTCAACCATAACTTTATTAATACCATCAATTAATTGAAAAATTACCTAATTGCATCAATAAAAATAAAATTTATCTCAATTCAAACAAAATTATCACATATGACAAGTAACCCAAAAATCAATTCAAACCCTAATTTATCTAATTCAAACCTAATTGATTCCATAAATAATATCAATTGCATAAAAACAAACATAATTGCATTACTCAAAACTTAAAATTACATCAACATCAACAAAATACTCAATTATCAACACACAATATAAATAATCATAAATCAAAATTAAAAAATTTTCAATTCATTAACAAAATTCATAAAACTACGAGACAATACAATTATTTTACATTGATTTTTTATGACTAGTGACGGTTCCACCTGTTGTCACAACAGGGAGGATGTTAATCAAGTTTTAGCTAATGATTTACAATAAAAAAAAAATAGTAGAAAGACTCGTTAAAATGAGGGGAAGATGATTATGGTATTTTGATGGAGTATTGAAGAGTGTTTTATGATTGAAAGTTGTTTTTGTGGTAGTTTTTTTAGTATTTATGTTTTTTAAGGAGCGAGGACAATAAAGAATAGATAGGTGCTTAAATACTAATTATAAAAAGCAAATCATGATCTAATTGATATTCTGAATCATGGTTTTGTTTAAAACCATGTTCAAAATAAGAGTTGTGTTAAACTATGCTATTTCCCAAGGTTTTTTAAACAATATTATTTCCCTAAAATTTTACACTAACTGCGACGTTTTTCAGAAAAAATCAAAAGTTGTAGAGTATATCTTCTTTAAAATTTAAATACAATATATTTAATTCCATACGTATAAAAAAATATAAAAAAGAAAAAGAAAGAAAATAAAAAAAATGAATATAGAACACTATTGAAGAGAAGAGAGTCTCTTTTAAGCTGTCTTATTGCCATTCGATTCTTGTTGCTAATGATGATGGGACTGGTGGTTTTGAGAGAATTACTGCAACAAATTCTATTACTTCTTCTCTTTGGATTTCACTTCAGAAAATTTCCAAAAATTGCCTCTAGCCCTACTTCTTGCAGTTGCAGAGGCGGGAAAGTTTCTTTCATGTTGCTTTGATTTGAAAAAAAGGTCTGTTTTTCTTTTGCTTTCTTTTGGTTTGTTTTTGAGCGAGTCTGTTTGGTTATTGAGAAAGTTGAAAAGGGCTCGACAAAGATAAGGAAATCTAATAATTTTCAAGCTGTTCTGTTCAAGTCTAGCTTAGCTAGGAGAATTCAAGTGTTCTGAAGCTGATACTATATTACTATATACATATGTATGTATGTATGTATATATGTATGTATGTATGTATTTTTATGAACTAATTGTATGTGTTTTGTTTTGTTTTCTTTTGCAAAGTTTTCTTATGGACAAAAGTCTTACTCGTGTGATGATTATATGTTTGACATGATATTGTTTTGAATTGTTTGCTGATTAGAAGATGCTGGAGAGTTGAGTTATGCTTATCGTGATGAGATTTGCGAATCATTGATTGACGTGGAAGAGGGGCTCTTTTTGATGTCCTAAAATTTTTGAGTGTTTGAATATGTTCTGCTTTCCTTTGGTTCTTTTTTAGCTATTGAAAGTGAGTTTCTTCTAAGTTTCTGGCCTAGATGGAAGCCAAAATTGATGTACGATTGCTTTTCTCTGTGAGGAAAACAAGCTGTTCTGCTGCCAACCTTTCCTTTTTATGATTGCAGCTGTGCTGCTTCGGTCTGAAAACAAGTTGTTTGTCAATTATTTTTGGCTTTCGAGAGCTGTAATGCTCATCTGTAACTGTGAGATACTCTTTGAAGTTGATGGTAGGAAAGCTTCAGGAGATGTTTCGGATCACAGAGTTACACTAGTTTTCCTCTGTTTTCACTTCTGTGCAATCCATTTATCACTATTGTCGACAAAGACACAACAATCTAGTTGACCTCTTGCTCCTCTTCTCTGGTGGCAATGATTAAAGATACCACATGTTTGGAGATTTCCTACCACAATAGCAAACCACGCATGTAGGACCGGTTCCACCATAAGCACGTTAAGTGAGACAAGCAAACAGTAGATCCAAGAATGGTGGTATAGGAACGAGCCGAGACACAGGAAGAATGAAATAAAAAAAGGGCGGGGGGTGTTCATGCTTGGTGGTCTCTCTCCATGTGAAGGTTATGTGAGTGTTTTGATAGAGCACATTCACAGACTTTTCGTGGCTGTGGAATGCCTTTCAGGGGAAGTGTCAGTGGCTTGTGCACTTCCATGAATCTAAGATTCTTCTTTATCTGCCATGAATGTGCATTTACTTTTGCCTCCCTAGGGTTCATATGGTACCAGAAAGTCATGAATAGTGATGTGCAGTAAGATATTAGTCTCTGATACCAGATTGGTAATTTGGTATAGTTGGGATCTCGTGTACTTGCTTCACTTTTTTTTTTTCCCTTTAGTTTTCTGCTGTTTGGCACTACCACTTTGTCATTTTGATTTATATTTTGTCAGTCGCTGTCTTATTGTGTTTTTCTTTACTCAGTTCTGTTTCGTAGCCTTAATGTGAAGACTTCTTGTCCCAACTTCTGAAACTCCTCCATTGTCAACTGAACTCAAGCGCCTCCTATTATTTTTCATCTCCGCATTTATGCATTTATGCCAAGAGCCTATTGATCTGCATCCCAATTCAAAGGAGAATGAATTCCACAACCACTCAGTTTGTCACCTCCGGAAGGATGGGCATCTATGACCCTATGCATCAGATTGGTATGTGGGGAGAAAATTTTAAGAGTAATGGAAATCCTAATACCTCAACAATGTTCATAGCTGGCAATCCAAATGCTTCTGCATCGATGATTATAGCACCAGACACAAAGCTAGACAATCAGGTGAAAATTGTTGGAAGCTCACTCTTAGTTCTAATATCTGGTTTTACTTTCGGATTTGCAAGCTGATGCATATTTTTTATTTATTTGTTTTTAGTCAGAGGATACTTCACAGGGTACTCTTGGACATTCTAACAAGTATGACCAAGAAGCATCTAAACCTGCTGATAAGGTAAAGTCTGATAGTGATGCTGGCTATGGATTTCTAGTTCTGCTAAACTATGTTGGATGTCTTTTATCTCTTGATTGTCATATCTTGTATCTCTTCTTTCTCCATTGAAGTCTTACTTTAGTCTTGTTATAGTTTCGGTCACTATTTAATTGAGATTATCAAGATATTAACACTGAAATAATATGATATGTTTGACAGTGTGACCTTTTCCATATTTAGATCATTTCATCCATAGATCTTTAGAATCTGTTGTTTTCTGTCTATTGATACATATATGTTCATCATCCAATAGTTTCAACCACAAGCTTCTCTTATGACAACAAAAAAATTAACCTTGAGAGTTCTTTCTGAAAAAATATGAATACTTGCTTCGTAACTCTACATATGAATGCTTACAGGTACAAAGACGTCTTGCACAAAATCGCGAGGCTGCTCGTAAAAGCCGTTTGCGGAAGAAGGTAGGAAGGACTATGCACCATGCATTAAAAACTGCTGGCCTTCAAGCAATAAGAGGTTTATTGTTACTAAATGTGATTTTAATTTTTATTTACAGGCTTATGTTCAGCAGTTAGAATCAAGTCGTGTGAAGCTCATTCAGTTGGAGCAGGAGCTTGACAGAGCTAGACAACAGGGCCTGTATATAGGTGGTGGAGTAGATGCTAGTCAGCTAGGTTTTGGAGGACCTACAAACTCAGGTATGTTTGCCAAAGTACTCTATTACTTTTTGTTCTGTTGCCGAATTCCCAGATGGTGGTCTATCAAGTTTGAATTACATGTCTCTCTCACTTTGCAGCGGGCATTGTCAAATGTTTCATGCCATAGACCTTTAAGTTATTCTTAAAAGTTAATGGTTCACTTTATTTTCTATATGAGCTGTCTTTTTCTTTTTTATTTTTGTCTCCAAGTTAGTCGTTTACTCTCTGTTTGATTCTTGCTGGAGAATGACAAAATTATAAAAGAAGATAGGGGGTTTAGTTGCTAATAAATTCGTAAAATTATTTTAGTTGAAAAATTTTCAGTTTGCTTGAGCTCATTTGAGCACCGGAGACCATCCAAAGTAGAAACGATTTGTTGCATTATTTAATTCATATACTTGTAACTCGATCTTCATGCACTACTATTATGTATAATGTTTAAACAATGATTAAGCACTTCAATGGCAAATAAAAGGTGAACTGCTGTCCCCTTTATTGGCTGACATGCCCGAAATTAGCACTTAAAATATGGTCCTAGGAGGTTTCCGTCGATACATGACTCTCACCTGAAAAATGCCTGTATTTTCTCTGTTAATTTCTTGACATTTTACTTCTTGTGGTTTAACTTTAATCTTGTTCGTTCACATTTATCTATCAAACACATGCTGACTCTGAGGATTCTGTAGGGATTGCAACTTTTGAGATGGAGTATGGGCACTGGTTGGAGGAGCAAAACAGACATATTTGTGATATGAAGACTGCTTTAAACACTCATATAAGTGACGTAGAGCTCCGCATACATGTAGAGAGGGACATGAGCCACTATTTCGAACTTTTTCGCCTGAAAGCAACTGCAGCAAAAGCTGATGTTTTCTATGTGATGTCTGGCCTGTGGAAATCGTCGGCAGAAAGGTTTTTCTTGTGGATTGGAGGGTTTCGCCCTTCAGAGCTTCTTAAGGTGATGAATTAGTTATTTAAAATTATCAATTGAAGGTTATATGTGGGGGTGCCTTTGAACTTGTGAAATACCTCATTTTGATCTCCCCACCTTGCCAAGGTGGATAAACTTGATCTAAAACTTTGACAACTTATCACTGCATTCCAGTCTGCGCTGATGTTCGGCTCGGTATATTAAAATTTCTTTCAAGTCGAGCATTATGCTGGCAATTGTTAAAGTGCGTGACATATTGCCAGTCTGGTTTATGAATTATATAGTTGGTTTTTGGTCATTGTCTACTTTGCTGTAAATATGGTTATGGCCCCTGTTACTCCAAAACTGTGGTTATTGTGTTGTCTTGCACATAATAGCCAGCAAGTCCTGTCTAGTCATGTAAAGCGCAAATATTTATACAGTGATAATTCATTTGGAGGGTTCTGCTATTGGTATAGAGTCATGCTGATTGCATGTGGTTGTTAATAGAGCATTTCTCACTTCCTAGACGTAAGTATCGGTACCAACATATGTTATAGATTAGCATCTTATCATTTGGTTCATACGATCAACAAGTTCTTACATCATTCAAATAGTTGCTTCATTGACTCAAGTATTCATTTTATTCTGTGTTTCTGGACTTTCTGTCATATTTTCTATTCCGACCCAGTTTCTTCTGAGATATATTCACAAATTTATGTTGATTACAGATTCTCGTGCCTTGCATGGAGCCCTTGACAGAACAGCAACTTATGGATGTTGTTAATCTCAGACAATCATGCCAGCAAGCTGAAGATGCTCTTTCACAAGGTTTGGAAAAACTCCAGCAAAATGTAGCAGAGACTGTGGCAGCTGGTCAGTTGGGTGAAGCAAGTTACTCGCCTCATTTGGAAACTGCAATTGAGAAGCTAGAAGCTGCGGCCCGCTTTGTGCAGCAGGTCTTATAATGCACCTTCTCTTTGCATTCTCGAATGGTTTGAGTCTAAGTTCTTAGGCATGTGCACTCATAACACATACACAATCCATGAAGTAATCACTTCAATTTCAGAGGAAAAGGCATTCTTAACTTGCATTAAAGCATATCAGTGCCTTGTGTCATGAAATAATCCTGTTATGCAGATGTGGGTGATCAAGTTTTTGCTAGCATATAGGTCAAAATTGGTTGTGCTTGAAGTTATGCTCCCCAGCTTTCTGAATGAGGTCAACCAGCTGGGCTTGTTGTCATATCTAACATCAACTCTTTGTTTTAACAGGCAGACCATATACGCCAGGAAACTTTGCAGCAGATGTCTCGGATCTTAACAACACGTCAGGCAGCTCGAGGGCTGCTTGCCTTAGGAGAATACTTACAACGGCTTCGGGCTCTGAGTTCAGGTTGGGCAACTCGCCCACGTGAGCCTGCCTAGCTTCATATTAGGACCCTATAGCTGGTCAAGATCTCAAGGAGATAATCATCACTGGAGCCATACTCAGAAAGAAAAAGGGCGTCTTAGGGTAATGATGTAATCTTATGTAGACAATGCAAGCTGCTGACATTTTTCAAGCAGCCTCCTACAGCTGGAAAGTTTTAGATATAAATAGCCATTCTATCAAGAGGAAGTTTGTGGTTAAATCAATTCTCAGTGCTGCTACTGTCTTGCCATCAAATGATATATCACGTTGAGTCTGCAGATGAAACTTTGTCATGTAAATTGTAGTCTACTTGTGTTTTGTATTTTTGTTCTGCCTTGTACATAAATCGTGAGAATTACAAATTATTTGTTGCCTCCCATCTCCCTTGCTTATACTGAAATGGTCAATGTAGGCTAGGAAAACCCTAGCTGACAATGAACTCTAGGTCAATAATGATTGGCATGGATGTTTTGCTGCCAAAATTATGTAATATCATTGATGCACAATTAAGAAGATGCAACTCAGCCATTTTGTTTCCATTAGTTTCTGTTTCATTTCCAGGGAATTCTGACTGGGACAGCTTTAGCTCAGTTGTCTTGTGATCCCATAATGAGCATGGATGATAATTACTGGAAATAACCTAGTTGTCATACAACAGGATAGTGTTCCAGCAACACAAGCAAAGCCCTAAGTAAGCTAAAGCTATTCATAAACTACTCAAAAAGGATGTACAAAAGTAAGTAGCAAAGCAAAAAAGAAAGCGATGTTGTTACTATCGTATTACTAGTTCTACTAATCTTGCTGTAATCATTTAAGCATGCAACGTTTGTCAGCAATACTGAACTAACCAATCCATGTCATTCCACTAATTAAAACGACAAATCTTTGGACGTGTTCATCAGATTGCCACTATCAATCCACCATCCTGAGTCCACTCTTCAATGGCTTCATAGAATAGTTCAGCATGATTGGTCTCTACTTTTTATCTAGCTAGTGATGTTTCTTGTCTTTTTCGTTTCTTTTCTTCTGTATTTGCAATTTTTTCTCCCTTTTTCTGGTTTGTAGTTTATGTTTGGTACAAGGAGAAATACAAATCAAAGAGCATTTCCAGTTTCACTTTGTGAGTTTTTAAATCTTCTTATCCATCCCCACCACTTTAATATCACCAGTTGAGCTCAATCAATATTTTAGTCTTCAGAATCCACATTTAGAGATGGTTGCTTAGGCACATGGCCTGATTTGGAGGGTATTGCTGAGTAACCTGGAACTACAGAGCCAATAATTCTGAGAAATTGGACATTAACTGTCCTCAGAGGTCCGAGGTCCTCTTCCAATATAAGTTTTTTCTTGAGTATTGACTCTGCCTGCACCTTAAAAACGAAAGAATCTAATGCCTTGCCAGCATCGTTGACCTAAAAATTATCTGTCGCGCACACCGATAACTACTAAAGCCTTTCTTGGATTATGTTTTCCTTGCATGAGTTTTCAAGTAATGTATCCATTGGTGCACATCATGACATGTGCATCCACAGAACATGGAAATACAGTTTGATTTTTTCAGGTAATAGAATCAGAAACAAGCAAACTCATCCTATTGTTAGAAAGGTTAGATATTTGCTCGATATTATTGAAAGCAACCTATCAGAAGAGATCGATGCCAAAAAATGTGAATAATTACATATTCATCTCAGCTTCTGGCAGGTAGCTCCTCACAACTTTGACATTGAATAGTCCAACGCGTCAACAAGATAGTCTGCGTATGCCAAAACAAAAACCGTGACATTAGATCATTTGGTTAAAAAGAGCATGTAAACAAAATTAACAATGGTAATCATCATGCAAGCAATTCAGAGCTTTTTTTCACAGAAACTGCAGTTCTTAAAAGCTCTCAGAATCTCTCCTGAAAGTTACCTTATTGCTTATCTAAAAACACGAGGGTTTAATTTATTTAAGCACTTGAAGAGACATGAAGAGTACCTGCATCATCTTTGGTGAAGCACATCGGTGGCTTGATACGAAAAACATTTCCATGTATTCCACCTTTGCCGACTAAGATGCCAAGCTCTGCACTCAGGAACCAGTGATGATAAATACAAAGTTGAAATCGATGAGAAAATCATTTCATAATCAAAGGCTTATCTTTTCTATGTTTATGGTGTTAGGAGGTTGTGCCTTATTACCTCTAAGTTTCTCAAACAAGATTGCAGTTTCTGCTTTGGCAGGGGTTTTTTCCTTCCTGTCAGTCACAAGTTCTATCCCTACCATTAAGCCCCTGCCCCTTACATCTCCAATGACTGAAACAACAATTAAAATTTCAAAGCAGCTTAAAATATCATAAAAAAGTTAAACACTGATGCACTAAACTATTAGTAATTCAGAAGTTACATATCAACATCTAAATTCATGCAATCATCACATCTGACGAAAAAGTTGATAAAATTTGGACTTCTGTTTGGCTGGCTTGATTTCTATTCTGCACAAGGCTACAGAAGCAGCAAAACTAATTAATCCTATATGAAGCTGTTAAAGAAAGAAACTAGCTTGGCTCATGTCTTACAAAAACACACATGTGCACAACATTCAGATGCAGCTTATTTGTGTAATAGCCCATCCCAAGACATTGTACAAGCACATGCATAAAAGAAAATTCATCTGCACACACTTACAGGAACTAGGTTTTTGGCACAAACTCTGCAAAATAAAGTGCTAATGATATACTATACAAGTTAGGAGTGATTTAAGAAACTTATTTTATGTTATTTAGGGTTTTAGAAATAGGAAACAATGAAAAGATGAGATTACTTTATTTTTTAGGTTTTAATAATTTCTTTTTTATGAATATCTTCAATGTTTATTTTTGTCCTTAATTAGAGTGAGGTGGAATTTACATGTTACTATTGGAGATACACTATAATGTTAATATTGTATTAAATTTATAATAATCAATCAAAAGTTTTTTTAAAAATTGTGCTTTTATATATAGTTATGGATGAAAAGAGCCCTAAACAAAAATCTAGTTAGGTTTACATTAGTGTATGTTGGTATATGAATAGAACCACACTCAAAAGAATGGTTTGCTATAGCAAGTTAGTAATAGTTGGTTGCATTTGAAAGTAGTTCAGATTTCAGATGGTGCAAAAAGACAGCCAACAGAATACTTAATATACAGCGTGCAGAAAATGTCATGTAAATCACACAGGAAAATATCACAACAGAGTATTGAGATGCTAAGTTCAAGATAAATTACTGTCATGACTTCTTTGTAGCTCCCTCAAACGTCCAATCAAGTGCGAACCAACAGCAGCACTATGCTCTTGACGCTTCTCTTGGTCTATGACTCTCAATACTTCAAGCCCACCAGCAGAGCACACGGGGTTCCCACCAAAAGTATTGAACTGAATTTTTTGCGCCATTACTTGTGCTATTTCTGGTGTTGTTACTACAGCTCCTAATGGCAAACCATTGCCAATGCCCTGATAAATGCTATTTGGTGTTACTTGTGGGACGGTCATGCAGTTTTCAAAAGATAGTGAAAGTAACATATTGAAGTGAGAGCTATTTAAAACATAGAATTATCTTTGCAGCACTGATGAACAAATCTGAAAGAGGTGATTTTAAATACCTTTGCCATAGTAACGATGTCAGGGATTACACCTTGTGTCTCAAAACCCCAATAGTGGCTTCCTGTGCGACCAAACCCTGTTTGCACCTCATCAGCTATGCAAACGCCTCCTGCCTTGCGCACAATGTCATAAACCAATTTCAAGTATCCAGGGGCCAATTCAACCGCTCCTCCAACTCCCTATATTCATCCAAAAGAGAGAATAGAGTTTCCTTGAAATTTCATTTTCACGGTTGTCAAAACAACCATATACGCTGCTTACTGGAAACAAGTGTCAAAGTCAAGTCACCAACCTGAATGGTTTCAGATATAAATCCAGCAACTTTTCCTGAAGTACCATAATCAATGTGATCCTGCACATCTCTGGCATAACCAGTAGGATCAGAGCCAAAGATTCCTCGGTACGGGTCTGGGTTAATAACATGATGAATTTCGCCCTGCAGTATTCTTCTGTTAGATTTACTGGAATCAATCCAATTACAACGAGTGATCATATTTTCCTGCAGCAACAGTAGATCACACAAACCTGCGGAATTGAGTATTTCCATGTGTTTAGAGCTGTCAGTCCTATTGTACCAGAACTTCCACCATGATATGAATTTCTCAACGAAATCATTTCAAGGTTACCACTGTATAGTCTAGCCATCAGCATAGCTAATTCATTAGCTTCTGATCCAGAATTTACAAAATAGACAACCTGCACATGCAAACAAGTTTAAAATTTAGATTTTGTTTTCAAATCAGTTTAAGCAGCAAAATCTTCAATAATCGTCCTCACAATTTACTTCAGGAATATTTTGTACCTTTGACACAAATAATGATGAATTACGCACTAATTACCAAGAAAATTCATGTTTTTAAAAAGTTAACTAATTAGTTTAAGCATTATCCAACCAACCACTTAGAATAATGATCATCATTTTAAAACAAAAACAAATAATCAAAACCTAAATTATATCGTTCCTGTATATTCCTTCAAGAATTACGATTATTTACCGAAAGGAAATTAAAAGAAAGGGATCAAGGACACCAAAGACCTTGAGATTTCCAGGCATCTTAGCAGCTAAGGTCTCAGCAAAATCAGCAATTGTATGGTTCAAGTAAATGGTAGTAGCATGTTGGAGCAGCTTGCTTTGCTCCATAATTGCATTTAAAATTTGAGGATGGCAGTGCCCACAAGAGACAGTCACTATCCCAGCAAAAGCATCCAAATACCTCCTACCATTTTCATCAAATAAATATTGCATCTTTCCTTCAACAATATTCAACTGCAAAACGACAACAACATCATCAATCAACACAAAATGAAAAAGGAAAGATAGATTGAAATCAAAAGGGCAAGATCAGAAAGTGATGAACAGAGTGACAACACAGCTAAACCAAACAAAGATCAAAACTTTTATGCCATATATGAAGAAGGAAACCATTAAATTAAAAGGGTACATAAGATTAGAGACTAACAGGCTTCTGATAGTAGTAAAAAAGAGAAGGACCCAAAAATTTCTTGCGTTTTTGCAAGATTTCATCAGCTGATGGTCCTTTGTAAGGTTTTGGTTGGTAATCAAATGGTGGAAGTTGAGGAGGAGAATCAATAGGAGAAGGAACTGTAGAGAAAGAACTGCAGAGAGATTTCCAACAAAACTTGGCTTTGGCTTCTTTCACTTTTCTTCTTAACATTTGTGTTTGGAAAGCCATGGCCAAAAAGCATATGAATTTGAGAGGGGAGAAAAACAATAGCTGATGCCTTGGTGGGGGGTGATTGAGAATGACTATGTGGGTGTGTTCATTTATGGAGGCTTTTCGTCTTGTTCCTTTCTTTCTGCAAACATGTACTCATTATTTTGTGTTTTTTAATGTTTTCCTTTTCTCTGATAACATTCAAACTTTTTTAAATTAATTTTATTTTTATGATTTTAAATTATTTTAATATATTAATATAAAAAAAAATTTAAAATAAAATTTAAAAATTTAAAAATAATTTTTAAATAAAAAATACTTTACAAAATTAAAGCTGATATGGATCTGAGTAGACTGAACCAAACAAAGATTCTTACAGCTAATAATACATGGGCCACTTGTCAGCAAGATACTGTTTATTGAAAGATACATTGCGGTCAAGTTATGATCCACTGCGGCTGGACATTTTCGAGGAGAATATTCTTGAAGTCCTACTTACCCACCATCTTGATTTTTTATCATGACTCAATATGATAATTAAACAAATTAACCACAAAACAATGATCAAGCACGCTCATCAACCGAAGGCTTGGAATTATTGAAAGTATAATTGTTGTTATTTTTTAAAAGAATTTTATTTAAAAATATATTAAAATAATATATATTTTTTTATTTTTTAAAAATTATTTTTAATATTAGCATATTAAAATGATCTAAAAACATAAAAAATATTAATTTAAAAAAAAAATTTAATTTTTTTTAAAAATATTTTCAAAATATAAAAACAAACAGGATCATATGAATTTTGATGCAATTCTAGTTGTATTGGAAATTATCTAATTCAAAAACAAATCACGTGATTTTAGTCTAGAACAAGTATAGTTTTTGGATTAGATTGGTGTAAGGTATTTTTTTAACATAAAAAAATATTTATACGCTACTAGTATATTGTAAAAAATTAAGAAAAATTCAAGAATCCGATCAAAACAACAATAATAAATAAATCAAAATAAAAATAATCATGATGATTTGCAAAAATAAAAAATACTTCCCAATATTCTAAAAAGATTTCTTGCCAAGATCCAGAAAAAAACCTCTAGAATCATACTTGATAACAAATTAAAAATTAAATGGAATTTAATAAAAAAGTGTTAAATAGCATAATTCTCATCCGAAAAAAAAATAATTAAGAGAAAATTGTATATGATTAAAGGTGAAAATTTCCAATTAAATAGTGTTGAAAGAGTGGCATTTTGATAAATTGAAGGAAAAATCCTACCTTCCCAATATAATAGGCTAAAGTCTCGTGGAGAGGAAGAGAGAGCTTGGAAAATTTCTTCTTCTCCTTCAATTCTTCATTTCCTTCCAAATTTTAAGGCATAGAGAGTGACAATTGAGTGATTTCCTATCAAAGTTAATGTGACCCTAACTTGATTATCAAGAGATCAATTAGAGATTCTATTGAATCTAGTTATAAAACTTAAAATAAAGAGGTTCATTGAGGCAATCAATGGACTTTTTCAATATACATGAGCTAAGGTGGACTTTAAAAGAATATGAAAAACTTAAAAAACAATCTTAATTAATTTGATTCATGTTCAAGAAGGGCTTATAAAGGAGTATTCATATATTATAAAAAGAATGGAAGAAAAAGATTTAAATCTGCTAATTTTAACATTACACTAATGTTTTGGCAATAACTAGAGTTATAGAATGGATTTTGATGCAATTCTAGTTGCATTGAAAAATAAATGCCCATATTTTTTCCATTAATATATGGTACAACTTTTAATCATTAAGACAATGCAAGAACCATTCGTTTGAAGTTGTTTGAGGTTAGGTTTCAATTTTGGCAATGAATTACAAAATTCAACTTTGATTTTATTTTAATTAGTTGGGCTATTATATTTTATCTTTTCATTTATTTTAGGGTTTACATAATTTATTATATCTAAGATTTTATAAATAAATATGTTGTGTGTTGTTCTATCATCGATTAATTCCCATTTCACGTTTAATTTATTTTTTCATATTATATTATTGGTTTTGTTGTTGTTTTGTTTTTAGGCTCCATCCAAATAGATTAGGGCCTTTGCTTTGCTTTGATTTATCACCAAGTAGTAGTGATTAAGTATCATTTGTTTTAGGTGTTATTGGATAAATATCTTGCACTATGTCATGAATGGGGTCAAATTTTTTTTAACATAAAAAAAATGTTCAAGTGACACCAACATTTTTATAGAAGCAAGAAAAATATGAGACCCATGTTATTGACACAACTGGGTTCAATAAGCTCAATTAATTTACTAATATAATTAAAAAAGGCATCGATAGTAAATAAAACAAACAAAAAAAAGGTAATAATTAATTATAAAAAATAATTGTCAATATCATACTCGAGAGGAGAAGAAAGAAAGACTCGTTAAAGACTTACTATCACTCTACTATGGACACCATCCCATCAATAAAAAAAGCTCTCTGAGACAATTCTAACGCTATTGTGAAACGCTGTACGATGACATTGAAAGCGGGCACACACACTGTCAAGGCAGCGACCCAGAAAGCAAAAAAAAAATCATGAAGTGAGCATCTCATATCAATATTTCTTTTATAAAAGATAAATTTAAAAAAGATCTGACATAACCTATGCCATTTTCAAATTAGTGAAAAATCCTATAACAAGCAAATACAAAAAAAAAAAAAAAACAAAAACAAAGCCTAATCTTCAATTAAATAAATGTTGAATGATAAATTAAAAAAACATGAGCTTTGTAAAAAGAAAATAAATAAATAAAAGCTAACTTGAACGAATCTCCTAAACCTGGGTTAATCTTCGAAATTGCAACTCATTGAATCCTAGACTCAAGCTTAATCAATAAGCTCAATTGCCAATCAATTTAATATTAAAGGATGAAATCATGAAAAAAATATCAATTTAAAAAAGTCACCAAGGCAAAAGAAAGAATGAAGGTCAAATATGATAGGAAAAAAAACTTAAGGAGGATGAAATCATAAAAGAATAATTCAATTTTAAAAATTATTTCAAATAAAACAAATAGCAATTAAAAGAATGAAAATCAAATCTGAAAAATGATAAAAAAATTTAAATGAGAATGAAATTGAAAATATATATATAATTTTATAAAATTTTTTAATATAAAATAAATTGTAATCAAAATAACGACCAAATCTGAAAGAAAAATATATTAAAGGGCTGGTTTTAAAAATTGAAAAAATAGGTGCAAAAATGAGAAGGAGAGAGAAAATAAAAACAAAAAAAGGCTGACAATGCCAAACTGGAGGTATGTTGACCAGACAGTTAATCTAGGGATCGAGAGGCTGCCGAGAAAATTCAAACACCACCCTGAAAGTCAATATATGGCCACCGAATGATGCCACACACACCGATCAAAAGAGTGCGATCATCATCCACGCATTGACATGTGCAACACACACATTAACCGATTTTTAAAAATAATTTTTATGTTAATTAAATCACCAATCACCCCTAAGTTAACCTTATTATATATATAAAAAAAACCATAATGAAAGGATGAAAACACCCATGGACATCAATTTAATGTTTTTTTTAAGGGTAACTAAGTAATTTTACCATGCTGAAAAAATAAAAAGACTAAAAAGCCCTTGAATTCTAGTTTAATCTTTTTTTACTTTTAAAGGTAATTAAGTCATTTAACTATAAAAAAACACAAAAATACTAGTTTGTCTTAATAAATTTGATGATGACCAATAAATTTTATGAAAAACTATATAACCCTTACTAATAAGTTATTAGATTTTATTTAAGATGAACAAAATAATCATTTTATTATTTCAATAGGTTTGTTGGGAAGTGTGGTTGTAGTTGTTTTTCAAAGTACTTTTTATGTCGAAATGTATTAAAATAATATATATTTTTTATTTTTTTAAAATTATTTTTAAAATTAATACATTAAAAAGATCCAAAAACATATAAGAAAAAATAATTTTTTATAATATTTTTTTAAAAAAATATAAGTTAACCTGCATTTTCAAATGCTCCCGATACTTGGCTTGGTGTGCAGTGAATTATTCAAATGACTAATGTGTACTCTATAGTTTTGAAGTTTGAGAACTTCAAGATGTGTCATCATGATAATTCTAGTAGTTTGTCCTGAACATTTAAAATTATTCGTTTTGGCTAATTTTGTGTTTTCGTAAACCTGTTTTAGCCAGCACTGTCTTTTCTCTCTGATAATTTATTCTATAAATTTCTAAAGTGGGGTCCTCTAAGCAAGTGTAAGTCATAAAACACAGCTTTGGTCACTACAGGTTAAAAAAAAATGATGTTTTTACTGTAAATAATCTTACAAACACAATTCATTATAACATTTTTTTATGTTTTGTGTTTTGAGTTTTTCTTTTTCAATCTTTTATTTTTTTAATTTCATCTTTATATATTTTATTATCTTAAATTTAACATTTCACAGCCTTGAAAAAATTATTGTAATTGCTAGGAAAAATTACTATAACTGCTACCGTGTCCTGCTACTCATTGACGCAGATTGTAATAGTGCAATTCATAATGATTTTTTTTTATTATTATTTTTATATTTAAAGATTATAGTTTAAATCCTAGAAAAATTGTTGCATATGCTTTTATTACAAAAATAAAAAATAAAAAATAAAAAATAAACTAAAGAAGCTCATGAAGAAAGTGTGAGATAAAGCATTCTTTATTGTAACCGAGCTTTCTTTTCTTTTTTTTTCTTGGAAGAATTTTATATTTTGTTCCTTTTTTTTTCCAATTCATTTTTATATTTTGTGTTTGTTGGGGGGGGGGGGGTGTTTGGTATTGACTATTTTGTTTTATTATCTTGCAGTGTCAAAAAAACACTTACAATTTTGTTTACTTGGCTTCTAGGTTCTCACAACCATGGGAAAAAAAACTTAGATATTTAATTGATGCTTAATTTGATAAAATTAAATTAAATTTAATTTATGAAAGTAAATTAAATTTTTTAGGACTGAAATTAACTATGAACAAAAATACTACCTCTTTTCCTTTAAAAAATAAAAATGTCTTTTTTTTTTCTTGGTCACATTAGCTAGTAAACAAAGTTGAAAAGTAGGGTGGTTCACTTCGGTCCGCTGAAAAAAACAAAATTGTTATAATGCTTTCTTGCTTGCCTCTGCATAGATGCGTTCTCTGTAAGGAACTGATTTTATTTTTATTTTTTGTCACATCAGTGTTGGAAAAAAATTGAGATTTTTTTTTCTTCAATTGACCCTTTAGTTGTTGTTTTTTTCCTGTGTTTTTTTTTTTTTTACATTTATGCTTCTGTGTACGTATGAAATTGTGGTTGGTTTTGCAATTGTAATTTGAAAAAAAAAATAAGTTTTAATAAAATAATTTTAATTGCTACTAATTAAATTAAAATATATGTTTAGTTAAAATTATTATTGAAATTACTGATTAATAAAAAATAATTGAAAGATGTTTAGTTAAAATTATAATTTTTTAAATATTTTTTTATTTATTAACATGGGTGTTCAGGTCAGTTTGGGTCTACTTCGACAAATTTCACGAGTCTTGAAGTTAACAACCATGTAAATTTCCAGTGACCCTGAGGTTTATGGGACTCAAACTGGTGATATCTAGAGAGCAAATCTAAGAATTGATAAGTTAAATTATACCCTTCAAGGTTAATTTTTTTTTTAAAAAAAATAATCTTGAATCTACAAGAGGTAGTTGGGTTAGAGAGACAAAAACAAGGGAGAGCTGAACAAGAAACATAAAAGATTCCAAAACATTTATGGCCTTGAATGATTTTTATTGAATTTGTTTTTACATGTAACTTGATCTTTCATTACAGTTTTGCATCTTTTATATAACCATAAATTTGCATATTGTAATTACATCTTTTTCTATATTAAAACACTCTATCCATGACCAGAATTATGGAAGCTTTTTGCATAGTTAGCCTGAGGATATTTTCAATGGTTGCAGTACCCCTTGAGCTTTCATTGAAAATAGAGTTTTAAATTATGTTTGTTTAAGCGATGCTCCGTTTGAAAAGCATAAAACTCATATTTTCTGTGCGTTGCATAGCACCCCTTACAACCAAACACATTTTCACCTTTGTATTTTTTGGAATTATAGCTGCGGTTATAATTTAAAATATTTTTTTATTAGAAATATATTAAAATAATATATTTGTATTATTTTTTAAAATTATTTTTTAGATCAGTATATCAAAACAATCTAAAAATATAAAAAAATTATTTTTAAAAAAATATAAATTGAATCGCGTTTCTAAACGATCCTGCATATTAAAATCCAAGATACTACCACATATTAGACCTTTGTAACAGGATGATCCTAAATAATCCATGTCAAAATGCATAATTAAAATCAATCCACAACACTAATACTCATTCATTATAGTAATAAACAACTTAAATAAACTATTTAGGCAGTGATCCAGTAATAAAAACTTGGGACTAAAAAGTTTGTTTTCTCTGTGGTCTCAGATTCGAGTCATGCGGTTGCTCATATGATAGTCACTGGAGGTTTACATGGTCGTTAACTTCAGAGCCTGTAGGATTAGTCGAGGTGCATACAAGTTAACCCGAACACCCACATTAATAAAAAATAAAAAATAAAATAAACAGCTTAAACAATAATCAAATCTGAATGCATTTTACATCAATTTGCATGTCAAAGGAAAATAGAAACTCTGTAACAAAACACCAGCCTACAAACCCAAACACACGGGTAGCACAAGTGAATATGAAGAAAAATCGAAACTCTGTAATAAACAACCAAACTTGAAATGATACATGGTAATTAAAAACAAAAAAGAAATTAAAAGAGCTAAGAAAAAGTTAGATCCATTGTCAACTTACCAGGATCTTGAAGTAGAAATGATGTATAAGCAAATTATATCAGCCAAAAAAGAATTTTGAATTTCCGATCCAAAAAAATTTCCCGGTTCAAAAAGGCAATTTGAGAATCATTTCATAAAATTATAAGCAATTGCAATAACCAAAAATATAAAAAACATTCATAAACAATATATTATTTAAATTCCAGATGAGTTTAAGTTTGGTTTTTTTTTATCTTTTTTTTTTCATTGTCATTTTTTTCATAAATTTATTTATTAATGTAGTATTTTTTTTGTTCATATTATTTAAATTACGAATTGAACCAATGATTTGGTTCTAAAAATTTTTACCCTACCATTTTTTCTTACATAAAAAAAATTACTCGACTCACAATAGAGCACAAACAATAAATCTAGTAAAATAAACTAAATCATGTAGAGAAATACTATAACAATAAATAATATTTTTTTTTTGACCCTTAAAAAACAATCATTATCCTAGCAATTGAGAGGTAATTTAGTTTCTTTATAGGTACACATTGATCATTGGAAAATTAATTAGGTGCAAACCTTACTTTTGGCTTCTATTTTGAACAATACAATGACTAAATTAGCTTTATAAGGAAAAAAAACATTAACTTGTGTCCAACAGCATATTAGACATTTTGATTAAGCACAATTAAATTACTCAACTGCCATAAGAATCAATAAAAATAAAGCTTCCATTAAAGGGGGTTTTGTCATTTCATTTTGATTATTTTTTTGTTATAATCAAGTTGAATTATGGGTAATTTCATCTTTTACAAATATAAAATATTAATAAAAAGAAAAAGTGGTTGGCCAAAGTATGAGAGTATCCTACCATTTATATTTCATATCAATTTAGTCCTTGTTTTTTTTATTGATATTAATTTTGTTATTTTATCTTTTTTTTATTGGTTTTTTTCTTCAATTTTATTCCTAATAATTAGGTTTTATTTGATTTTTATATCAATTTTAATCCTCATTCTTTTAATTTTTTTTAATCCTTTCACTAATTAAATTTTGTTTCAATTTCATCTCTATCATTTGATCTTATTTTTTTTATGTTGAATTTTCACCCTATTCTTGTTACTAATGTTTATTTTGTTTTGGATCTTTTTTTTATTGCATTTCTTTTTCAAATTTCATCCCTCAACTTCTTTTTATTGAGACACGGGTTTTGAAGATTAATACGGGTTGACTTTGATCTTTTTTAGGTTCTTTTATAAAATTTTTTTTTTTTTCAATTTCATCCTTTAATATTTAATTTTTATGGAATTGGTCTTCATGTATTTTTTTTTCCATCTCTTTCTTTTTTATAAGATTATCCAAATTCTATGTCCATGTTCGCAGGGTTAGCAAATTAACCCAGATTAACTTGGGTTTTTGTTTTTTCTTTTTAAATTTTTTTTCTCTAATTTCATGCTTCAATACTTTTTTTTTTATTAAGAATTTTGCTTCGTTGTTTTTTAGGTTTGCCTCTTGCGTGATAATTCCTGGCCTCATGATCACGATCATGAGTTTTGGAAGTTAACATGGGTTGACTTTGATTTTTTTTAATGTCATTTAAAAAAAAATCAATTTCATCCTTTAACATTTAATGTTTTGGAAATTGGTCTTCTTGATTTTTTTTCACTTTTTTTTTTCTATTGAGTTATCTCAATCATGTATTCATGGTTGCAGGGTCAACGGATTAACACTGGTTGACCCAATTTTTTTTTCGTTTTATCATTCAACATTAATTTTTTTTCTAATGCATAAATAATTGTCTAATCAATACGCTCCTTATCAATGCCTTGTAGGCACTTGCTAGCATTACACTAAATGCAAAAGATAATAGAAATCCTTTTTTAATAGTACGTAGTTGATGTTCATGATGGATCATGGACCGCTAAGTGAGGGTATTTTTCACATGGCTCATGGATCATGTTCATATGATTGCAGCAGCTATACTAGTATATATCCTTCAATTTTAGAAGTAGAACACGCACATCTCCAGAATCTTCTTCAGATTTACACATTAAGCAGAGTTCCAAGAAGGAGTTGACTAAAAATGGGTAACAAGAATGTTGAAGAGTGGGGAATCAGCCAAAGCTGTGACTTCCTCATATGCCAACTATCCGCCTTTTCATAGTAAATCCTGAATCAACCAAGTTTTGTAGACTTGACAATTGAAGTTTGTTTCTAAATGCTATATGCCTACCAATAGTCCTTACAAGAACAGGAACCATCCTTGAAATGGTGAAAACGAGTAGCATCTCTCACAATTATTTCTCTGTCCACGAGCTTGGAGATAAATTTGATTGCATTGTGACAGTCATTACAGACTCGAAGGTTCTTCATGATCCGCAATGTAGTGTTTTCTGGAGTACTTATTATCCCAAATGCGATGGCAAGTTTCTCGCTGTGATATCTAAGAATCTGATCTTTCACCTCTACTCCAAGGTCATGCAACACAGATTCAGTGTCTGGAGCAAAACCCATCTTTTTTATCTCCTTCCAGATCTTGTCCATCATCTTATAGATTTCGTCTTTCCGTGGGTGAAGACCATCCTCCACTCCAAATACATGGGTTTTGTTCTGGATCTGAACCCAACTAAGTCCTTGCTCCTTTTTAACTCCTCTAGCCTTCATCAATTTTCTAATTTTTGCAGCATCATCCCATTTCCCACAAGATGAATACACATTAGCAAGGGCAGAGTATGCCCCACTATTGTTAGGCTCAATAAGTAGCAGTCTCTCTGCCGCAACTTTTGCCAGATCAACATTTTTATAAACCTTACAAGAAGATAAAAGTGAACCCCAAGCTATAACATCTGGTTCCATAGGCATATTTTCTACAAATTTGTATGCTTCTTGCAGCAATCCAGCACGCCCAAATAGGTCAACCATGCATGCATAGTGGCTCAGGGTGGGATCAATTTTGTGTACATTTTTCATCAAATCAAAATAGCTTCGGCCCTGCTCCACCAATCCTCCATGTGTACAGGCAGAGAGCACCCCAACATAAGTTATATGGTCAGGCTTGATACCAAGTGCCAACATCTGTTCAAATAGTTCTATGGCTTCTTCTCCAAGACCATGTTGAGCTAAAGCCATAATCATAGAAGTCCAAGAGACAGTGTCTCTGTTCTGACGTAGAAGATTGAATACTTTCCGTGCACCATTTATGCTTCCAGCTTTTGCATACATCGTAGTCAGAGCATTGCCCACAGAAGGTGACAATGCCTCCCCTGATCTTATTGCACTTGCATGAATTTGTTTTCCACGATTCAAAGATGTCACACTTGAACTGGCACTCAACATAGCTGCTAGAGTAAAACTGTTTGGCCGAGGCCCTTCACTAACCATTGTTTTGAATACCTCTATAGCATCATTATTTAAGCCATTCTGTACATAACCTACAATCATGGCAGTCCAAGCAACCACATCGGGGTCTTTCAATGAGTTAAATATTTGTCTGGCTGGGGTTATATCACCGAGCTTGACATATCCATCCAATAAGGCCGTAAAAGCTATCACATCAAGATCTGAAATCCCACTCTGCTCTATGATTCTTCGAGCAATTTCAACTCCTCCAGACTTCGCATACATTGAGATCAAAGCATTTCCCACAGCTCCTGAAGCGTCGAACATTGTCCGAACAATATAACCATGAATTTGTTTGCCAAAACTCAACTTCTCAAGATTGGCACAAGCCGATAAAGCACTTGCTAGGGAAAACCTATCAGGCTTCAGAGACGTATCTTTTAACATACTAGAGAAGAACTGTAATGCTTCATTATCAAAACCATGCTGATTGCATCCTGCAATCATTGAATTCCATGAAACAATATCGCGTTCACTCAAGAGCTCAAACTGAGCAAGAACGAGGTCAACCCTACCACAATTCATATGCAAGGAAATCATAGCATTCCAGCTTGATGTGTTCCTCAACTTCATCCTATCAAAAACAACCTTGGCCATCTTCAAATCCCCTGTCTTTGCATACATATTTAAAAGCGAATTTGCAACAGGAACACACGCATGAAGTCCTAATTTAACAACAAAAGAATGAACCTTCTTCCCTATACCTCGAGACCCGGTGGCAGCACATGAAGCAAGGACATTAGTAAGTGTGAACTGGGTCGGCAAAACTTTATCCTTCACCATATCTACAAAAATCTTTATCGCATCTTCAAAACGACCCATTTGATTATAACCCACGATTATCGTAGTCCACGAAACAGAATCACGAACAGGTATTAAATCAAACACCTGATGGGCTTTCTCTAATTTTCCCTGCTTCGCATACCCAGAAAGAATTGTGTTCCATGAGAAAGTGGTCTTCACAGGCATTTCATTGAATAAATCGTGGGCATCTAAAAGAGACCCGGTTTTTGCATACAAGTTCATGAGGTTGTTCATTAAATAGACACTGAAGGTAAGGCCTAATTTAACCATCTGAGCATGGATTGATTTTCCTTTTAAAGGGTCTCTCGATTTAAGGCTAGTTTGAAGGAGATGGGCACAAGACTCTGAATGACAAGAGAAATACGGTGGGTTTGGGATCTCCATTGGAGGGTGGATTAAAACGGGTTAATGTTACGTTATGCTAATTAGTGGAAGCAGCATAAGATTGGTTATAGCGAACTAAGTTTCCATTTGCCTTTCCGATTCAACTTATATTTTTTAAAAAAAATATTTTAGCTTCAAATTATTATTATTATTTGAAGTTGCAGTTCAAATGAATGCGGTGCTTCACCCAGTTTCACCGACGGTTTAAGCGGTGAATAGGGACTTTCGGAACTCCAAGTTTCTGTTTTTAGATTATTTTTATATTAAAAATGATTTTTTAAAATAAAAATAATATATTATTTTGATGTAAAAATACTATGAAATATAATATCTATTATACTCCTAAAACGACCCTAACTAGATAGGGGTTTGTGATACACTTCATGTTGACTTAATTTTTTTCAATAATAAGAAAAAAAAATACTAAAACAATGCAAGTGTTCTTAAAAAAGTGGATCATTGACTCAATATTAATTAATAAAATCAATTACTTCAAATAATATGAATAAAAAAAATACAATGATAATAAATAAATTTACAAAAAATAATAATTAAAAACATAAAAAGGCTAAAAAACTCAATTTGAATTCATCTGAGTTAACATGTTAAATTTGCGACTTGATCGTGATACCAAGGTAACTCTGTCAAAAACAAATTTAATAAAACTATGACACTCAATTATCAAATAATCTAATATTAAAAGGGATTCCTGGTATGAGGTAATAACTTAACCAACTAGGATAAGTTCTCGAAGACAATCTATATAAAATTTGATGCTTGTAATGATATAGTATAAGAGTTCAACAAGATAGAACAAGAGAAGGATGTAGAACCTTATGTGAAGAAATCCGAGGAACTCAAATCATTAATGGGTTCATTAAATAATTCCTTGCTAAAAGCATATTATATATCCAACTTCATTAGTATGATGAAGAAAGACATTAAACCAATATTAAAGATTCTTAAGTCAATTATTCTCGTGCAATCTTTTGAGTTAGCCAAATGACAAAAAAAATATAACTATGTAATAGCCAAGAAAAACAGACTAATTCTAAAAACTTCTCTAACAAATGGCTTTGAAAGATTAGCAAGTAATTTTCAATTAAAACCTTCAATCAATGCGCCGAATGACTTTAAACAATCAACTAATAATCTTCATGAGCAAATAAAAAAGTTTGGGTTGTGTTTTAAATGTAGGAATAAGTTTGTTCCTTGTTATAAAGGTTTACATATGATAAAAGAATTGAAAGATAGTAGAGAAAATATTTTTTAGGCAGAAGAATAAGAAAAAAAATCATTAAAAGAAGAAAAGATTGAGAAGTATGGATTATCTCTAAATGCATTAGTAGAAAACTATGCTCATAACACCATCAAGATTAGAGAGAGTTGTCAAGGAAAAGATCTAGTAATACTAATAAATAATGAAAGCACTCATAACCTCAAAAATAAATAAGTGATATTTAAAATCAAAGTTGTGATAGTTAAGACTACAATGTTAGTTGTTACCATTACCAATTGAAATGTTATGAAATGCAATGCTCACAATCTAAAATTTTAGTGATTTATATAAGATTATAAATTCCAAGCAGATTTATGAGTTTTGAAATTAAAAAGGTATGCATTGGTATTAAAAATATAATGGTTAAGGGTGTATTCACTTATCCTATTTGATTTTAAAAAAAAGAAGTTTTCATTTAGAAAATATAAAAGGATAATTGAGCTGAAAGGTATTATGGGGGAAGCTAGACTAAAATAAATCACCTTAACTAAGGTCATAAAAGTTTTAGAGAGGGATTATATGGATTTATTAGGTAGTTTTTCACCGTAAAAGCTATGAGAACAACATAAAATACAGTACAACATTTAGTTGTGGAAGCATTATTAAAAGAATTTAACATTGTACTTATATAGCCTATATAATTACCACCTACCAGGAGTTTGGACTGTAAAATTCCATTAATTCTTAGGGAAAAGTAAGTAAATATAAAATCGTACAAGAATTTTTATATGGATAAAAAGAAAATTGAGAAGGTGAAATAAATGATAAGTAATGGAATAATTAAGCATAACAATAGTCCATTTGCTTCTTTAATACCGCTAGTTAAGAAGAAGAATAACATTTGGAGATTTTGTATTGACTAATAAAAGTTAAACAATTTGACCATAAAAATATAAGTTCCCAATTTTGTTGATAGATGAATCTTTGGATGAACTTCATAGTTTAAAGTTATATTTTAAATTGAACCTAAGGTCTAGGCATCATTAGATAGGGATGTTTGAAGAGGATGTGAAAAAGACAACCTTTAAAACATATTATGAACATTATGAATTATGAGTTCAAAGTGATTCCTTTTGGATTAACTAATACACTAATAACATTTCATGCATTAATGAATGCTATCTTAAAGCTTTTATGGAGAAAACTTATCTTGATGTTTTTTTTATATATATATATATAATATATTGGTGTATAGTTTTATATTAGAACTACACCTTAATCATTTTAGGTTAATCTTGGAGAAACTAAAGGATAACCAACTCTTTTCAAAAAGATTAAAGTGTTCCATATTTGAGAAGAAAGTGGAATATTTAATACATGTTATCTTTGAAGAAGAAGTAGTTATACAAAACTCGCGATTTAGATCACGAGACCGGGATTAATTTATAAAAAATAAATTATAGATAATCATAAACAATTTTTTTTATTAAAAAAAAGTAATATACAATGATAATATTGTAAAAGAAAGTGAGCAATCGAATGACATTAACTTTTCAAACCTATGACCAAGGTTAATAGATCAGAAGTACTATAAATGAAAAAAAATATGAAACCTAATTCTTAAAAAATCAAATGTCGTGCGTTGAAACCGAGAAAAAAATCAATTACATAAAATGATCTAAAAAAATTATAATTAAGAGAATGAGGGTGAAAATAAAAAAATAAATAAATTAGAGGGCAAACAAAATTTTTTAATTGGAGGGTTAAATTGAAAACCAATAAAACTTTTACGAAAGGGCCAAGAAAAAAAATAAAAATAAAATAAAATAACACATGAGAAATTGTATTTGAATGACTAAATTGAAAACAAACAAAATCTTATAAAAGGAATGAGAACAAAAATCAAAATAATTAAAAGAATGAGAACTGAAATTGAAAAAAAAAACAAAAAGGAAAAATTATGTATTTTTTCTTATAGGAGAGAGAAAAGAAAGAAAAAAAAATGACCACCAACAATAATTCAACTATCATACATCATCATGCGCCACCCTAGAAGGGAGATGATACAATGACATTTTCAATGATAAAGTGTAATGTCAGGTTAGGCTATTGAATGACATTGTATGTGCCACTTAAATGATGTAAATACTAACCATTCGCTAAGGGGTAATGAATATACAATAGTAGCTCATATAAATAAAAAACTAATAATTCAATAGAAAAATACCAAAACACTCCTTATGACCCTTAGAATTAAAAAAAAAACCATATTAAAGGTAAAAAACACTCCAAACATGTACATTATTTTTACTCTTTTCTAAGGTTAAATACACATTTTTAATCTCTATTAAAAAGAAAAAAAAACTCTTGATCAAGAACTTTAATTTTTTTTTATTTAAAGGTAAATAAGTATTTTAATCATTTTAAAATTTATAAAAAAGATAAAAAAAACATCTGATAAACAGTTCTAAATTTTATTAATTGTGAGAATAAAAATATATTTTTATTATATACAAAAATTAAAAAAAATATTAACATGTGCCAATAATTTTTAATAAGCAATAAATCAGCGAAAAAAACCTCATTACCCCACCCTCGACGCTTCCATTTTTTTCATCCAGAAACATCATGGTAATTTAACAAACAATGTCCAGTACTGGAATGAAAGACTTTTGTTAATGATTTTGGAGATGCCATTTGATTGAATGATTCCAAACAAAAAAAAACAAGCAAACAATAAAAAAATCTCCAAGTTTCCCTAACAGCCATACAATTCAAATCATGCAGTACACACAATTACAAAACAAAGGAGAATATCTTGCCTAAAATAAAGAAAATGCCCCGTCACCCCCCACCCCCGGGACCCACCACCACCGGCAGCACCTTCCAAACTTTATAAATTTTATCCGTGCGAACCGTACCGTTTTACAGTTGCTAGCTGGCTTGGCTCCCTCTCACCGATTCATTCTCTCCGACAATGACACTTGGATTCTTCTTTCATTATTTTAATCAAAAAATAAAAAACCCGAACAGAATTCTCTCTCTTCCTTGGTGGGTACCACCAAAGCAAAGGGGAAAAAGTCAAAAGAGAGAAAAAAAAAAAGGAAGCAAAAACAAAAATCATCCCTCTCTCCTTCTTCTCCTTTCTCTTCTTCTCTTCTTCTCTCTTTCCCTTCCCTTTCCCTTTTTCTTTCTCCGGCCGGTAGACCCACCAGGACAAACCTTCTCCGCCAGCCACCTTCCCTTTTTCTCTCTTCGTTGCGCCACCGATTCACCATCGCCGCAAACGCCGGCATCCTCGATCCCCCTTTCCTTTCCCTCTTCCAGCAGCGGCCACAGCTCACAATCACTACCGACCTTGCTTCTTGACGCCGGAATCATTAACGTTGTCACCATTCATCCATCTCACCAGGGTTCCTCCTCGTCCGATCTCTGTCTCACCTCGGTTTTCTCTCGTCAACGACAACCTCCACAACGCCTGAAAACAGCAGCCATCTCAGGCTACCGTGAGAACAGATAATAACAACAACCAACAGCCACGAGTAGCAGCAATGGAAGTCTTCCAAGCCGCCTACTCTTCATCCTCTTCGATCTCCCTCTAGGTAGCGGTGGGTGGCACCGCTGGCAGAATCAAGAAGAATACAACGCCCCTCTCCAGCTTCATCCAATACACGCCTCGAAGCAGCATAGCCTCGTGGGACCAGACGATCCAGGCGTCGACGCGTGACTGGCACGCGCTGTCACCACTGTAGAGGCAGAATCTTCAACAGGTGTCTCCTCCTCCTCCTCCTCCTCAGTTTCTGCATTTATTTTAAAGAAAAGAAAAAATAATGAAATGGAAAGTGGCAGATTTGTCGCGGATTGGTTTTTGATGCGATGTGAGGGGTCGGAGACCCCGTTGGGATGTTGATGGGCCCCTGAAAAAGAGGCTGAGAGGAAGGAAAATTAGAAATTGTAGACTAGGGCCCCTTAAAAAGGGTACTGATTTAGTTTTGTTATGTTTTTGTGTTGATTGATGATGTGTCCAGTTCCCTGAGACATTCCTTTGGCTGTCTCGGTCTGTTTATCAACCCAAAATGTGCATTTTGCTGCTGTCTGGGATGAATATCTGCCCTTTATCGGGGTGTTTGCATATGTCATTTCGAGTACGCTTCATGGACGTGTTTTAGTATTCTTTGCTGCTGTAGTATGTGTTTCCATGTGTTCAACTTTGTTCTTATCGCATCTAGTTCAGGTTTCTGGTGTGCGAGTCCCTGTGCTAAGGTTTTTTAGGTTGTCATCTAGTTCACATCTCTTTCTTTGCTGTTTGCTCTTCTTTGCTTTAAAACGCTTATGGAATTGCATTGAACCTTGATGGCATCACATTCAAAGTGTCCACATTCCACTAATTTGCATAATTGGGGCATCCAACAGGTTAATGGATCTATAATCCAAAGCCATTGAATTTTATGCTTGGAAACTTCTGCTTCAAGAAGATTAAGAAAAACGAAATTGTTCATGGTCAATAAAAGGAATGGATCATTATTGTAACACACGAGATAGCAAACATTTGCTTGAATTCACCAGGACTCTCAAAGACTTTGTTCTTTTAAACTGGAAAGTATTTAGAGCATGCCTAACATATGCTTAAATTAACTCACATCTTCTTGTTTGCCATTTTACATAGAAAAGACAAGAGCCTCCTATGTATAGAGACAAACTGTTCCAAACAATAAACTTAAGCACAACACTTCAAAACATGTTTAAAAACATCAGTTCATTTTATTCATTTATGAAAAAGAAAAAGTTCATGGAAGAGGAAAGTCAAAAGTTATTTTGGATTATTCTTATTGCAATGAAATGCTATAATGATGTAATGGATGCAATATTTAATGATATATAAAGTTACTTTTTTATGCTTGCCACTGTTTGTATAACAGGTACAGAAAAATATTCATTTCTAAGAATTGAGAGTGGGTGGTAGAAAAATTAAAAAGTTTAAGTTTCACTAGACTATATTTCATGCTTTATTCAACAAAAATAAAATTAAAATCAAACAAAGCCTTGCAAAAAAATGTGATAAATTATTGTTTCATTATTTCTCAACAATAGTTGAGCGTGCCTTGTTTTTTGACGTGAATATTTCTTTTTTAATTTTATTTGTTTATTGGGATTTGTGGGTCTTTTAGGCTTCTATGAAGGTGCCATTTTACATTGAAGCCAGAACTAGAAAAAAGAGGGTCAGTTGAAGAGCCAAAAAAAACCTTCTTTTGGTAGTGGATTGTCAAGGTTTTGATGGTTAAAGAGGGCTTTTACTCTATTTGTTTCAAGGGTTATGATGGATTTGATGGGTTTTGGTTTTGATTCGGATAAGATTGAAGTCTGGATATAACACGGTATCTTTCTTGTCTTGTCTTAATGGGTTTGAATGATTTCTTGATTTTAGAGGTTTCAGCGATTGAATTGGTGGGATAGAGAAGAGGGAAAACAAAAAGAAATGGAGGAGGAGGCTAACTCTTGGATAAGGAGGACTAATTTCTCTCACACAGTATGTCATCGTTTGGATTCTTCAAGGTTGGCTTCTTTTCCTATCAATATTCAGACAGAGAGAATTGTGGGCTTGAAATCCAGGCCTGGAACAGGAACTGCTTCTCCCAAGCAGAAATCACAGCAATCCTTTTTTAATCAAAACTCTCAGCACTCCTTTCCCAATCAGAAATCACTTTCCTTTCCCAGTCAGAAATCATCAGTGTCTAATAATTCTCAGATTCAGAGAAATCCACTCACCAATAAGCAAAGATCTTTATCTCCTCTCCCTAAAACAATCCTTCCTGATACTTTTAAAGAAGCAAGGTCTGTCAATAAGAGATTCTTGACGCCGCTGCATCGTAGAAAAGATCAAGACATGGGAATTATAGGAAAATTTTTGCATAAAGAGTTAAAAGAAACCAAGGAGAAGCTCAATACAAGCCCACTTAGGCACTTAGCCTTGATGAAGGGTGGTCATGAAAAGTCTAGGAGCAAGAAGGAATCTGCTTGGACAAAGTATTTTGATCATGGTGGAGGAAAGGTTAATGCTGTGGAAGCAGCTGACGAATGCAGTGTTGATCTGTCTAAGCTGTTTCTCGGGCTTAGATTTGCTCATGGGGCACACAGCAGGCTTTACCATGGTTTATATAAAGATGAACCTGTTGCAGTTAAACTTATTAGGGTACCAGATGATGATGAAAATGGAAACTTAGCAATTCGATTAGAGAATCATTTCAACAGAGAAGTCATGCTTCTATCTCACCTTCACCATCCAAATGTCATTAAGGTGATTAGTCTGGTCGTAGTGCATAATTTCGCTGCTTAGAGGAATCATGCAAATTGGAAACTATTTTTTAATAGTTGATGAATTTTAGCCATCACTGAAATTATAATTATTGGAAAGAGTATTAGATTGCTAACTTGTTTAATCCTTTCTAAGTTATATATTTTGATTTGGCAATACAGTTTGTAGCAGCATGCAGAAAGCCTCCAGTTTATTGTGTTATAACAGAATATCTATCCGAGGGTTCCTTGAGAGCATACTTGCACAAGCTTGAGCATAAAACTCTCTCCTTGGGGAAATTAATGACAATTGCTCTGGACATTGCTCGTGGAATGGAATACATTCACTCTCAAGGTGTCATTCATAGGGACCTTAAACCAGAGAATGTCCTTATTGATGAAGAGTTCCACTTAAAGATTGCTGATTTTGGTATAGCTTGTGGAGATGCATATTGTGATTCCTTGGCTGATGATCCTGGCACTTATAGATGGATGGCACCTGAGATGATAAAAAAGAAATCCTATGGGCGAAAAGTTGATGTGTACAGCTTTGGACTCATCTTATGGGAAATGGTGGCTGGAACAATTCCCTATGAGGATATGACTCCCATCCAAGCTGCTTTTGCAGTAGTGAATAAGGTATGCAGTTCCTAGTACTTTATTTATTGTCAATATTTTTGTTTGAAATCATAAATTTAATCTGGTACATTTTATCCTATCTTGTTTCATTTCTCCATGTTTTTATTCATCTGTGTACAAGCTTTGTCTTTCATTGATTGCATTTATGAACTCCTTTTTTACCCACCAACCCTTTATTTTATGTTTTCCTCTGTCTAACTTTTTTGCATCCATCTTGTGTGTTTGGCGGAGGATTTTGGACCAAAGCTGTTTTTGTTCTCTGTGTAAGAAATGTGAAATCTAGCGACATATTCATCACCCTTGGTATCTGCATAAGTACTAGATTAATGGTAATTTGAAACTGTTTGGACCAGGCTGATAGTCTGAGTAAGAATTTCCATTGATTGCTTCCTTTTGGTTTGGTTTGTTTTCCTTCTATTCTTTCCTCATCATGTCTTAGCTCTCTATGTTTTATGAAAATCAATGGTGTGTTTTATATACGAAAAGTACAACTTTTGAAATTTCTAATGTCTATCCAGAATTCAAGACCTGTTATCCCGAGGGACTGTCCTGCTGCGATGGGAGCTCTAATTGAGCAATGTTGGTCATTGCAACCAGATAAGAGGCCAGAGTTTTGGCAGATTGTAAAGGTACTGGAGCAATTTGAATCTTCTCTTGCTCATGACGGAACCTTGAATCTGGCACCGAACCCAACTTGCCAAGATCATAAGAAAGGAATGCTTCATTGGATTCAAAAGCTTGGTACTGTGAATCCTAATAGTACACCAATGCCTAAACCTAAATTCACATGAATCCTTTTTTATGGCTTGGCTTTTGTAATGTACCCAGGTCACTTGTAATTAAAAAGGGTTGTTTTTAAGCCCCTTTATTTGTACTCTTCTCATGCGAGGGTCAATTTAAGAGATTGGTAGGCGTATTTCACGTGAAATGTCATCTTTTTACAAATATACACAAAAGAAATCATCATAATTTGGGGTGTTCAAAGCATTTTAAGCATCAGGAGAAAATAGAATAGTTCTTTTTAGAAGGCTATGATCTTGGAGTAGCTCACCCTTGTTTAAATTTCTCCTCTTTGGTAAACTATCTGTTATGGACTCGTTCTTTTCTTCCTCTTTTTTTTTTTCTTACGTCATCAGATGTTTTTCGTGTTGCCCTTACTATTCTCCGTAGTACTTGTGTAATGCATTTTAACTCAAATTTTGCTATCAAGAACAAGTTAATATGTGTTGCCAAGCACATCTAGATTAATTGTTCTCTACCTTGATTTGATTGGTTCTCTCCATTGCTTAGGTTTCCACAGGTTAGAGGTGATAGCCATGCATTTTTCTTAGTAAACGGTTGAATGTTTTGCCTCGTACATTGTTTTCTTTTTATTGAATTCCTGTTGACATTAAGATATTTCACTCTGGGGCTGTCTTGCCGTGGATGCCCCCATTTTCCCTCCAGACAACCTTATCGGTGATGGTTACGATGACTTGTGTGCTCACCTTTGACTTGTAATATGGTCACGGGTTCATAGATTTCCATATCACTCGGCACTGTCTCACTCAATTCTGATGTCTCACGTTTCTTAGCTAACGTTAATCTTAACTTGTTTCTGTTGTGTAATAGAAATTTTATTTATTTATTTGATGATACAAGGGTATTTTCAAAGTTTGTGCTTCTCCCCGTGTGTCATTATAGCAGTAATAGTTTGTGTAAGTGTGAACAACTATTTCTTTTAATGTGTGGGTAGGCAAAATAGATCTATTGCGTTCTCTTTATTCCATCACAAATCTCGCTTTGCTATTGGATATTTTTCCCATTTGCTTGCATGGACAGCAAATGCGGGTACCACACATCTCCCTCGGTTTCATTTGTATCTTGTTGCTTGTCCTAAATTATTGGTGCAAGACAATGAACCAAGAAACAGGAAAGAAGGGCTCGACATGCAATCTTGTTTTTATAAATAGTGAAGAAGCTGTACCAACTTCACACTGGATTGGGTTTTCTTCGGCTGCATTTTGGCTTAAGGTGATTGGGCGGTTTTTCTCTATGAGTTGGGCATTTCTTGCAAAAACGAGTTTATAATGGTTTAAATTAGTAAACATAGTAGGAGAAAATAATACATACAGAAAAAAAAAAACTTAGGGAACGCGTGTTTATTGAATGTACTAGTGTGAAGTTCTTGAATAAACTTGAATAGATTGAACTCCAATGTTTTACTTGGTGACCATATGTATTTATAAATCTTGATCATGTCAGTTTAGTCATGAATATTAATGTTTTGTACAGAGAATTTGGTGTATGCAAAGAGCACAGGGGAGTGATTTAGTGGTCGTTTGGGAGTGTGGCTGCGGGTGAGGTTCACCTGCAGCCACACATGAATATTAATGTTTTTTTGTTTTTGCAAACTTATTGCTTCATCAAATAGCATTGCCTTTCATCATCCAGGAAGAAAATGATATCTCCGCCTTGATGGGGTTGCATGGAATGGCTTTGTTGGTTGGTCAAATTTGGCAGGGCTTTCGTTCACACAAGCACGTAACAACATTTCCAAAGGCAAAAATATATATCCACCGTTTATTGCTTCCACCATAGTTGGTAAGGATGCCGTTCTAGACTTCATTAATGGCGGGCCTCACCCAACATAACCTGTTCAGCAATAATGCAGTGTAAAAATAGAAAAAAAATCTCTTACACACCAAAAGTAACAGGGATTTTCCGGTGGTTTGGTTCCAAGCTGTAAAACATTTGTACGTTTCACATGATAGAACTCACGAGAGTTGGAATCACAACTTGTATACTGTTATATGGCTGCTTGCGTAGGGTTTTATTTATTTGCTTTTGTCACTTTCATGGTTAGGTTAGCATGCAATGTTTAGTTGAAGGAGTCCTAAACTTGTACAGATGCAATGGAACTACTAACAATCTTTTCTCTAATTTTCTTCTATAAAAAAGTATTAGCAGGCCATCGATTCACGAATCCTGGACAGGTTTTTGATCCTGAGCTGCAGCATGCTTCACGCACTTTTCTTTTGTTGTTTTCTTGCTAAGAAATTGTTAAATTTTAGAGTGTAACTTTCACATGAAGGACATTGACAATTTTTGAAGGTTTTCCATTTTCAGTACCATGTTCTTCTAAGTCAAATATAATGAATGAATGCATTTTAAAAGTAAACAAACAAAATATCGGTTGTAATTTCTTTTATCATTGTTACGGGGGCTCTATACTTGTAAGAACCAATGATTTTCTTGTGGTATAGTTCTATTTAAAGTAAAAAATAGAAGTTACCCGGATTAAAATATTACATTGATACGAAATTCTTAATTACGTGGTCAAGTAACCTCCAATAAAATAGATAATAATCTGAAAAATTAAAAATCAAGTTTAATAAAATCTTAACTCAGAGGTAACCTTGTATATAAGAATTAAAGGTATTGTAAAAAAACTTGGATCTAGCGATAACCTTGTATTTAAGAACTCTAAGTATGCAAATGAAGCCACAAAGCTAGTTAATCTTCGATAAGTCAGTGTACAATCTTTGTTCCTGTAAATAAATGTTGTTTTTTCATAAACAAACAAAAGAAAAACTCACGTTTATTCTCCAATTTATTGTCTTCTCTAACTAACCCTAATGAACATTTCTTGGGTTGCATGCTAATGGACCTAAACTAGTAATCAACTAATACAAGTCCAATAATAAAATAAATCCTTATACAATATCTAATGAGCTAGGACAAACCCAAATTAAAAATAATTATTCAACATTAAATAAATAAATAAAATAGGATACTAAAAACAAAGTTTTCATGCTAAAATTCTTCCATGTAGCCTAAATATCCAATTTTCTTACACTCTTGGCATATTTTCAATACTGACTTCAAACACGTTGTTCTCTCTCGTCTGGATGAATTAATGAGCCTACACTATATGATTGAAAAACTTGAGATTTCTAGTTTCTATCACAGCTTGAATCACGACCAAATTCCACTTGTAGCTCTAGATATGTCCTAAACAGTACACAAATATCTAGTTTGATAAATTTGACGAGATTTGTCTAGTAATTTCGACCCTTTGAAATAATATGTTTCGGGACGGGAAAGCAATCATTGACATAGTCAGTAAAAACAATCATAAAAAACTTGATTTTCTTTGGCTCCGGATAATTGTAACACTAAAAAATCCACTTCACCTTTTTTTCTTCTATTCTAAACAAATTTCTGAATCATTCTTCCCTTGAAAAGCCGATATTTTCAATTTAATTGTACCAAAATCTCTACTTAACTTAGTATTATGGTCCTAGTACCTATAATTTCTCATTTGGCCAAAATTATCTCTATATTTTCCCCCTTCAAACTAAAAATTTCGCTGCTTTCCACAACTTTCCCCATGTCCCATGGACACTTTTTTAAAAGCAACATCACTCATATCCAAAGGAACTAGTAACAATCTTTTCTCTAATTTTCTTCTATAAAAAAGTATTAGCAGGCCATCGATTCATGAATCCTGGACAGGTTTTTGATGCTGAGCTGCAGCATACTTCACGCACTTTTCTTTTGTTGTTTTCTTGCTAAGAAATTGTTAAATTTTAGAGTGTAACTTTCACATGAAGGACATTGACAATTTTTGAAGGTTTTCCATTTTCAGTAACATGTTCTTCTAAGTCAAATATAATGAATGAATGCATTTTAAAAGTAAACAAACAAAAAATCTGTTGTAATTTCTTTTATCATTGTTATAGGGGCTCTATACTTGTAAGAACCATTGACTTTCTTATGGTATAGTTCTATTTAAAGTAAAAAATAGAAATTATTCAGATTAGTCACGTGGTTAAGTAACCTCCAATAAAATAGATAATAATCTGGAAAACTAAAAATTAAGTTTGATAGAACATTAACTCAGAGGTAACCTTGTATCTAAGAATTAAAGGTATTGTAAGAAAACTTGGATCCAGAGATAACCTTGTATTTAAGAACTCCAAGTATGCAAATGAAGTCACAAAGCTAGTTAATCTTCAATAAGTCAGTGTACAATCTTTGTTCCTGTAAATAAATGTTGTTTTTTCATAAACAAACAAAAGAAAAACTCACGTTTATTCTCCAATTTATTGTCTTCTCTAACTAACCCTAATAGACATTTCTTGGGTTGCATGCTAATAGGCCTAAACTAGTAATCAACTAATATAAATCCAATAATAAAATAAATTCTTAAACAATGTCTAATGGGCTAGGACAAACCCAAATTAAAAATAATTATTCAACATTAAATAAATAAATAAAATAGGATACTAAAAACAAAGTTTTCATGCTAAAATTCCTCCGTGTAGCCCAAATATCCAATTTTCTCACAATCTTGGCATATTTTCAATACTGACTTCAAACACGTCGTTCTCTCTTGTCTGGATTAATTAATGAGCCTACACTATATGATTGAAAAGCTTGAGATGTCTAGTTTTCATCACAGCTTGAATCGCGACCAAATTCCACTTGTAGCTCTAGATATGTCCTAAACAGTATACAAATATCTAATTTGATAGATTTATCTAGTAATTTTGACCCTCTTAAATAATATGTTTCGGGATGGGAAAGCAATCATTGACAGTCAGTAAAAACAATCACAAAAAACTTGATTTTCTTTGGCTCCGGATAATTGTGACATTCAAAAATCCACTTCACCTTTTTTTCTTCTATTCTAAACAAACTTCTGAATCACTCTTCCCTTAGAAAAGCCGATATTTTCAACTTAATTATACCAAAATCTCTACTTAACTTAGCATTATGGTCCTAGTACCTATAATTTTTCATTTGGCCAAAATTATCTCCATATTTTCCCCTTTCAACCTAAAAATTCCGCTGCTTTCCAAAACATTCCCCATGTCCCACAGACACTTCTTTAAAAGCAACATCACTCATATTAGCATTATCACAAACTTATCCACACTAGTTTTAACTCGCCTAACAACCTTCCTAACATTAAATTCTCTTCGCTCAAGTCTAATTTGAATCCTACCATGATTATTAACACATTTTCTCTCCAACCTATCCAACATATCTCTAAATTCATTGGGCATTTGATCTATTCACTGAATCATAATGTGTCACTGAGTTACAATTTCATTGTCTCATCTATGTGGTGTTATGTTGTTGCTTGTCTCCGACATCTTTGAATTTGAAAATTGGTTAGTTGGCAAGAAATATATATTCTGCTCCCACTCCCTCACATGTTATACTCCTCTCGTGTTTCACTCAAATATAGGCTCTTCATTCAAATATGCTCGCTATGCCTTTTTCCTCTCGTCTCACCTTTCTTCGACTCTTGCGGAATTAAAATCAACACCAAATATAACAATCATAACAGTGCATCCAAATATGTGTATATGACTCAATACATAAGAAAATATAAAATTAAGCAAAGACAAAACTATGATTATAATTTCACGAGTAATAAGCGAATTTGTACAAAAAATATACATTTTTGAAGACACGAAAGAAAAAAGATGCAAAGGTTATATACAAAAATAAATGACACATAAATATATTAATTATGATATTATTATGCTGTCATAATTGAAAAATAACAGCAGCAAAACAAGTTTGAATTACAGACACGAATTAGACATTTTACAACAAGTTCCAATCCCGAATTTAGTTCCTATGGTAAACAAACTCTAAATTACCTCAACTTTTATATGGGATGCGATTAGAACCTTAAAACCCAGCATATTAAAGTTTAGAATTTTCTAAATTTATTTGACCTGAAATTCCTTTCTGATACGAATTTGACCTGTTATGACAAGTTTTAATTCCGACCTTAGTTACTATAGCAAAAGATCTCAAAATGAGCTCAAATTTTATATGAGATACGGTTAGAAATTTTAGAATCAATATATAAAATTTTAGAAATTTAGGAATTGGTTTATTCCAAATTCTCCATTGGTTATGTATTGTGGTAGATTCGACGAAAATGACTTTTGAATGTTCTTTTCTCTCTTTTTATTTTTACTCTTTATACTATTAATATATTCTGAGATAGAAACAAACTAAAATAATACCATTTTTTTTTAAAGAAACCCTAGACTTAAACTACTAAGCTCTGGACACAAAATAATAAAAAAACCGAATCTAAGACAACTAAAGCTAAGGAGGCCGAAACTAACAAGAAAATAAAGGATATAACCTGATTTTTAGAACCTAGCTGTGATACCAACTAATATGAATCTCTTGATTACGTGGTCAAGCAATCCCTAATGAAGAAGATAACAATATGGAAAGCTGAAAATCACAAACAATATATAAAGATCTAGTCTAATAGATTTGACAATATTTATCTAGTAACTTCGACTCTCTTAAAATAATATGTTCCTAAACTTCATTTGACCTGAAAATTTACCAAAATATAATTCCATGTGTTTAATATCTCCATGTAAAATTTCAGTGTGTCTCGGTATATAGTTTGAGAAATATGCTTGATTTTGAAAACCTAGTCAGCAAATATTTTAAGATTAAATTTAAATCTGACTTGGTTTAGTATCATAAAAGCTAAAGGATTAGAATATTTGATGTAAGTAGTTGTTGAGTTGGAATGAATCAACTAGCCTAGATTTTATCATAATATAAATTATAATTATTTTTGTTAGTTTTTCTTTTATCAGAAGCTATGATGTTTGGCTATAAATAACTTAGTGGGTTGAACAACCATTGAGCAATTAAAAATAAAATATCAAACACTTTTTATAAACTTTTACGAAAACTGTATTCCTATTTGACTGAAATGCTTGGATTCAAGCAATGGCTTTAGAAGCACGGGCTCCGATCGCCATTAAAATATAAGAAATGACTCGATATTGATCCTAATAATGAAGGTTTGAAACCCGGCTTGGCTGATGCTCAAGCAGCTGCCTCCAGAAGCTGTACAGCGCCCTCATCGAGACTGTTTGGTGATGCTTCCGGCGATTCAGAGATATGGGCGAAGTTGATGGCGGATCCATCCGAAAGAATGAAGCTGCAGTCATCGGCAGGGAAAAAACGGGTGTTGCAGTCCCACACTGTGTATTCAAATGTTTCAAAAGGAGTTCTTGCAAAGTCTTCAGATATGTTATTAACTTAAATTCATCAAACAGTTATTTATTTAGAGTAACAGTTCAAACTCGATTGAAACTATACATGACAAAGTTTATACTTGAATGTGAGTGATGAAACAAAAGCATAAAAAATTTATATGATACAAGATTTTTAAAATAGGGAATATAATAAAACGAGTGAGTAATTATAAATTACGTAAGGCTTTCAATACATGTATTTATACTAATGTAGGGATACTTCTAGAGATTTAAAGAATAACTATATCATAAATAAATCATACAGAATGAAAAGGATAAATTGAATTTAAACTTTAAAATTAATTCCAACAAGTCAATAATTTAATTTGTTGTTGTTGCTGCTAGGTTGGAAATGGAGGCTTAAATAAGTAAATTAGTAGGAATTACCCACTATTAACTTTTTTCTAGAAGAAAAGCCCATAGGCATGATAAAATGGAGCCCACCCGAACTTTGATGTGTTTGGATTCCGGTCCTCATTTTGGTAGTATAATAGCAGTTATTTTTCAAATAATTTTTTATATCAAAATACATGTCAATGATATTTTTTTATTTTTTAAAAATTATTTTTGACATCAACACATCAAAACAATCCAAAACATATAAATTATATTAAATTTTAATAAAAAATAAATTAAATTTTATAAGAACACGATTTCAACCACGTTTCCAAAAGCTTCCTTAGAAAGATTGGAATTTAGATCCTTAGAAAGATTGAATTTAGATCATCTTCAACGAGCCTCTAACACTAGAATGAAGCTAGACTGGTTTGTATTTTGTTAGATTTTTCAAGCTTGCCTTGAATTCAGCATGTTAAATTTGTTTATTGAGGCTATAAATCCGGTCCACGCTTCATCTTGTAAATGAGCTATGTTTAAATTGTGACTTAATTGTTATACAATAAATAAAGGAATGCAAGAAATATTTTACAAGGATATCATAAAGGCTTTGGTTGATCGATCCAGGATTAGCATGGTTTTAAAGGATTGAAATGTTTAGCTGATGTTGGAGGTGAAATCGGCGCGGGCCTGTGCAAGTCTCCAAGATTAAGTATTTGTCGCCACCGGATGTTATTGTGATGATACATGGTGAAAGGCGGAGGTCGGAGAAAGAAATAAAAAACTACTCCAGAGCTGAAAGCAGACGGAGAAAAAATTCACTTCTCCGTCGCAGCAGGATCAGATAATTGTGCTATCTTGATGTTCTAGTTAACTAGAAAGCTATATAATTGCCTTCAGTGGAACCCTAACCCTGACATTAATAAAATTGCACGTTAACTGGCCTCAGCAGAGCTTCTCTATTCATCGCTCGTCTAGAATATCATCACCATTAACATCAAGAATCTCAAACAAGAGGCCACGCATCTGATTTGCCAAACAATTTACTTACTACAGATATAAACCCAAATCAGACCTAATACAAATGGCTAGAAAAGCTGCAACAAAGCATGAACAAAATATGCCAAAAGTTTACATGCAGGCACAATTGCAATCAATCCTAGGTCATTTATGTCAAAGGTGTTCTTCAAAGACGAACAACTGTTTTGTTTCCAATAGTCAATGAACATGGTAAAGAAACATGGTAAGATAATTGAAAAGGGATATATATCGTCATAAAATGCAGAGTCAAGTTTAAGTTATAGGGTACAAACAACAACTGTCTAGGATCACACACCTCGTTTCTGTAATACTTAACAAGATTCATTTAACAAATCCTAGAAAGATCTACAAATCCACTTATGATATGGTAAAAAATTAGATGAAAAAATATATAAATCACCAAGCCTGCACATGCAAAGGCAACCGTATCATGTGCAATTCAAGGTTTTCATGATCTATACTAGATGAAAAAATCAGCAATGATGATGGCTTAACAAGGTAAAAAAACCTCTGAATCCCATAAGAGAATCCAACTCTGCAATCATGAAGACCTCTCATAAGCAATATGCACTTGTAAATTACATGCATTGGAATCATGTTTGTAGCATCCAATTAATTCTTACTCAAGCAATCACAACTGACATATTTGAGACTGGCATATAATTCTTCGGCATTCTTAAAACCGCAACGTGCCATTCTAATTTTAGCCTAAGCTACTACATTTCCAAATATATTCCCATGTTTATATGTTAAACTTACAAAGTGAATACCACCAATTAGAAAAAAACGTTTATGGCACAAACCTAGACCCAAATGCATACCAATTCCTAACACGCATTGAATAACCTAATTAAAAACAAACCACTGTCCCAACACCCTACCAAATTCCTAGCCCTATCCCTGCTTACATTCAGAGCAACTACCTAGTTCCAACTCCAATCTAAAACCCATAAATGATTGACCAAAAAAAATCCTACTAATGTTTCAACCAATTAGACTCGAAAGCATACACAGTAACATGCAAGAACCCAGCTACTTAAGCCACAAACCCCCAGCTACCCAGTTCTGGTCTAAACCTACAGCATCCAAACAAACACAATAACAATTACACTTTCAGCAGTAAAATGTAACAAAACGAGACAACAATAAGAGTGCCAGAACAAAATCCAGGTCACAGTAGAAAGTAACAAAATCCAGGTTACAGTAGAAACCTTAAAGTCTCCAAGCATTAACAAAAAAGATAGCATGCTAGTAGTATCGAGAAAATAGCTAAATCATTCAAAACCTCGCCCTTGTAAACATAAATCAACTAAATATTTCATTGCAGACAAACCAATTAGTCCACATTCTGCATGATGTCCTCAGCAGTGAACTTAGTGCCCTTCTCTTTATCTCCAACAGCGCGTCCCTTTGCTTTGCGATCCAGCAAAGACTTCCTGTCCTTATCAAGCCTCAACTTGGTAATAACAACCTTGGACGGGTTGATACCGACATTAACTGTAGACCCATTCACCTTCTCACGTGTAATCCTCTCGATGTGGATTACCCACTTTCTGCGATAAACTTGAACCACCTTTCCCTCACGTCCTTTATAAGTCCCACGAACAACCTGGACTTCATCGTCCTTGCGTATAGGCATGGATCGGACGTTGTACTTCTGGCGGAGATCGGTGGACAGTGGGGCGCTCATTAGGATCCTACGCAGGGAGGAGGGCGCCGAGAAGTGGGCCTTCCGGTTCTTGCGCCTGGAGGAGGAGACTCTAGGGTTGTACTTCATGGTGACGGTTGTTGTGGCTGCTGCAGCTGCGGGGGTTAGGGGTTTTTTGGGAGAGGTGGCGCTGCGGAGACGAAATGAGGAATGTAAAGTGAAGGCATTTATATAGGGTAAAAGGATGTGGGGGACTAGGGTTTTTAGTTTTTGGTGGGCTCCCAGGGTGGGCCTGATTCTGTGTATTTGGGCTGGCGTTTTATTTGATTTTATGGCCTTTAAGTTGGGTTGTTAGTTTTCTTTTTCCAACTTTACCACTAAATTATTTACAAAATATTTGTTGGTTTTTTTTTTTCCGCTACAAATAATTGAGTCAACACTAGTCTAATCAAGTCGTTGCGGGTAGCATTTTAGTTTAATTTTAAATATACTAAAATAATATATTAATATTATGAATACATTTTTAAATTTCATGATTCTTTTTAATTACATAAAAAAATTATAAATCGATAAACCGATAAAGTTATTAATTATAATAAAATACTAAAATAAAAGGATATTTTTCTCATAAAAATAGAACCATATACAAATATTAAACCCTATTTCTTAAATCTTGAAGTTTTTTTTTATTTCATCTTCAAAATTATTCTTTTTTTTTCAAGAAAAAATGAGTTTTATTTTTATAAATGCATTATATAAATATAATTTATTTATATAAAAAAAAAGGAAAAAGAGTTTTAGATAAATTGTATCAAACTCGTTGAAATTTTATAAAAAACAATAACAACTATTTGAAAATGTAATGTAATCTAAATAAATTTAAAAAATAGGAGAGATGATATTAATTAAAAAGTAAATAAAAAATATATTGAAAAGGAAAATAAAATAAAATAAAATAAAATAAAATAAAATAAAGAAAGATATTAATTAAAATAAAAAAACATGCAAGAGATCACGCTATAGAGCCTCGCAGGTTAAGCTTGTTTAGAGTTTCCTGGTTGTTAATATTTGACAATCTTTGTTGTCTTTTTTTTTTTAATTTGTAATTAAGAACAGAAGAGTGAAATTACATTTTAAAAGTATTTTTAAAAAATTTTAAATTTTTATTTTATTTTAAATTAATATTTTTTTGATGTTTTTTAAATATGCTAATTTTAAAAATAATTTTTTTAAAATAAAAAAATATTATTAACATATTTTTCTTATTAAAAAACACTTTGAAAAATAATTACAATCACATTTCTAAAAACACTTTGAGGCTGATACTTTTTTATTTTTTTTTTATTATTTTCTATAATATGATCTTGAATAAGTAAAGCTACTAACAAAATCTTTTTCATGGTTACAGCTAAAAGATCATCTAAGTATTTACCCTCAATCTCTCTCAAACTCCTGACAAACATTATTAATTCCAGATGATTGTTCCAAGTATTGAAGAATTCAGTATTTAAAGGAAAGAAAATCTTTCGTAGAATCTTGAATAATATTCCTGAGCTCTTGAAGGCATTAACTACAACAAAATTTTCCTTACTGCCAGTAACCACAAACTGAATAGTTGGGATATTCATTGACAATGTTAGTGGTGGAGCCCATGGTTGAGAGAAATCACAAATAAGAAAATATGGCCTTAATGTTTGAGAAGCTGCTACTTGCCATATCAAATGGTTACATCTAGTTTCGCAAGAGATGATTTGGAAAGATCTGAAATTAAGAAGAACAGAATAAGAAACTGAGATTGTTTGCTGCTGTTTTTTTTTTTTAATTAATGTGGATATTTGGATCAACTTGCATGCATTTCGACTAATTTCACGAGTTTTAAAATTAACGATCATGTAAATTTCCAGTGACCCTGATATTTATAAGACTCAAATTAATAATTTTTAGAGAATAAATATAAGATCTAATCAATTAAATTATATTTTTCTTAATTTTTTATTCTACAATATAATGTTGCATGTTTATCTGTCCTAGCTTTTTCTGCATGTTGTTTTTCTCTTTTGCATTGCTGGAAAATATGGTGCAAAATGGCTATGACAATAATGTTTTTAGTAAAAAATAATCACCAAAACAATCAAGTATGATGAAGAATCATGTTATGTTATTAAACAGTATGACTTTCACTACATTATTTTGATTTGCTTCTGTTTATTTGTTTTTCTTTTCACAATAGGTTGCTGCAAATTTGACAATTTCTATACGGGAGAAACAGGCATTTTCACTCCACTTGAATTAAAATTATGCTTTTATACGTATTTGCTAAATCTGTGTTGATTTTCTCATTCACATATTACAATTTGATATGTGCCCCATCAAGCGAGAAGGCAGGCGAAAAAATATCAAGCCACTGTTCAAATCGACAATGTTTCTAGTTTATACCAGTCTCATAACCCACGCGATGCCTTGGGTTATTTTTTTTGTATAAAAAATACCGAAAAAAAACTAAAATTTAAAAGTGTTAGGTCTTTCTGCAAAGTTATATCTAAGAATCTTGGGTTTGGCTATAACACCTGACTCAAAAGTAATATTTATAATAATAATAATAATAATAAACTTGCATAACTCAGTAGGTCTAGCTCCAATATCAAACCCAATAACCTTGGATGCGGATCTGGCTGCAAGGTTATGTCATAAAAGTGTGATAATTAAATAAATTAATTAAAAAGAAAAAAACTAATGAAGAAAAAGAAAAAAAAATCTGAATTAACTGGGTTAACCCGTTAAACCTTGGATTCGTGTCGTGAAAGTTTAATAACTAAATAGAAAAAAAAATTAACGGGTTAATTCAGAATTAATCAGACTAACCCGTCAAACCCGGGATCCGTGTCATGAAAGTCTGATAATTAAATAGAAAAAAAAATTGAACATTAACAACCTAAACTAAACGAAAAAAAATTAATTAAAAATAATAAAAAAAAAACAAAAACAAACAAAAGAAAAAGGCCTGTTACTAATGAGGAAAATGAAAAAAATCTGAATTAACTGAGTTAACCCGTCAAACCTGAGATTTGCGTCATGAAAGTTTGATAACTAAATAGGAAAAAAAATTCGATGGGTCAAACGAAAAAAAATTAACAAACTAAACTAAAGAAAAAAATTGATTAAAAAGGAAAAAAACAAAAAAAAATTTCAGGTTAACTCGTCAAACTCGAGATCTGTGTCATGAAAGTATGATAACTAATTAATTTTTTTTTTCACATTAACAAACTAAATTAAACAAAAAAAAATTCATTAAAAGAAATAGAAAAAAAATTGAACATTAACAACCTAAACTAAACGAAAAAAATTAATTAAAAAAAATAATAATAATAAACAAAAACAAACAAAAGACAAAAGCCTGTTACTAATGAGGAAAAGGAAAAAAAATCTGAATCAACTGAGTTAACCCGTCAAACCTGAGATTCGCGTCATGAAAGTTTGATAACTAAATAGAAAAAAAATTCGATGGGCAAACGAAAAAAAATTAACAAACTAAACTAAACGAAAAAAATTGATTAAAAAGGAAAAAAAAATTCAGATTAACTCGTTAAACCAAGTTAACCCGTCAAACCCAAAATCCGTGTCATGAAAGTATGATAACCAAATAAATTTTTTTTTTCACATTAACAAACTAAATCAAACAATAAAAAAATTCATTAAAAGAAATAGAAAAAAAATTAAACATTAACAACCTAAACTAACCGAAAAAAATTAATTAAAAAAAAAAACAAAAGATATAAGCCTATTACTAATGAGGAAAAAGAAAAAAAAATCTGAATCGACTGAGTTAACCCGTCAAATCAAGTGAACCCGTCAAACTTGGGATTCACGTCATGAAAGTTTGATAACTAAATAGAAAAAAACATTTATGGGTCAAACGAAAAAAAAATTAACAAACTAAACTAAACGAAAAAAATTGATTAAAAAGGAAAAAAAACAAAAAACAATTCAGGTTAACTCGTTAAACCAAGTTAACCCGTCAAACTTGAGATCCGTTTCATGAAAGTATGATAACTAAATAAAATGTTTTTTTCATATTAACAAACTAAATTAAAAAAAAAATGAAAAAAAATCATAGGCAAAACAAAAAATAAAGGAAAAAAAAATCAAGTGTTTCACTGTACACTGTGCACAGTGATACATTATATATAAAAAATAGAAGAAAAAAAAATAATGCTACAGTGAAAACCTATGCATTTTAGAATTTTTTAATATATATATATATATATATATATTGGATTGAATTGAAAAGGCAAGTTTTATGGGGTCACGCAAACAAAATTATGTGAGGATGGGCTTGGATTAATGGGCCCTGTGTATTTGCCTTGAATGATATTGTGCCTTTCTGTTTAGGGCTTCTACTTGCTCTCTCCTTTTTAACAAAACAAGATTTGAATTTCCGAAACGGATAAAAAAAATGCATTGCCACTCCAAAATCAACAGATCCGTTGTGGTTTTGTTCCTTCACATTTTCTCAAATTGATTGCTTAATTCCTACTGTATTATGCTTCCTTAAGATCTGTTTGGCTCAAAATGGCTAGAGGGAGAGTGAAAAAGACTGTCAAAGAATCTGCCTCGAGTAAACAAGAGAACCAGCCCCAGGTTGAAGAATCCGAACAATTCCCATTAATTGACCAAGCGGGTACTTCTTTTTTCAAGTTTCTGCTTCTTTGATTTTTTTTTTCAATTTTCAAGTAAATTAGCAGTGAATTGAGCGAAAGGAAATTGGGTTTCGCTGGAGATTATGAACCCATTTTTTCATTTTCTTCTTGGGTTGATTTTTACTTAGTTAGCTATTTTTTAAGCAGTCAGTCGTATCTGAATTATAAAACAAAACGTATTTTTTTTTCTGGGGTTAAATTTGGGTTTGAATCTGTTTTGTGCAGTTGAGCGTCAAATTGCGGCAATTAGGGCAATACGTGATGTGGGAATCGAGCATTTGCTAACAGAATTGCGGTTGCTGCGATCGTATTTTACTAAGGAACAGCTGAAAACACCTGTTTTGCAGTTTTTTAAAGAAAACCTGCCCAACTTGTCTATTGAAAGAAATGAGGAAAATGGAGAGTTTCTTGTGAAGTTTAATGACAATGTTGATGGTTTTTCAGATGGGGGAAACATTAATGCTTCTCTCTTACGTCGTTTGTCCATGGCTTATCCTAGTTGTTCTGCTAACTTATCTGTTGGTCATTTTGGATTATCAAGCGATGCAGGTAAAACAAAACAATGGAGAATGGAGATGGGAATTTGTTTTTATAGAAGTTAGTCGCGTATCTGACATGGGTTGCTTGATTGGTGGCAGTGAAAACAAGCATATTTGGCGCAGCTGATCATTTGCAGATGACGGACTTTGTATGTTTTATATAATTTTATTTTTTACTTTATGAAACTAGAATGGCAACAGAGCTTTTTTTACAACCATTCGATTCCTTATTTGAAGGGTGTGAAGAGTTATTTTTCCTCCTTATATTTGTTGCATTTGCAGTGGTAGGAAGGTTTTCTTATCATTAAAACAAGTTTACTGGTTGATGTGTGTTGTTTGAAGATGAAAAGTCTGTCGTTTGAACCTTATTAGCACACTCCTTGAACGGTGAAGAAATTAAAAATTTCTAACCTTCTGTTTCCTTATTTTTCATTTACCAAAAAAAGTCCATTTTTTCAGATATAGCTAAACATGTTTCTTTATGCAATAAGCTTGTAAAGGCATGCATTTGTAGGTCATCCAAACACCTCCTGGTGTTAATGATTAAGGCAAACTTCCATTCTTTATTATACGTCAATTAACATTTCTTTTTCATAGGTTTTGGAGGGTCAATCTGATTCTCAGATGCTTCGGATGCATGATGGTGATGGTCTCCAAACTCCTGGGGTTAGTAGCTTCTCCACGATCTTTAACTTATTGTCATCCTCTTGTTTTTCCTTTTATTAAGTTGTGCGAGAAACATAAATGATCAAGTGGAAGACTTGAATATCCTTTTAGGTTCTATAAATTTCTTTAGCTTCTCTTACAGTAATGTATTGTAAGCTGCAAGCTGTATTTGAGTGGCTTGTCCGTCACCCAAGCATTTTTCCAGAACCACCATGCTGTCCATTGTCTAGAGTGTTTTATTGAATGTTGTGATGAAAAAACTCTTGGAGCAGTCAAGAGCATTGAGAAAATTATTAATTGGTGGTTGGAAGTTTAGATAATTGTTTATCAAATCAAATTGCCATTGGCAATTGAGTCTTTCATAACATATAGCCTGCGACCCTATTCAGGTGGAAATTTTTGGAATCATTAGGAAAGCATGTTTCTGTTGCAGAAAAGTCTTCATGAAAGCCTTTTCCCCTGGATGATGTTTTCATTGGGCTGCTAGGCAGCTCCATTGCTATGAATTGACTGATCCAGGGCATGTCCCGTGAGCTCTTTTTTTAAGGTTCTAATGAATATCACATTGAAGCTTAAGGAGTTTCATTCTCTCTTTTTGCATCTATGTGATCTGATGTTGCATCCAGAAGGCAATTCAATTTGCCTTCTTAAATTTTAATCACCCAAAATGTCCAGTGTCTGACATGCCTTCATTGTTGATGCAGGCCAGCAGTCAAAGACTGTCCATTGGCATGACACCAAGAACTCTAAGGCTTCCCAAACCTGGTGAAATGCTTCTCTCTGTGCGGGGTTCACCTCTTGGTGTCTACAAGGAAGACAACATGGAAGCCATACATGGTATGCTTTTAATGCAAAAGTATATTCAATGCCTTTGCAATGTTTGATTTACATACTGGATATATGAGTGGATGAGCATGCCCTTTATTATGTCATACTTTTGAAAGTTGTTCAAGTCTGAAAACTCTTAACAAACGAATTGACCTTGTTTCCCTTGTATTATTTATATATGTCACACTTTGATTCTGATGGACAAAATGCTGATTGCAGAGTCAGACGAGGATTGACAGGATTTATATCATCCAATTAGTCATTGTTTAGAAGATGCAGTACTCACTGACCCTATCGGTTCTAAAGTATTATGAGCTTGTTCAAACGTGTAGTGTAACGCAAGAAACTGTACCCAATTCCCATTGCTGTGTATGTTCGTGGTTATTCTTAGTTGAAAAGTAGTCTCGCCTGTTGACAATATGCGGTGTAAATTTCTCACTTAAAGGGACCTCATAGTTACAAGATGTGGACCCATTTATTCCAAATTAGTCTGCTAGGATTCAATGGAATGACGGCAGTTGATTTCTTTTGGATGTGGGCATTGGATTGGTATTTTGACAACACCTTGATCATGAGCTAACATCCCATCCCATGCGTGCTAACTTTATTATATGTGATGGCTCTTTCTTCTTTTCTGTTATTATTTGTTATCTGTGTACAGCTTTGCAGCGGAAACCAGACTAATATCTCGTAATAGAGTGTTTAGAGTATAGAATTGGTTGTTTTTTAAAATGTTTTTCATTCTAAAATATATTAAAATAATGTTTTTTTTTAATAATTGTTTTTTGATATCATCATTTCAAAATAATTTGAAAACATGAAAAACATATTAATTTAAAATAAAAATAAATTTTAAATGTTTTTATAAGTATTTTCAAAATGTAATGCCAAACACTGCCAGCAGAAACTATGGCAGATTGCTTTTTGGCCAACAATGCAGCACCCACTTGGCAGCACCATCACCAAGGGAATGAAAACAACAATCGAATGCTCCAAGTCATATAATAGCTGTAAGTTTCCATGAACCATTAATGAAGAAAAAACATCGGTATCTAATTTAAACTTCGCTTTTACAGTAATATTTTATATATAAAAAAGCTACCTCACATGTTAAAGTGAGAAAGAAGCAGAGAAAGTTCCTCAAGGATCTCAGGAGGGCTTGCCTTTATCACGACAAGTTACACGATGAAATAATTTAGCGTCCTAGCTTGTGGGAGATGTCTGCGACATGCTAAAGGAATTCTACTTCTAAAATTCTCTATTTTGGGTCAAATAGCAAGCATATTATCTTGTAGTGTACCAAAAATACTTTGAAATGCATATAATCCTTCAGCAAACAATGAATTTAAGAGCATGTTCAAAATTATTTGAAAAGGAGGAAAAAAGAAATTTGTTCTACGCATTTGGGCTGCTAGAAGAAAACAAAACAAGCAGGATTGCTACTGGAATTTTACTTACCACAATATGAATATACTAATCAAAACACCAACACCATTCCAGCCACAGAAATTTGCAGAAATATGATCTCATTTTATCTGGTTTGGTTTTTTAGGTAGCAAAAGGAAGGAGAAGCAGCATTAAATCTTGCATGTGAATTGGTAAGGTCCATAGCTAGAATGTCACGTTTAAGCGAACAAGCAATCTCATCACTGAAACAAAGAAAAAAAAAGCTGGTTAAGCTGCAGAAACAACCGGTTAGGTTTGGCGACAAGGATAATTCTCTTTATCCATAAAGAATGTGACTAGTTTTACACTAGGAGTTAAAGTACTACAACCGTGCTTTATTAGGATCGCTGATGCCGAATATATGCACATTGTGCATTTATTTTTTGAAAAGTGATTTTCAAAAAATAAATTTTAAAATTTTATGTGTTAGTTTGTTATTAGAAAATTTAATTCATAAAAAAACACTTTCCGGTTAATGAAAAATAATTTCCAGTCAAAGAAAAATTTGACTTGGTTTCCAGAAAAGTATTTTCCTTTTATTTTAGACGGAAAACACTTTCTGTAAGTTGTGAAAAATTTAGAAATGTCATATTATTTGCTGATTATATCAAATTTGATCCTCAAAATTTTAATTACTATATATATATATTGTTTTGAATATTTGTTTTTCAATTTCATCCCTTACAATTTAATTTTTATATTAACTTTGATCTTTATTTTTATAATGGTTACTTGCTTTTCCCTTATTATTTTTTAATTGAAATTTTTTATTTATCAAATTTAGTCTTCATTCTTTTGATTGTTACTTATTTTATTTGAAATAATTTATAAAATGTTAATTATTATTATTTTAATTTCTTCATGTTTTAATTTTTTTAATTTTTAGATTTAATCTCTATTATTTTGGTTATTATTTATTTTATTTGAGATAATTCATGAAATTATATTTTTTTCAATTTTATTCTCATTTAACTTTTTAATTTGTAAGATTTGTTCCTCCTTATTTTAATAAACTTAAAAAAAAATATTGATAAATTATTTTTCAGCTCATTTTTCATAATATAACCGAACACTGAAAAATATTTTTCAACTTATTTTTCATTACATTATCAAACATTAAAAATTAATTTATTTTTCTAAAATTTATATTATCAAACCATTCATACAGTAAACGTTAAGCATGACAATTACGGAGGAAACTTTGATCTCCTTTCCTGATTCAATCATATTATCAAACATATCTTTGGCATTAGAAACAGTCACAGATTCCATACATCATGGTGAGACTCTCGTATGTAATGCAGCCCGGTGTGTCTCTCAAGATCACTTGCTCACTTAATCTATTATTTAATTCTTATAATTATTAATTAATGATAAATATAAATATATCATCTCAGTTGTAATATTCAATTGTGAATGAATTTTTTTTTGACAATGAGATGATCATATTAGAAAAACAAGCATTCCAGGGACAATGTCGTACATTTCAACTATTTTAGGTAAAAATGATAACACAAAGTCTAATTACATTCACATGACAAGAAGGTGACATGGAAATTTCCAATCTTCAATTACAGCTTGATAATGGCTGTGGTTTAAAAAGCAAAGAAACTAGACCAAGAATAATTTAAACTATGGATAATGTATACGTAATTGAAATAAAAAACAATTGATAAACAAAAAGTCGTCTTCACCTTCTTGTGTCAAATCCGCAGCTGTACAGCAACCAATAAATCCTTTCAGCGAATATTTCCACACGAGGAGAGGTCCTTTAAGTCACTAACACAAGTTGTAAACCAGTCAACACGTTCTGGCAACAGCTTTATTGAACAGTTACTAGAAAACTGACAAACAATGGAGATTGGAGTTTGAGGGTTCTTGCAATACTGTGGGATTGGTCGTCCTAAGAGGTCTCTCTCTTTCAGCATCAACAAGGGAGAACCAATCTTCATTTGGTCTGTCCTTGACCTCCAAGTCTTCGGAACTTGGATGCACGTATGTGGTGCTGAATATGGAACTGAAAGTTTACTTGCAAATATTTCCACACAAGAGTGAGCGTTGGAAACACGACAATACTAATTTTCAAAATTGACATTTTTGCATCAAGTCTATGTGCTAATAGATGCAGTTCATGCTCTAATTACAACTTTCTTTATAGCTCGTTTGATGGCAGCTGTTTTCCGGGGACATCTACCCCGCTATTATTCCTTGCTGTCTTATAAACTTAATGCAGATAGATTATTATTGCTATTATTAACAAGAACAGGGGACAGCTTGCTTGAAGGGTTAAGCAATTTATATGTTTCGAAGAAGAAGAAGAAGCATTTCATAGCTTAGAAAATAGCAATGAATATGTGCTAATAGATACAGTTTGTGCTCTTCCTTTGCAGCTCGTCTGATGGGAAGTGTACGTTGCTGGGGGCTTCTGTTAAGAAAGGATCAACAATATCTCATGGATTAGGAAAAAAATATGTAAAAACAATTTCTCGATTATCATCCATCAAGTGATGGTGATATCGTGGGAAATAATATACAGTTCCACGATATCACCATCACTTGATGGATGATAACCAAGAAATTGTAGCCAAGTCTTTGGCAACCAATGCTATCTAGAAAATATCACGTGTCCTACAAAATTATTTAATTAAATGTGGTGGGAAATCAGACACTCATCCATAGCAAAGATCATTTGGTGGCTGATACTTGCCAAGTACACATCAGTAGCCAAATACTGGACCTCCACGACCTTACTATCCTTTAACATGTCAAAAGTTTTTGAAGTCGTCATAATTGAGGTGGGCTAGGTTTCAACGAGATACACATAAAATATTCTGGAAATTATATGCATAAAACATTGAGAAATGAATATATTAAAATGATATATTTTTTATTTTTTAAAATTTATTTTTAACATCAGCTATTAAAATAATTTTAAAATATAAAAAAATTAATTTGAAAAAAAAAATAAATTTTTTTAGAATTAAAATTAAGAATGGAGTTTTGAAAGTTGTAATAGGCGAGAATGTGAAAACTTCAAGAGAACGTTTTGATTAGCAAAACGTAAAAAATCAGAGTTTATAAAATCGAAAGAGATTAAAAATCAAAGATCTCTTCACAGTGCTATAATATTAATATTTAGTAGGACAAATTGAGTGCAAGTATTAGTACATATAAAATTGGTTTTTTAAATAATTTTAGAAACAACGAGGAAAGGGAAAATATGCATTCCGGAACGAAAAATACTTTCCGAAAGTTATGAAAAATTTAGATATATCATATTATTTGCTGATTATATCTAATTTGATCCTCAAAATTTTAATTGCTATATATATATATTGTTTTGAATATTTGTTTTTCAATTTCATCTCTTATAATTTAATTTTTATATTAACTTTGGTCCTTATTTTTATAATTGTTTCTTGCTTTTCCCTTATTATTTTTTAATTGAAATTTTTTATTTATCAAATTTAGTCCTTCTTTTTTTAGGTTACTTATTTTATTTGAAATAATTTATGAAATGTTAATTATTACTATTTTAATTTCTTCATCTTTTAATTTTTTAATTTTTTAGATTTGATTTCTATTATTTTGATTATTATTTATTTTATCTCAGATAGTTCATGAAATTATATATTTTTTTCAATTTTATTCTCATTTAACTTTTTAATTTATAAGATTTGTTCTTCATTATTTTAATAAATTTTAAAAAATATTAATATGTTATTTTCTGGCTTATTTTTCATAATATAACCAAACACTAGAAAATATTTTTTAACTTATTTTTCATTACATTACTAAATATTAAAAAATAATTGTTTTTTTTTTAAATTTATTTTTTTTAAAATTATTTTCCAATTAATAAACAGGTTCTAAGTTGAAATGCAGATAGAGAAGTTACACACAAAAAGCTGGTGCAGCAAGTAGTACATTCAAGATATCTTGGCATCGTTATGCGCTGCCTCCCTGAGAGGAATGGCAGAATCCGAACTTGCCCCTGAAGATTTGGAAGCTCCGAGAGCATCTAAGGATAACTTTTTATTACGGACGATGTCATTTAAAATAATTATAAAAAAAACTTGGATGACAATATTATTTATAAAAAAATAAAAAATATATAATAGTTGTATCATCAATTTAATTGGATTCAATAAAATCAAGTAGTTTAATAATTTGATTTAAACTATAGACAATAATAACGAGACAAACATTAAAAAAATATTTAGCAACAATCAACCAAAACAAATGAATTACTGATATTGTGCTAAAAAAAAGGGATCATTAGCAACTTATTCTCAATCTATTATGAATATTGTCCATCACAAAAAAAAAAAACTATATGAGACGGTTCAAACCCGACCATAAAATTATGGATAACAACATAAAAAGAAGTTGCATGGGTTGCTAGAGCAACATTTTTGAAAAGCAAATCAAACAAAATAAAATGATACGAGCATCCACCTATAATCAATAAATCAATTATATTTAATTAAATAATAAAATTTATTTTAAAAAATAAACTTAATAAAAAGAATAACAAATAAAAAGACCTAAGGTAACCAAATTAAATAAAAAAAAATGATAAAATCAAGGTCACAAAAAACATGAAAAAAAAACAAACAATGCTCAATGTCTAATTAAATAAATATTGAATGGTGAAATAAAAAATATTAGCTTAAAAAAATAATAAAAAAACTAAAACAATCTTAGGCAAATCTCATGAAGCTAGGTTAATTTCCAAAGTTTACAACTAGTGAAATCTTAGACACGGGCTTAACCAAGCTCAAATTCAAATCAGTTACATGTTGAAGAATTAAATTGGGTATAAAAATACTGCTTTCGAAAATTTTGCAAAAAAAAATAAAATAATGATTAAGGGAATGAGAATGAAATCAATTAGGAAAACAATTTACGGAGGGTAAATCGAAAAAGAAAAGAAACTCTAAAAATTATCTTAGACTACAAAAATTTAAATGAGGATGAAATCGAAAGAAAAATATAATTCAATGAATTATTAAAAAAAATATAACAAAAAATTAGGGTCTAAATAAAAAATAAATAGATGTTTAGGGGTTGACTTGAAAAATCAGGTGGTAGGGCACAAGCATTGAAAATTAGAGAGGAAAGAAAGAAGGAAAAAAAAAAAGACAGCCGGTGACAAATTAGACCTCTTATCAGTGCACACGCCACATATTGAATGGGGAGATACTAAGACGAAGCTGAAGCCACCTTGAAAGGACCTTTTTGGCTGTTGGAATTAGTTGCACATGCTGTACGAAGACAACCAAGTAGATGATGCATGCTCAAAATGTGTCTACCTGTTTTTTTAATTAGTAAAATACTCAAATGAACCCACCCAACCAATTTATATATGTATAAAAACAAAACCAGCACTTACAAGCATGTGTCTTGTGTTGCTTGTCTTTAAGCTCTCTCTTGACACAACATAATTATACTTGTATGTATTTTATTCATAAATGAATCCAACATCATGATTATGCCTACTAGCAAATACATATTACTTCTTAGACAAGTAGCATCTGGATTTAAGTTTTGAAAGTAGTACACAAACAATAATACTAAACAATAAAATTGTAATCCTAACTACCTTTTCTTTAAGGATAAAATGTTTAACAACAATGATGAATCAAGGATAGGCTAATATAATTAATTTATGATCATAATTAAAAAGGCACAATTGTATAAGTAAAATAGAAAAAACAAATTCTCAATGAGATCAAAATGGGATTAGAGATTTGATCACAAGAGATTAGGGTGGTATTTGACATTGTGATCCAATCATATATATGGTTCAGACCAGTATCCCGACCAGTATATTTTTCTTTGCAAGTGTGCGCGAGCTACTCGCGCACCCTTGCTACAGGAAGAGGGTAATTAAAAGTGAAAAGGAAGGGACGAAATGACTTACCTGTGGTTGGATTGCTATTGCCAACTTCTTGAGCGAAGATTGATGCAGATGCTTGTTGCTAGGAAAACTGGTCCTATTCCTTCTGCATTTGTGTTCCTCCCCTCTGTTCCTTCTTCCTCTTGCCTCTTTGTTGTGTTTTGTTTTGTGTTTTTCGGGTTCTTTAACTCCCTTTCTCTCTCTCGTTCTCTTTGTTTGCTGTTTTTTTTTCCTCAATTTTTCCTAATGACCTCCTCTCAGGGTTTCTTTTAATGGCCTCCTCTTAGGGTTTTTTTTTTGTGATGGCCTCTCTTCAAGTTTCTTCTGATTGTCCCCCTCTTTTTTACATACACTGAGGTCTGTATTTATAGTACCAAAGTTCCTTCGTATGTGACAAATAAAGTTTCAATCAAACTCATTCTCTTTTTTGAAGTTTGAATTTGATTAAGAATCAAATTTGAAAGCAGATAACTGTTATTAGCTTGAAGACAAGGATTATCTTGAAGATAAGGATAGAATCAGAAAAGTACATTGTAGTCCCTAGTTTTCACGCAAGATGACAAATCACACTTTTCATCAAAATAACTCTGATATTTTAATTTTATATTTTAAACCCTGTAAAATTAAATTAAAAAGCCAATGAGCCAAAATTGGGTTACAACAGTTGCCTCCTCTTTACAATGCTTACGGTGCAAAGGCATTAGAAAATTTATTTTTTTTGACCTTGTATAGTAAGTTTTGTAAAGAAGAATAATTATGAAAACCCTTCCTCTTTTTTGTTTTTGTTGTTTTTTTAAAGAAAAATGATCTTATTGTTCTAGGAGACTTGTCCGATAAAGAATAAAACACGAAAAGGATTTTGCAAGTGGTCTAATTGTTCCAAGCGACTTGCCCGATACGAAGAAGCAACGTAAAGGATTTCACGAGTGGTCTTATTTTTCCAGGTGACCTGTCTGATGAAGAATAAAGGGCAAAAAGGGTTTCACGAGTGATCTAATTGTTCCAGGTGACCTGCTCGATAAGAAGAAGCAGCGCGAAGGATTTCACGAGTGGTCTCATTTTTCCAGGTGACCTGCTCGATAAAGAATAAAATGCAAAAAGGGTGTCACAAGTGGTCTAATTGTTCCAGGTGACCTGCCTGATAGGAAGAAGCAATGCGAAGGATTTCACGAGTGGTGTCATTTTTCTAGGCGACCTGCCCGATGAAGAATAAAAGGTGAAAAGGGTTTTGCAAGTGATCTAATTGTTTTAGACGACCTGCCCGATAGGAAGAAGCAACACGAAGTATTTCACAAGTGGTCTTATTCTTCCAGGTGACCTGCCCAATGAAGAATAAAATGCGAAAAGGGTTTCACGAGTGGTCTAATTATTTCAGGCGACCTGCCTGATACGAAGAAGCAACACAAAGGATTTCGCGAGTGGTCTCATTTTTTTAGGTGACCTGCCCGATGAAGAATGAAAAGCGAAAAGGGTTTCATGAGTGATCTAACTGTTTCAGGTGACCTGCCTGATAGGAAGAAGCAATGCAAAGGATTTCACGAGTGGTCTCATTTTTCTAGGTGACCTGCTCGATGAAGAATAAAATGCGAAAAGGGTTTCATTAATGATCTAATTGTTCCAGGCGACTTGCCTGATAGGAAGAAGCAACGCGAAGGATTTTTCGATTGGTCTCATTTTTCCAGGTGACCTGTTTGATGAAGAATAAAACGCGAAAAGGGTTTCATGAGTGGTCAAATTGTTCTAGGTGACCTGCCCAATAGGAAGAAGCAATGCGAAGGATTTCACGAGTGGTGTCATTTTTTCAGGCGACTTGCCCGATGAAGAATAAAAGGCAAAAAGGGTTTCGCGAGTGATCTAATTGTTCCAGGTGACCTTCCTGACACGACCAAAAGATTGATGTCTTCTCCCAAGTGTAGGAGTGTCGAAGTAATAAATAACCCGGCATAATAATACTAATAATACTAATACTAATAATACTAATACTAATAATACTACTAATAATAATAATATTAGTAATAATATTAATAATAATAATAACAATAAAAAGACGAGGAGGAGGAAGAGACAATAATAATAACAACAATAATAATAATAACAACAACAATAATAACAATAACAACAATAATAATAACAAAAATAAGAAAAGCAGGAAGAAATTAATGAGAACTTTGAGATGGAAGATTAATGTAAGGATTAAACAATAATAAAGACAAATGTCAAGGTTAGAGGATCCACCAATGGTATTTCAAACAAGTATAGTATAAACTCTTATTACTCAATTTGGAAACCACACACGAAGGAGGTTCCAGTCGGATGATTTGTCATTAATAGCTCATTATAAATTATTAACATGATCATATTGATTATCTTATGTACATAACACCAAACTTTTAAATATTGTCAAGAATTCATGATGTTAACTGATGTTAACAACAAATCAAGTACCTTTCATAGCCTCAGGTGTAGGTAATACCATACGGTTGGGTTATGAGAGTGCCAAGCATTTGTTGTACCAAGTATTATACAACACAAATTTAGATTAACCATTTAACAAGCAAGGTATTAAGAATTAGTAAGATAAAAAGTTAAGACATGTTAATATTAAACATTAAGGTCCATATTGAGTTTACACCATACTTGTTCTTACACCATTAGTGTAACCTTTTCACCTTGACATAATAAACTTAGCTAAACATAATGAAGAAGAAAAACATAAATAAATAAAACAAGAACATAAATAAAATACAAGTTAACTAAGGAAAGGAAAGGAAATGAAAAGCATAAACAAGAAATTAATAAAAGCAAAGCTTAAGAATTACAAAAAATATAAAGAGAGAAATAAAGAGCATGAACTTCATCTGAACAACCCAGCCCCTAAATACATGGCAAATGCCTTCTTTTATAGGCCAAAATTCAAAATTATTGATTTGATGACTAATTGTTGAGTGGGTGGCCACCTTTTGACTTGGTGAAAATCCTTATCTTCTTGTCTTAATAAAACAAAAATTCTAGCATCAGAACTGGGTCCAGATATCCAAATGAAAGTTCTGCGAAATTCTCTTATCTTTCCAGAAAAAAAAAGATGAGGTCATTTGGACTTCTAGAACTCAAGATATGGGCTGAACACTGAATAGTATTTGGGCTGCAGAATAGATTCGGACTTCTCCGTTGTTGCTATAATTTGGACTTGAAAACGGCCTTCTTAGATCTTGATATCCAAATGAAAGTTGTAGGCCTATGTCTTATCAAATCTCTGTAAAAATTTCAGATCATTTGGATATCTAGAACTCGAGATATGGGCTAGACACTGAACAGTGTTGGGCTGCAAGACAAATTCAGACTTCTCCTTTCTAAGCTTCACCCTTCTTTATCTTCAAAATTTCAGTAGTTGAATTCATCAATCAATCCTTTGATTTATGTGATATGCCTGCATTTAAGATGAACATTTACCATATATTAGGGTATTTTATAGTATTAGACTTGTTATTATAAAACATGCTTTAGTTAAGGAGTTATTGATACTTTAAGTGCAAAATGATGATATAAACCATTGATAAACATGCACTTTTAAGTACTAATCACTTCCCAATGAAGAATAAAAGGGAAAAAGGATTTCGCGAGTGATCTAATTGTTCCAGGTGACCTGCTTGATAGGAAGAAGTAACACAAAGAATTTCACGAGTGGTCTCATTTTTCCAGGCGACCTTCTCGATGGGGAATAAAAGGTGAAAAAGGTTTCGCGAGTGATCTAATTGTTCAAGACGACCTGCCCAATAGGAAGAAGCAACACGAAGGATTTCGTGAGTGGTCTCATTTTTCCAGGTGACCTGCCCGATGAATAATAAAACACAAAAAAGGTTTTGCGAGTGGTCTAATTGTTGTAGGTGACTTCCTCGATAGGAAGAAGGAACACAAAGGATTTCACGAGTGATCTTATTTTTTCAGGTGACCTGCCCAATGAAGAATAAAACACGAAAAGGGTTTCGCGAGTGGTCTAATTGTTTCAGGTGACTTGCATGATAGGAAGAAGCAACACGAAGGATTTTGCGAGTGGTCTTATTTTTCTAGGTGACCTGCCCGATGAAGAATAAAAAACAAAAATGATTTTGCAAGTGGTTTAATTATTTCAGGTGACCTGCCAGATAGGAAGAAGAAACACGAAGGATTTCACGAGTGGTCTCATTTTTCCAGGCGACCTGCCAGATGTTGAAAACTATAGAGAGAAATTTCACCATCATTTTTTTTAGAAGTGGTCTCATTGTAATGGTTGACCTATCCAGGAAAAAGAAAGGAAAGGGTCTCATTGTAATGGTGAACTACCCAAGAAAGAAAAGAAATGTCTTAAAGGGACGTCATGATGGGGCTCAAAGGCGCACTCGAAAAGGAGATGAGGGCTTGGAGGTGCACTTAAAAGGAGGTAGGGTTAGGAAACACACAACTTTGAATGCTCGAAGGCTCAAAGGCACACTCGAAAGGAGGTGAGGGCTTAGAGGCGTGCTCGAAAGAAGGTAGGGTTAGGAAACACACTAACTTAGGGATGAGAAATGATAGGTGGTGGAAAAATATAAAGATTTTTTTTGGCGGCCCTTCCATTTGATGGATCCCGTCAGAGATTTCTCTTATGAACTTTGCAAAACTCATTGTCCAATGTCTCAAAGGTTAGATGATATGCATGCATCTTTACTTGATTTGAAATATAAGTCCCCATTTCTTCTTAATCTTCTTGTTGCTTGATTGATGAGGACTTGTTATCTCAGATTTAGGTCATCTATCACACCCAGACATCGTGGCGACTGATTAAAAAAATAATCTCGATTGGAAAAGGAACATATATCTGGCATCTTGTTTTTTTTTGGGAAAATATCTTGTTCAAGGAGTCGTCACCTAGTATCATGATCACTAAGAACCCTAACTGGTCAACAGAGATTTTATGGTACGAGATTAGTTACGCAAAAACAAAGATGCTATCACCCTTTAAGCGTCCTACATAAGGCAGGCTGTATTGCTGGTTTTGTCTAAAATTCCTAAGAATTTGTTCTCATTTTTCTTTTTTCTTTTTATTCTTCCTTACATGTTCCTGACTCTGATATTAGTGAATAATTTATATGAAGTTTTTCAACTCTGGTGTTGGTAAATATCGCATACATCCAAAAAAATACGATATTCCTGACTCAGGTGTTAGTGAATATTTTCGCAAAAAAATGAATTTGAAGAAGAAATTTTCTATGTCATTTTTTTCTTGTTTATCCTTTATTATTATTTGTCATTTTTAGATGGAAGTAAAAAAAAAACAACACAAGACATATTTGTATTTAATAGTAATAGTCCATAGATTGAGTACATCTACAAAAAATATAAACACAAAGAAAAAAAATAAAAGCAAAGTGCGAGGAACCCACAAATAAATCAACGAAGACCTCCAAATATTTTTGAAATTTTCTGTTATCGAAAAGGAATTTATTTGGTTAAATATCAAATTAAAATGAGCAAGAAAATTATAACCAAGGCCTAAGGGCGTGTTGTAGGAAACACGATTTGGGCCAAGATTGGGTTAAATATATATATATCTATATATTTAACATATAGAGTGATTGTTTACCGTATACTCGGTGAAAAATAGAAAGGAATCAGATACTTTTGTAACTGCCACCGAGGCATTTATTAGATGAGAAGTAGAGAAAAAAATAAAATCCAGGAAGCCCAAATAATATAAATTAGATGAACATCAATTTAATTTAACTTAAACAAAGAAAAAGAAATGGAAAGGTGTTGGTGGTTATCTGTGCTGACAAATCTAGAATACCAAAAGCTTACGGCACTTCTGCTAGTTTGCACTTAATTTTAGTCTTTAATGCCGGCATGCTAAATAAAATACACAACTCTAAGACAACAAGGAAAATAAATAATAATACATTCAAGAATTGACGTGGTTGACTAAAAATTAGATTAATTTGCTTACGAGAAAACATTTACTATATAATATAAAAATCACAATAATATTTTATTAATAGAAAAACAATTAATAATTTCTCTTCTAATAAAAGTAAACATTCTAGAGCTTCTCTCACAAATATCTCATATATTTCATTGGATTACTCTCCTTTTGTCTCTCCTAAACGGTGTGTTTTGAAAGGCATGAGATGCAACCTAACCTATTTATTGTTGGCTGGGCATCCCATCCTTCTCCACAGAAAGAAATGGGGCGCACCGTTTCAAATTGTTGGTCAACTCTCGGTGCATTAAATGTTGGATAATATCAATTAGCTTTTATATTTTTGTCAGAGGCAGCGCAGGCTCGAAATTACTGAATTATAATCCTTTTTCTCTACTCTAACGTGTGAAAAAATTGAATAATTTATGCTATCCTAAGTAACGATGTTGTTTGAAATCCAAATTTAATAGCGTGTTTGTTTTTTTTTTTTGTTAAAAAAATATATTTAAATTTTTAAATTTTATTTATTTATTTTTAATTATTTTTTATGATTTTAAAAAAATTTCACACATCATATAAGTATTTTTTTTATTAAAAAAATCATAGTTAAAACTTATTCAGTAAGAACTGTTCTGCGTTGCAAAATTTTTTTTTTTAAAGTTAATTTTTTTATTATAAATTAAGTTTTTAGTATTTATATATTATTTTCAGTGCCTTGTTTTAGATCAAAATAATGTTCCCTGCTAAATTAATTCTGTGTGTTTTCTTGTTGATCCCACTCTTTAAAGGATTTTACCATCTTTTTAAGAGCAAATAAATAATACTTAAAAAATTGTAGGTTTTTTTAATCAAAAGCTGCACTCAATATACGAAGCTTGATCACTTGCTCACTTAATCTATTATTTAATTCTTGTAATTATTGATTAATAATAAACATAAATATATCATCTCGATCGGTTGTAAGATTCAATTGTGAATGAGTTTTTTTTTTTTACAATAAGATCATCATACTAGAAAAACAAGCATTCCAGGGACAATGTCGTACATTTTAACTATTTTAGGTAAAATGATAACACAAAGTCTAATTACATTCACATGACAAGAAGGTGACATGGAAATTTCCAATCTTCAATTACAGCTTGATAATGGCTGTGGTTTAAAAAGCAAAGAAACTAGACCAAGAACAGAAAAACTTTCACTTAAAAACCACTTCTTTTACTTATCCAACGACAACTAGAGCAAAATGTGAACCAAACCCATATAATATATGAACAAGAAAAGAAGTTTAAACAAAATCTCATTAACATCAAGTACCAACAACCTAAAACCACATACAGATTCAATACAAAGAGTCCAAAGGCACAAAAACCGCAAGGCATTGAAGCCACTTGTCAGTCTTGCCAAGCTCTTCAAACAGCATAAGTCCTCGTGAGTTTAACATACTTATCAAGTGTCTTCACCAAAGGTTGTATATCACTGAAACTCCTCAAAATCACCCGAACTTGAAACCGGTTTCTTTTTGGGTTGGGGTTGAAATGCAGGATACTAGTGTTTGAAGCTAAATGTGTCAGTGTCTTGTTTTAGATCAAAATAATGTTCCTTCAGGGATTCTGTGTGCTTTCTTGTTCATCACACTCTTTAAAGGATTTTACCATCTTCTTAAGAGCAAATAAATGAGGTATATGCCATTTCTTTTGGAAAACTAGATAAGCTATTCTCTGTCCGACCGATGGAAGAAGAATACATATAAAAGCACCGTTAGACTTGATGACTTTGTTTATACATAGCGCTAGCGATTCATAGACACAGCATGATCGTTTGCTTTATGCATAACAAGTGTTAATAAATCAGAAGCAAATCTAGCTGTTTCTCAACTAGGTGTGACTATGGCCTCCAAAACCAAGGTCATAGAAAGCATGAAAAACAGAAGAGTTTAATATTTTATTAAATAAATATTGAATGATGAAAAAAACATTACCTTAAAAAAATGATAAAAAACTAAAACAATCTTAAGCAAATCTCATGAAAGTTCAAACCAATTACATGCTGAAGAATTAAATCGGGTAAAAAAATACTGCTTTTGAAAATTTTGCAAAGCAAAAATATAATAATTAAAAGAATGAGAATGAAATCTATTAGGAAAACAATTTATGGAGGGTGAATCGAAAAAAAAAAAACACAACTCTAAAAATTATATTAGACTACAAAAAACAACAATAAAAAGAATAAAGATTAAATTTGACAAAGTAAAAAATTAAATGAGTATGAAATCGAAAGAAAAATATAATTCAATAAATTATTCCAAAAAAAATATAATAAAAAAGAAGGGACTAAATAAAAAAGAAATAGATGTTTAAGGGTTGACTTGAAAAATTAGGTTGCAGGGCGCAAAAACTAAAAAAGAAAGAGGAAAGAAAGAAAAAAAAGAAAAATGGTGGACGGTAACAAATTTGACCTCTTATCAGTGCACATAAAACATATCCAGTGAGGAAACACTGAGACAAAGCTAAAGCCACCTTGAAAGAGCTTTTTTGGCCTTGGAATTTCAGCCTCACATCTTGTTCGAAGATGGCCGAGCAGCTGTGTCTACTTTATTTTTAATTATTAAAATGCTCATATGACAACACCCCAACCAATATATATATATATATATATATATATATATATATATATATATATATATATATATAGAAACAAATAATGAAATGACACAATTAAATACTTTTTAACGTAAGAGCTAAATTATATGATATCAAGAATGCCAATGTCTTTTTACCATGCCACAATATTGATAATAATGAAAAGGCCCTTTATATAGTTTTTATTTTATTTTATTACAAGAGTAAAAATGTTATTTTACTATATATTTTTAATTGAAAATGAAAAAATAAGTAGAAGCTTAAAATTTTATTTCTTATAAGTGTAGTGTTATAAATTCACTGTAAAACTAAACACAAAATACATGTACTGTCTCTAATCAATTATAAAACACCAAATTATCACAATACAAAAACTATTTTACCCTCAAACACATCATAAAGAGCTATTTTTTTTTTTTAAGGCCAAGAAGGAGAATTATTGTTCCTCTTCACAATGAACTGTAACTTTGTTTTCTCCATCTTTTTAGTTTTTTTTAGAAAAAAGTAAGGGTTTGTTGGTAAATAACCATAAGTTCTTGGGAACTTTTGAGAAATAAAATAAACGAAAAGAAAAAAAGGTGAATTCTTAAGGAAGTGGAACCTTTTGATCTCGAGTCAGACCAACGACCATTGTTCAATGGGTACACTTCGAGATTATTTTTCTAAATTAAATTTTAGAACCTGACTTGTTAATTAAAACACCACTAAACTGATCTTTTATTATATTTTATATATTCTTAAATTTTTTATTTGATTCTTTATACTATCGGGCCAAGATCATTGTTTTTAAACTAACTAATCACATGTAATAAGTCAAGTAAGTTGAGCAGAACTAGGACTAACTCAGATTAATCTATTTTTTTTTATTTTATAAAAAAATAAAAATAATATTATTTTAAAAATTTATTTAAAAAAATTTTGATTAGGTTTTTTTAGACTAATAGGGTTACGGGCTAACTCTTTTTATTGAGTCATACGGAATTAATTTTCTCAGTATTTTTATTGAAACCTATTTGACCTAAACCCTAGATCAGAAATGTTGGTTTAGATTTTAAAACTAATTTTGTAGTTCGTTAGTCATACTTCTATGCATTGAACCTATTAGAGATTAATTAAAGGTTAGTTTGATAATGCTATAATATGATGTATATTTTATCTTAATTATAATTTTAAAAATATTTATTTAATTAATATACACTATAATTTTATATAAATTCACTGAAACTCTTTATTAAAATCTTATTAAAAAAATAATTTATAATTTTTTTAAACTGCAACCTGCACCCTCAAAACCAGCCATGATGCTATAAAGCACGGAGGATAAGATGTCAAGAAAAAAATAAAATCCAGGAAGCCCAAATAATACAAATTACATGAACATCAATTTAATTTAACTTAAACAAATAAAAGAAATGGTTAGCTTCTGACAAATCTAGAATACCAAAAGCTTACGGCACTTTTGTTACTTTGCACTTAATTTTAGTCTTTAATACCAGCATGCAAAATAAAATACATAACTCAGAGAACAAGAGAACAAGGGGAATAAATCATAATAAAAACTGTAAAAGCAATTCAACTTGTTAGATTTTGGGTTAGCTCCTCAATTATCCTTGGTGGAGGTGGCGGGTTTTCCTTTTTACACTCTCATATGGTGGGTCGTCCTGCTGCTATTTAGTTTATTTATTTTAATTTTAGTTATGTCATGTGCTTGATGAGATCAGCAGTGAGGGTTTCTTTCTTATTTTCGTATTATACATGAGGGAAGAATAATTTTAGGTTTTTATTTTATTTTATTTTCCTTTCGTTTTCCATTTTTATTACCTTGACTCAATAGTATAAATGAAATGAAATGATAAAAACAAAATAAATTAGTTGTTTTAGTTTTCCTTGGCCAATATTTCCAGGGGTTCGACTTGATTTGATTGTATATAGAAAAAAAAGGAAAGAATTTAGTATGTGGATTTCATCTAATCATAGATCTAAGAATTAATATGGATATCCGGACCAGTTTGTTCGTACCTCAACTAATTTCATGAGTTTTAAAATTAATGATCATATAAGCTTTCAATGATTCTGAGATCTATGAAACTCGAACTGATGATTTTTTAGGAGCAAATTTAAAACTTGATCAATTAAACTATATCTTTTAGAATTATATCATCATCGATATTAATTACACAAGTCTGTGATGCAATAGGATTGAAAAAATAACATCAATTTATATGTTCCTAACTAAACCAGAGAATTAAAAAAATAAATTTATATGTGCATTTGGAAGACATGGGCTTTACTCTATCCCCCCGGACGAAATATGTCAGAAGTGGTGCTCTCTTTGTTGCAAATTTTATCACGCGTCTGCCAAGACACATTTAGTGGCACAGTAAAAGCCACTTGTCCGAGGCCAAAAGGATTGTAAATTTTGGCATAAATGCACTATCACTCGTAGATTCCTTAATTAGTGTAATGTGGGTCATTAGTCTTAATTCGGCGCTTAAAATCTTAAACTGCATTCCCATTCACAAAGAAACCTTTTAAAAATGCGAGAGTGAAAATCATTTAATAGGTGGTTTAGTGGTAAAAGCATGAGATTAAAAAGGTTTTTTTTTTTTTATCGTTTTAGGTTCGAGGCTTGTGGTTGATAATATAATAGCCACTAGAGGTTTACATAGTCTGTAACAGTCCGACTATACGACTTGATCAATGTTAAAAGTTCCCAACATATTCTCTTTATTTGAGTGTAAATTTATTATTATTATTATTACCAAAAATTTGACAGAGTTTCTTTTGCATTTAGGACATCCCAAGTTATCGACTACTATCAATTTACTCAATCAACTCATCATCACAAGGTCCCATAATTTCGGACCTTACATCAAACCTCATAATTCCACACCTCATACAATCCACACAATATATGTATCCTATGAGTAACTTCAATTTGAATATAGTCCAAACATCATATCATAAAATTTAAAAGAAAAGGAAACTATCATGCAAAGAAAACTTTTACAACATAATAAGTGTTCTTAAATATTTCAAAAGGATTAATTAAAAGATAACAAAAATACTACATACTAAGCAGAACTTTTATAAATACATCAAGGTTTATACAAAAGTATACTACATAAACATGTTAATTCTCTTTTGTTTAAGTTAAGTATTTATATAAGCTTCCCAAAGTAAGGCCCTAAACTAATGATCTCCCTGAATATTTGATGGACCTGTTACATAAATAAACATACCATTATGTTGATAGAGAATATATATATATATATATATATATATATATATATATATATGCTCATGTAATGAATACGAATGAAGTATAAATTTTCTATCGAATCCATAAGAATTCTAACAGAGAACTTATATTTTGCTTGTAAATCTTTTAAACCCAATTAACACTCATTTGCATATTCTTAATTTGAATACTCTTATTTACTTGCATGAACTGGGTGACCTTGCAAAGTCTAATATTGAAATCCTATCACAGATGCTATTAGTCGAAACTAATCTTGTAATTCATATCCCGACAATCCTATCACGTGTCATAACCCAATTTTTGACCATTTTATTTTTATTATTTTATTTACTAAAAAGGATAAAAAAATTGATGAAAAAATAATAATGATGATGATGAAAAAAACAAGTAAAATGAAATAAATGAAGAATGAATTAAAATTTGGGTTAAAGGCAACATGATTGGAAGTTTTTAGGGTTTAATTAAACTTTGGAATTAATCTAATTAAGCTTGGAATTAATTTAATTAATCCATTTAAGGGTTTAATTGGAGAATTGATAAGTTTTGAGACTTAATTGAGCTTGAAATTAATTTAATTAATCCAATCAAGAGTTTAATTGGAGAATTAATAAGTTTTGAGACTTAATTAAGCTTGGAATTAATTTATTTAATCCAATTAAGGGTTTAATTGGAGAATTGATAAGTTTTGAGACTTAATTAAGCTTGGAATTGATTTAATTAATCCAATTAAGGGTTTAATTGAAGAATTGATAAGTTTTGAGACTTAATTGGACTTGGATTTAATTAAATTAATGAAATCAGGGACTTAATTAAAGAAATATTAACGTTTGGGGTCCAAATTGCCAAATTAAAATCCAAGGATTACATTGAAAATAGCGCGCAAATACAGGGGCAATTGCAATTTAAATCAGGGGCTTAATTATAAAATGTTCGAAACTTCGCGGGTCAAAGTGAAAATGGCCACTGTTATCCCCAAACAGCGTCGTTTTGAAGACGCTGTTCACCTTCTTCTTCTTTAAGCCAGCGACGGTTTTCGACAGTAAAGGCAGAGAGGCGTTGCAGCAGTAATCGTCTGTTGGCTTCAGTTATGGGTGCTTTAATGGTGGTCGACTCTCAGCCTACCACCCGTTACCAACCCGCCGGCCTCTATATAAACCGAGAGAACCCGAAGAACCGGGGGGTTGTAGAGTTGGAGAGAAAGAGAGACAAAAGAAACCCGAAAGGAGAAGCTCAAGACACCAGCCGAATCTTCAAGTTTTTTAGAAACCCATAACAAAAACGACTTCCCCTCACCAGTATTGGCCTAAAGAGAATGAAGGCAAGAATTAGACCGAGAGAGAGAAGAGGTTGGTTCTGAAAACAGAGCAAAAGAAACGAAGAAAAATAAACCGAAATAGAGAAGCAGGAAAGGAATACCACGTGAAAAGCAGAAGGAATAAAAGGAAATTCGGACCATAAATATCGCCTTCAACAATCTCACGCAAACCTTCTGCGAACGCACCAGGTACGCCTTCTGCTCTATTTCTCCCGCTTTTCTTTACTTCGTTCTCACTGTTTGTTTTTTTTTAATTCAGTAACAAGGCCATGCACGCGTGATTTAGATCACGCGTGCCTTGCATGGCCCAGCCGGGTCACTCGCTTGGGCCAGTGACTGGGCTGGGCTGGCTGGGTCTAGCCCAGCCCATGTGGGCTGAGCTGGCCCCAGCCCAAAATATATAAAAATATAAAAACAGAAAAAATAAAAAAATAGAAAAAATAAAAAATGTGTATGCATGAATAAAAATAATGTAAATTTATTGATTTATTCACTGACGCCAGAGTCAGGAATAAAAATACCAGTTTAAATTTATATTATTTTTATTCGTTGTATTTTTATTTTGTTTAGCTAGAAAAATAAAAAATGTGTGCATGCGTAAAAGTAAATTTATTTTTATTTATTTATTCACTGGCGCTAGAGTAGGGAATAAAAAAATATATTGATCTAATTTTTGTCGTAGCTACGAATTTTTACCAACGCCAGAGTTGGAATTATTCGAGCTCGAATATTCACTGGCGCCAGAGTCAGGAATATTATAAACAAATCATCACAACATAAATTAATAAATATTTAGCAATTTAAGACAAAACCAACAATGCAGTCTGCCTTAGGCAGAACGTTTAAGGGGTGATAATATCTTCCCTTTTACGTAACCAATCCCGAGTCATAGAATCTTTGTTGACCAGTTAGGGTTCCTAGTGACTATAATACTAGGTGGCGACTCCTCAAACGAGACATTTTTCCTTAAAAGAACCAGATGCCAGAAATCTGTTCTTTTTTCAATAATTCAAGAGAATTATTTTTTAGGGCCGCCGCGATGTCGGGTGCGACATCACGAATGTCATTAGCCGAAGCTAATCTTGTAAATCATCTCCTGGCAATCTTATCACGGATGCCATTAGTCGAAGCTAATCTTGTAATTCATATCCCGACAACCCTATCACGAATGCCATTAACCGAAGCTAATCTTGTAATTCATATCCCGACAACCCTATTACGAATGCCATTAGCCGAAGCTAATCTTGTAAATTACTCGACTTTATTTACATTGAACATGATATTTATTGTAATTACATTCACCAAAAGAATTTTAAATTGTATAATTACAAATAGAAGGAAAATCACGCACCTGCTTCGCTTGTCTCGCGACCTTCCCTAACAGAAGATCCAATCCTTGTTTCTCTTCTTGAATTATAAGGAAGTTTTTCGTTATGATTCCTTCAAGTCGATATTATAGAGAATTCATATTCATCCATTACTTATATGTTACTTACTATGCATTTTCATTTCCTCATAATAACATACATACATATTTCATGTATATTTTTAGAGTTAGTATCTCAATGTGCAAGCATTCACATGACTAAATTCTTTTATATTCTTATATATAGTATTCACATGAAAGTCAACTGTTATTGTCTAACTTTGAACTGTCACTATTCAATTTTTAACTGTTACTGTTCAATTTTCAATTATTACTGTTTAACCATTACTGTCTAATTTTGAACTGTTACTGTTCAATTTTCAATTATTATTGTCCAACCATTACTATTTAACTTTGAACTGTTACTATCCAATTTTCAAATGTTACTGTCCAACTTTGAACTGTTACTGTTCAATTTTCAATTGTTACTGTCCGAACACTCACTAGATTTTAACTATATCTAAAGTTCTAAAACTACATTTTAAGTGAAGTAATCTCGTTAGAAAACTAAGACACGAGGCTACAAGTTCACCAAAGGGAGGAGAACCCAGTTTTGCCTTTAAGATAGTCAAAATTGCCCATAAACTAATTAGTCCTACTGCCCTACATAATCAATCACGACTCAGTCTCAGTTGGTAACCCATAACTGGAGTTCTACATCTCTAAATTGAACAAGATCAGTTTCCTTGGTCAGCTAACATTCAAATCAATAATTTCTATGAGGAACCCGATCCTAATTACCTCATCGTCCTACCCAAAATCTCACTGAAAGTCAGGAGACAAGTCTGTCCAGAGTTGTCTCCCCCTCCCCTTCACCCAATACTTTTATAAACTACATACCACATACATGAATTAACTTAATCTTAACAACATGTACTTTTTCCCCAATTTATGTCTAAGAACCCTATCCTATGATTTTGAAAATTATAGTTGCACCAGTTTCATATGGAAAAATAAATATCATATAGCTTACATCTCAACTATTGAACACAGCAGATCATGTGCAATTTTGACTTCGAGTAGATTGTTCTTTATTGGCAAATGGCTTAACCATGTACTAAACACCTGCTAAGTAGATTAGAAATAAGGCTATGTTTGTTTTCCGGAAAGTGGAAGGAAGAAGGAATGTTGTAAGAGCCTGTAGAATAGAAGGAAGAAGAAACATGATAGAAATGGAAGTTGATGAAATTAGCACAATCCAATTTGAGAGGGATAGGAGGAAGTAGAATTTTACATAACAAATCACTTACCTAAGGAGAGATCTTGCGGATTTTACATAACAAATCACTTACCCATGGAGAGATCTTGCGTACAAGTAGAAAACATCCAATCATAAAATTAGCATTTCTAACAAAATTCAACATGGAAAACTCTGCTGGAACTTCTAGCATAAAGTTTACAACTATTCATATTACTGGTAGCATAAATATAGGATCAAATTGCTTCCACAGACTGAGAGCTGTAGAAAACTCCCCCTGTAGAAAATCTCAACAGCAACTTTTCTGTAAATTACATTAGATAACTCAGAAGATTGAAAACATTAGGCCACGTTCCTTTGTAGACATTTCAGATTGAGTCTATGGGTTTCAATAAGTTACAGATGTGATTTTATAATCCTTACTACCATCTGTGACAGTAAGATCACACTTACACCTGAATATTTCTTACACCATGATAATATAGCTCTTGGCTGTTATTGCAGTCAAAAACCAGAATGGAGGAGAGTTGCTTCAACTTTAGCACCAGACACAAATATCATACTGAATCTCTTCAGAGATACAAAATTGACAACAAAATAAATTAGACTGTGTTACCAGCCCTTCAAGATTAGAGGCAGCTTGAGGACAATACAAAACATTATTCAGACGAAAGGAATTATGTGATGTATTTAACAAAGAGGAACCAATATTTTGAATCATCAAACCTGAACCATTTCCAACTTGAACAGTATCCATACCATCATAAGGCTGCAGGGTTGTTAAATCTACTATATTAGCAGTAATGTGAGCATTAGCCCCACTGTCAGCATGCCAAGTTTGTTGCTCAAAAGTATTATTGGCTTCAGCAGCCATGGCTGCCAATTCAGAAGGAGGTCGTCTGCCCTGAAAAGAAAAGTTAAACCGCTAAAAACAATCCAACGCAGCATGACCAGATTTGTCACATATTTGACATTGTGGTCTGTCATATGAAGAAACACGATCACTATGAGGCTGAATTCTGGAAGGGCCTCGAGATTGTGGTAATGCAGAATGTGGCTGGAATTTGGCAGGAATAATTGCAGGTTTCCTTTTTGGATAATGAGATGTTTTTGCAGCAAAGGCAAAATTATGAGGTTGGATGGGATTGGAGGCTTCAAGTAATGTTTCAAAACTGAGAAGTTCAGATTGAAAATCATCCAAAGATAGATCCTTATCTCTGCAAGCAAAATTATAGGATGTGATAAAGGGTGTAAAGTTGGGACGAAGTCCTCCAATTAAAAATATAATGAAGTCTTGATCGTTTACAGGTTTGCCTGCAGCAGCAAGTTGATCAGCCAACAGTTTAGCATCTTCAAGAAATGCAGAACATGGTCGGTTGCCTTGAACAAGAGTCTGAAGTTGCCTCTTAAGAAGAGCAATACTGGATCTTGAGGTAGATGAAAATCTTGCCTGAAGAGAGTCCCAAACTTGTTTGGAAGTCTTTAGATTAAAGACAGTAGAAACTAACTTCTCAGAAATGGAAGCTAGTAGCCAGCTGAGAACACAATTATCCTTTTTGAACCAAATTGCGTAGGCTGGATTAGAAGAATTATCTGAAAGAGTTCTGGTTGGTGGCTCTTCAGAACCATCAATCATACCATTTAGATCATGACTACGAAGAAAAACTTGAAATTGAACACTCCATGGCAGGTAATTATGTCCGTCAAGTCTTTGGCTGACTGATTGTGAATTGAATTGAATCTTTTGGGGTGAAGAGAACAAGGGAAGGGTTGTAGAATCAGATGAAGTCATGGGTGATGATGAAAAAGAAAGAAAGAGTGGATTTGTGTTTAATGTGCGGAAGCTGTGGCAAATCAGGTGTTAACCTATGATTGCTCTGATACCATTAAAGATTTACAGAAACGAAAGTAGAAGCTGACAGAAGATGAAGAAAACTATATTCACTTCATACAATAATTATTTATAGTGTGCATATATATATATATGCGTACAATCTTAAAAATAGAATAAGTGCAAGTATTTGAATTTTGAAATTATAACAGATTATCTTTATTCATCTTCTTCTGATCTTCCTCTGATCTTTTTTCCATGCTTGATTCTGCTCCTGATTTTGTTGAGGTTGTTATGCTATTCAATATTCTAACATGCTAACTTCATTATATGTGATGGCTCTTTTTTTTTTTTTTTTTTTTTCTGTTATCATTTGTTATCTGTGTACAGCTTTGCACCGGAAACCCAAAATAATATCTCGTAATAGAGTGTCTAGGAGTATAGTAACTTTTGTTTTTTAAAATATTTTTCATTTTAAAACATGTTAAAATAATATATTTTTTTGATATCATCATTTCAAAATGATTTGAAAACATAAAAAACATATCAATTTTTTTTAAAAAAAAATTTTAATTTTTTTTATGAGTGCTTTCGAAACGCAATGCCAGTCGCCGGCAAAAACTATGGCAGATTGCTTTTTGGCCAACAATGCAGCATCCAATTGGCAGCACCATCACCAAGGGAATGAAAACAACAATCGAATGCTCCAAGTCATATAATAGCTGTAAGTTTCCATGAACCATTAATGAAGAAAAAACATGGGTATCTAATTTAAACCTCGCTTTTACAGTAATATTTTATATATAAAAAAGTTTGTACAGCACTATCTTTTCTTGCACCAAAAGATAAAAACAATAATATCTTGTCAATTGTGGAAAGACAGTCCCCATGTTCAAGGTTTCCCCACAATGATCGAGTAGATATCGAAGGACCAGTATAATCCGAGCCTGACTGCCGTTTTCCCCATTCTTCCCCTCCCCTTGTAGCCCCAAGCTACCTCACGTGTTAAAGTGAGAAAGAAGCAGATAAAGTTACATCAAGGATCCCAGGAGGGCTCGCCTTTATCACGTCAAGTTGCACGATGAAATAATTTAGCGTCCTAGCTGGTGGGAGATGTCTGCGACATGCTAAAGGAATTCTACTTCTAAAATTCTCTATTTTGGGTCAAATAGCAAGCATATTAACTTGCAGTGTACCAAAAATACTTTGAAATGCATATAACCCTTCAGCAAACAATGAATTTAAGAGCATGTTCAATATATATATATATATATATATATATGTATATATATATATATTTTATTTTGAATATTTGTTTTTCAATTTCATCCCTTATAATTTAATTTTTATATTAATTTTGGTTCCTATTTTTATAATTGTTACTTGCTTTTCCCTTATCATTTTTTAAATGAAATTTTTTATTTATCAAATTTAGTCCTCATTCTTTTAATTGTTTCTTATTTTATTTGAAATAATTTATGAAATATTAATTATTATTATTTTAATTTCTTCATGTTTTAATTTTTTTTATTTGTTATATTTGATCTCTATTATTTTGATTATTATTTATTTTATTCGAGATAATTCATGAAATTATATTTTTTTAAAATTTTATTTTTCTTCAAATTTTTAATTTATAAGATTTGTTCCTTATTATTTTAATAAACTTTTAAAAAATAAAATATTAATACGTTATTTTCCAGCTCTTTTTTCATAATATAACCAAATACTAGAAAACTTATTTTTTATTATATTACTAAATATTAAAAAATAATTTACTTTTAATTTTTTTTTTAAATTATTTTGCAGGTTCTAAGTTGAAATGCAGACAGAGGAGTTGCACACAAAAAGCTGGTGCAGCAAGTAGTACATTCAAGATATCATGGCATCGTTATGCGCGCTGCGCACTGCCTGAACCCCTGAGAGGAATGGCAGAATCCGAACTTGCCCCTGAAGATTTGGAAGCTCCGAAAGCATCTAAGGATAACTTTTTACTACGGATGATGTCATTTAAAATAATTTTTTCTGTTTTTTTTTTAATTAAAAGTTGATCACGAATTTGAGCAAGCAAATACGGATGAAGCGGCGGCAGTTGCCGGGAATGTGTTGATGTCAATTTTTTTTTTGTCGCAAGAAACGAGGGTGAGATATTTTTTTTTTCTTTTTACAACGCTGATAGAACATATTTTATTAATAAAGAAATATTAGTATATCACTAAATTATTACGTTACGTGCGGTCAAAGAAATTTTGAGCGCACACACCAAAAACATAGCTTGGATGATAATATTATTTATAAAAAAATAAGAAATATCTAATACTTGTGTCATCAATTTGATTGGATTCGATAAAATGAAGTAGTTTAATAATTTTATTTAAATTATATAGATAATAATAATAGACAAACATTAAAAAAAAATTTAGCAACAATCAACCAAAACAAATGAGTTGCTGATATTGTGCAAAAGAAAAAAGAAAAAAAAGATTATTTGCAACTTATTCTCGTTCTATTGTACCGATGAATTTACAGACAGATATATTCTGTTGGTATTTGAAATACCCACCGATAAATTTACCGACAGTATATGGCCATCGATAAATCACGATATCACCGACGGAATAAAATCCGTCGGCATATTTCAAGCGGGAAACTTTTTTTTTTAGCGCGTAAATTCCGTCTGTAAAACCATCAGCAAATGATTTTTTTGTGTTTCCGACTAATATAGCGACGGAATGTGGAATTACCGATAAAAGAAAAGCTGACGGACGTATTCTGTCAGTGAAGACGTCGGTAAATAAATTACCGACGAACTCGTAATCACACACCGACGGAATATTTTCGTCGGTAAAACTATGAAATCTTGTTGTGGAATACGATACTCCCGACTTTGATATTAGCGAATATTTTTGCAAAAAATAAATTTGAAGAAGAAATTTTCTATGTTATTTTTTTCTTGTTTATCCTTTATTATTATTTGTCATTTTTATATGGAAGTAAAAAAAAAACATTGCACGACATATTCACATTTAACAGTAACAGTCCATGGATTGAGCACATCTACAAAAAATACAAACACAGAAAAAAAAAATAAAACAAAGTGCAGGGGCACAAATAAATCATGGAAGGCTCCCAAATATTTTTGAAATTTTCTGTTATCAAAAAAGGATTTATTTGGTTAAATATTAAATTAAAATAAGCATGAAAATTATAACCAAGACTTAAAAATATGTTCTGCCAAACACACCCTTAGAAAACAGGCCAAGATTGGGTTAAATATAAATATTTATATATTTAACATACAGAGTGATTGTTTACCGTATGCTCGGTGAAAAATAGAAAGGAATCAGATACATTTATTTTTCAAACCCCGGAGAGGCATCACGGAATCAGGCTGCGAGACACATGATTTGAAAAATAGGTGCTAGGGCAAAAAGGGGCAGGTCGTGCTGCCTCTCCCTCCTTGTGCTTCACGCGTGTGGAATATGCTGATGACCTGTATATCTGCTCTGCGGGCTGGAATGCAAGTTGTCATACAGACATTATTGTTTTCACCCTGCAACAGCAAGGAGGATAAGATGTAAAGAAATAAAAAATAAAATCCAGGAATCCCAAATAATATAAATTAGATGAGCATCAATTTAATTTAACTTAAACAAAGATAAAGAAATGGAAAGGTGTTGGTGGTTATCTGTGCTGACAAATCTAGAATACCGAAAGCTCACGGCACTTTTGCTGTATAATATAAAACATTACTATATAATATGAAAATCACAATAATATTTTATCAATAGAAAAACAATTAATAATTTCTCTTCTAATAAAAGTAAACATTCTAGAGCTTCTCTCACAAATATCTCATGTAATTTCATTGGATTACTCTCCTTTTGTCTCTCCTAAACGGTGTGTTTTGAAAGGCATGAGATATCCCATCCTTCTCCACGGAAAGAAATGGTGCGCACCGCACTGAGGTCCTTGGCTTGGCGGTGGGAGGAGCTTGTTTCTTTTAGCTGCTCCTGAGTTCGAGTCCTCATGTGCATGCTTGTTATCTCTGTGGTGCTTTACATGTCCACTGGGTTTGCAGGGTGTTTAGTGGACCGTGAGATTAGTCGTGGTGCGCACAATCTAGCCCGAACACTTACGTAAATAAATAAAAAAAAAGGAAATGGTGCGCACCGTTTCTAATTGTTGGTCAACTCTCGGTGCATTAAATGTTGGATAATATCAATTAGGGCTCGAAATTACTGAATTATAATCCTTTTTCTCTACTCTAACGTGTGAAAAATTTGAATAATTTATGCTATCCTAAGTAACGATGTTGTATGAAATCCAAATTTAATAGCGTGTTTTTTTATTTTATTTTATTAAAAAAATATTTTTTAATTTTTTAAATATTTTTTATGATTTTAAGACAATTCCACACATCATATAAGTATTTTTTTTATTGCTTTTGTGTTTTTATTCAAAAAATCATAGTTAAAACTTATTCAGTAAGAACTGTTCTGCGTTGCAAAAGTTTTTTTTTAAAGTTAATTTTTTTATTATAAATTAATTTTTTGGTATTTATATATTATTTTAATGTGTTAATGTTAAAAATAAATTTTAAAAATAAAAAGATATTATTTTAAAATATTTTTTAAAAAAATTAAAAAATAATCACTACGTTATCAAAATGACTCTAAGCATATAATATCTGTGATAACACAATTAACTTGAATTAAGCAAATCATGCTTTTGTATTTTTATAGTATGTCACGCTCGATCTTAACTACACAAGTCATAAAATTTAAGAGAGATCAGGCGATCGGATGCAAACAAATATGGATGAAGCGGTGGCAGTTGCCGGGAACGTGTTGATGTCATTTTTTTTTGTCGCAAGAAACGAGGGTGAGATTTTTTTTTCTTTTTACAAAGCTGATAGAACATATTATTAATGAAGAAATATTAGTATATCATTAAATTATTAACATGTGTTACGTTATGTGCGGTCAAAAAATTTTTGAGCACACAAAAAAAACAAAATGAAAGCTTGGATGACAATATTATTTATAAAAAAAGTAAGAAATATCTAATCCTTGAGTCATCAATGTGATAGGATTCAATAAAATCCAGTAGTTAAACTATAGATACAGACAAACATTAAAAAAATATTTGGCAACAATCAACTAAAATAAATGAGTTATTGATATCACTGCATCATTAAACAGTTTTATCGACGGATTAGGTTCATCGGTGTGAGGCATAACAACCGTCGGTAATATTCACCGACAAAATCTGTCCGTCGGAATTTTGATTGTCGGTAATTTCTCATTTCATCGCCAATTCTATCGGTAACAAAAAACTAAATACCGACAATTTTACAGACAGCGAAACGCGCAAAAAAAAAAAATTACGCGCGAGAATTTTTGTCAGAGGCAGCGCAGGCTCGAAATTACTGAATTATAATCCTTTTTCTCTACTCTAACGCGTGAAAAAATTGAATAATTTATGCTATCCTAAGTAACGATGTTGTTTGAAATCCAAATTTAATAGCGTGTTTGTTTTTTTTTTTTGTTAAAAAAATATTTTTAAAATTTTTAAAATTTATTTATTTAATTTTAATTATTTTTTATGATTTTAAAACAATTCCACACATCATATAAGTATTTTTTTTATTGCTTTTGTTTTTTTATTGAAAAAATCATAGTTAAAACTTATTCAGTAAGAACTGTTCGTTACAAAAGTTTTTTTTTAAAATTAAATTTTTGGTATTTATATATTATTTTAATGTATTAATGTCAAAAATAAAATTTTAAAATAAAAAAAATATTATTTTCAGATATTTTTTAAAAAATTAAAAAATAATCACTACGTTATCAAAATGACTCTAAGCATATAATATCTGTGATAACACAATTAACTTGAATTAAGCAAATCATGCTTTTGTATTTTTATAGTATGTCACGCTCGATCTTAACTACACAAGTCATATAAAATTTAAGAGAGATCAGGCGATCGGATGCAAACAAATATGGATGAAGCGGTGGCAGTTGCCGGGAACGTGTTGATGTCATTTTTTTTTGTCGCAAGAAACGAGGGTGAGATTTTTTTTTCTTTTTACAAAGCTGATAGAACATATTATTAATGAAGAAATATTAGTATATCATTAAATTATTAACATGTGTTACGTTATGTGCGGTCAAAAATTTTTTGAGCACACAAAAAAAACAAAATGAAAGCTTGGATGACAATATTATTTATAAAAAAAGTAAGAAATATCTAATCCTTGAGTCATCAATGTGATATGATTCAATAAAATCCAGCAGTTAAACTATAGATAATTTAACAGATAAACATTAAAAAAATATTTGGCAACAATCAACTAAAATAAATGAGTCATTGATATCACTGCACCATTAAACAGTTTTATCGACGGATTAGGTCCATCGGTGTGAGGCATAACAACCGTCGGTAATATTCACCGACAAAATCTGTCCATTGGAATTTTGATCGTCGATAATTTCTCATTTCATCACCAATTCTATCGGTAACAAAAAACTAAATATCGACGATTTTACAGACAACGAAGCACGCAAAAAAGAAAAATTACGCGCGAGAATTTTTGTCAGAGGCAACGCAGGCTCGAATTTATGCTATCCTAAGTTACGATGTTGTTTGAAATCCAAATTTAATAGCGTGTTTGTTTTTTTTTTTTGTTAAAAAAATATTTTTAAAATTTTTAAAATTTATTTATTTAATTTTAATTATTTTTTATGATTTTAAAACAATTCCACACATCATATAAGTATTTTTTTTATTGCTTTTGTTTTTTTATTGAAAAAATCATAGTTAAAACTTATTCAGTAAGAACTGTTCGTTACAAAAGTTTTTTTTTTAAATTAATTTTTTGGTATTTATATATTATTTTAATGTATTAATATCAAAAATAAAATTTTAAAATAAAAAAAATATTATTTTAAGATATTTTTTAAAAAATTAAAAAATAATCACTACGTTATCAAAATGACTCTAAGCATATAATATCCGTGATGACACAATTAACTTGAATTAAGCAAATCATGCTTTTGTGTTTTTATAGTATGTCACGCTCGATCTAAACTACACAAGTCAAAGTTGGACAAAACAACAAACAACAACAACGATGAACTTACCTCTCCTGTTTGTTTTTCTTTCAGGCTTCGATTCCTATATAAGTCACAATATCCAAGTAAATAAAAGGGTAGAGATTTTATACACTTCAAGAACAGCAAGTTATAGAATCACATATCCATGGCTTGGATTTGGACTTCTCTAGCCTTTGTTGCACTTATCTTTCTGCTCCGCTGGCTAAGCACCGAGAATAAGAGACTACCGCCTGGTCCAAGAGGGTTTCCAATTTTTGGAAGTCTTCATTTGTTAGGGAAGTTTCCTCATCGAGCTCTTCATCAGCTTGCTCAAAGATATGGCCCCATCATGCATTTGCGGCTAGGCCTGGTGTCGACCATTGTTGTCTCTTCGCCTGAAGCTGCCGAGTTATTTCTTAAGACCCATGACCTTGTTTTTGCTGGCAGACCACCTCGCGAGTCTGAAAGGTACATCTCTTATGGAAGAAAAGGCATGGCTTTTGCACAATACGGTTCGTATTGGCGCAGCATGCGTAAGATGTGCACAGTGGAGTTGCTTAGTAGCTTGAAAGTTACATCTTTCAAGGCAATGAGAATGGAGGAGCTTGATCTGTTGATTAAGTACATTCAAGAAGCTGCACAGGAACGTGTTGCTGTCGATCTGAGTGCCAAGGTTTCGTCCCTCAGTGCTGACATGAGCTGTAGAATGGTGTTTGGGAAGAAATATTTAGATGAGGATCTTGATGAGAGGGGATTCGAATCTGTGATGCGAGAGGTCATGCATTTATCAGGAGCTCCACACTTGGGAGATTACATTCCTCAAATCGCAGCTCTTGATCTCCAGGGACTGACAAAACGCATGAAGGCTATTTCCAAAGTGTTAGATGTCTTTCTTGACAAGATTATTGACGAGCATGTACACTACCAGGAGAAGGGCAAAAACAAGGACTTTGTTGACGACATGCTAAGTTTCATGAAATCCGAAGAAAACGAGTACCTCGTTGATCAAGTTTGTATGAAAGCCATAATGGTGGTAAGTGAGCATTTTATCTTTTAATCTTGATGAAATTAACTGCACAATAATGGTAGCCCATTACTCATCTAAATATCTTTATGCTCCTGAACATGACATTTTGCAGGACATGCTTGTGGGTTCAGTGGACACTTCAGCAACTGTGATTGACTGGGCATTCTCAGAACTGATAAAAAATCCTCGGGTTATGAAGAAACTGCAAAAAGAATTAGAAGAAGTAGTGGGAAAGCAAAGGATGGTGGAGGAATCAGACTTGGAGAGGTTGGAGTACCTAGACATGGTTGTGAAGGAAACCTTGCGGCTTCATCCAGCGGGTCCTTTGATGATCCCTCATGAGGCCACGGAGGACTGCGTTGTGAATGGCTTCCACATACCAAAGAAATCACTTGTTATAATCAATGCATGGGCCATTGGTCGAGACCCAAAAGCTTGGACCGATGCAGAAAAGTTTTACCCAGAGAGGTTTGTTGGCAGTGACATAGATGTTCGGGGCCGAGACTTCCAGCTTATTCCATTTGGCACTGGCCGCAGAAGCTGCCCTGGAATGCAACTGGGGCTAACTGTGGTGCGGCTGGTGGTTGCGCAGCTGCTGCATTGCTTTGATTGGGAACTTCCGAATGGAATATTGCCATCTGAAGTGGACATGACAGAAGAGTTTGGTCTCGCACTCTGCAGGTCCAAGCATCTGGTAGCTATTCCTACATATCGCCTTAACAAATGAAGCTAAATGTATCAGTGTCTTGTTTTAGATCAAAATAATGTTCCCTGCTAAATTAAGTGCTCCTTCAGGGATTCTGTGTGCTTTCTTGTTCATCACACTCTTTAAAGGATTTTACCATCTTTTTAAGAGCAAATAAATGAGGTATATACCATTTCTTTTGGAAAACTAGATAAGCTATTCTCTGTCCGACCGATGGAAGAAGAATACATATAAAAGCACCGTTAGACTTGATGACTTAGTTTATAGATAGCACTAGCGATTCATAGACACAGCATGATTGTTTGCTTTATGCATAAGTGTTAATAAATCAGAAGCAAATCTAGCTGTTTCTCAACTAGGTGTGACCATGGCCTCCAAAACCATTAGACGTTTTCTTTGCGAAGCACACTATTTGTCCCTCACAGGCAGTGCTCCCAGCCAGAAGACAATTTGATAGAGAAAAGGCGGAGGAAAGTGTAGGAACTCAAGCCGTTTTTCCACATCGGATAGAGATTCATTGGCAATAAAACATAAGTGGAAACAATTATTATACAAGCCGAGCATATACTGATATATGCTGAAGCTTGCTATCAGTTTTAGACAAAATTATGCATATAAAAAATCCAATTCAGTTTGGAGTTTGGACTCATAATGATATCAATGATCATAAGCTCAATCAAATCAGATTGAACTTCAAGATCTCTCATTCTTGAACTAATAAATTCTAAAACTTATAAGAGATTACAAACCCTAATCGTTCAGGAGAAACATGGGAACAAAATTAACCATTCATGAATCAATTAATCATTTTAAACCATTTAGGAATGCACCCATGCACAATGATAAACATGGGAACAAGGCAGCAGAATTGCTTCACTACCAATCAAAAGTTCCTCGAAGCAAACTGCACACGGCTTCTTAGCATAGCCTTCTTCAACTTTAATAACCTCCAAAGCCTCATTGATGATTTAGTAGCAGGCGCTAAGTTTAACTCAGCCCCAATTTCAACTTTAATAACCTCGGGTTGAAATGCAGGATACTAGTGTTTGAAGATGTTTATGTGGTTGCCATAAGATTTGCTAGGATTGTGGTAACGGTGTTTTTTAAAATGTTTTTTTGTTTAGAAATGTATTAAAATAATTTTTATTTTATTTTTTAAAAAATTATTTTTAATATATCAAAATGATCTAAAATATAATTTTTTTTATTTTAAATAAAAAATAAAATAAAATTAAATAATTTGAAAACAGTCATGGGCAAATGATGAAGAAGAATGGAGTGTTGAGAGTTGCAGAGAGTGTGGTGATATTATTTTTCTTGGTTTTCTAAGAGGCGGGTGCGTATATGTGCACCAAAGTACTATCATATCAGCATAAGAGGAGAGTTTTTCCGTTTTCGTAGAGAAAGGGGGATCATATAAATTATTTTTTGTCGCAAGAAACGAGGGTGAGATTTTTTTTTTCTTTTTACAAAGCTAATAGAACATATTTTATTAATAAAGAAATATTAGTATATCACTAAATTATTAACCTGAGTTACGTGCGGTCAAAAAAAATTTGAGCGCACAAACAAAAAAAGCTTGGAAGACAATATTATTTATAAAAAATTAAGAAATATCTAATACTTGAGTTATTAATTTGATTTGATTCAATAAAATTAAGTAATTTAATAATATGATTTAAATTATAAACAATAATGACAGAAAAATATTTAAAAAACATTTGACAACAATCAACCAAAACAAATGAATCACTGATATTGTGCTAAAGAAAAAAGAAAAAAAAATCATTAGCAACTTATTCTTATTCTATCTTGCACATCGTCCATTACTAAAAAAAGTTATATGAGACAATTCAAACCCGATCATGAAATTCTGGACTACAACATAAGAAGAAGTTGCATAATAGCTAGAGCAACATCTTACAAAAACAAATCAAATAAAACAAAATGAAATGAGCATTCACCTATAATCAATAAATCAATTATATTTAATTAAAGAATAAAATTTATTTTAAAAAATAAAATTAATAAAAAGAATAACAAATAAAAAGACCTAAGGTAATCAAATTAAATAAAAAAAATGATAAAACCAAGGTCATAGAAAGCATGAAAAAAAAAAAAACAGAGCTCAATCTCCGATTAAATAAATATTGAATGATGAAATAAAAAAAATATTAGATTAAAAAAATGATGAAAAACTAAAACAATCTTAGGCAAACCTCATAAAACTAGATTAATTTTCAAAGTTTGCTACTAGTGAAATCTTAGACACGGGCTTAACCAAACTCAAATTCAAATCAATTACATGTTAAAGAATTAAATCTGGTATAAAAATACTGCTTCTAAAATTGTTGCAAAGCAAAAAAAACAAAAAAACAATTAAGAAAGTAAGAATGAAATCTATTAGGAAAACAAATTACGGAGGGTGAAGAAAAAAAAAAGCAACTCTAACAATAATACTAAACAATAAAATTGTAATCCTAAATACCTTATCTTTAGGGATAAAATGTTTAACAACAATGATGAATAAAGGATAAGAGCTAATATAAATAATTTATGATCATAATTCAAAAGGTAAAATTGTATAAGTAAAATAAAAAAAACTATATTTTGAATGAGATCATAATGGGGTTAGAGATTTGATTATAAGAGATTAGGATGATATTTGATATTGTGATCCAATCATATATTTTTTATTTTTTTAGTTTTAAATTTATTTATCTTTTTAGATCGTTTTGATGTGTTTTTATCAAAAATAAATTTTTAAAGATAAAATTTTAAATTAAAAACATTTTGAAAAAAAATCTATACCAAACACCTAAATAAATCCTAGATTGTTTTTCATTTTTTGTTAGGAGGAGTAGATAACTTCAGAAAAAGTAGGGGTTTGTTGGTAAAGAACCATAAGTTTTGTCGCACGTGTGCGGCGGCGCGGCGATCGTCCACCCCCAACCCTTCATGAGGGTGTGGTATGTTGTCTATTTGGCATGGAAAATATGGTGAGACAAGGAGTTCTTTGTCTCTAAGCTAAAAATGGACAGGGAGTCGCCACCTAGTATTCTGGTTACTAGGAACCTTAACTGGTCTTTAGAGATCGGGTACGGAGACTGGTTGCGTAAAGGGAAGGTATTAGCACCCCAACTACGCCCTACCTAAGGTAAGCTGCATTGTTTTAATGTCTGATAAAATCCAAGGTCGCGTTGTGGTTTTTTATTGTTCGGAATACGCATTACATGTAATGTCATACCCCAGGTTCTATTGTCCAAAAAAAAAAAAGAGGAAGTAAATATCCGGAATATGCATTACGTGTAAAGTCATACCCCGGGTACTAAGAGACAAACAAAATAAAATTTTTGTTGTTTTTAAAATATTGGCCAATATTCTCTTGACTTTAATAAACTGGTTATTAAAGCCAAAATGCATGCTAAAATATATTTTTTTTTTTTGGTGTATGAAAAAAATACAATATGAATTTTTAGCTTTGAGACACTTGGCCGTATGCACAAAAACATTTTTTTTCTCTTTTTTTTAATTTTTTTGTATTTTATGGAAGTTTTTTTTTTTTGACGAAAACCGGGTATTTAAAAATCAGATTTTTGTATTTTTAACAACATAAAAAAAATACAACCAAATATTAATCAAAATGACATAAAAAATTACGCGGAAAAATTATAAAATGCTGAAACAAATATTTTTTGATTTTTTCTTTGAAATGGGCCGGATCAGGCCCAAATATATGGGTTGGGCCGAACCTGGCCCAAAGAATGGGCTGGTACTGTACACGTAGTAACCGGGTTACTGTGTGTACAGTAACCAAAGAATTAATCTGCGGGTTACTGTGCACAACACAGTAACTCGCTAATTAATCTGCATGCAGAACAAAAAAAACGCCGGGAAAGGCTACCTGTTGGACTCTCTTCTCTTCTCTGCTTCTTCTTCTTCTGCTTTCTTCTCTCTGTCTCTCCCTTCTCTTCTCTTCTCCTCCCCCCTTCTTCCCTCTGTTCTTCCTCCATTTATAGCCCGTGAGCATGTGTTTTTTTTTTCATCGTGGGGTCATGCGGCGGCTGGTCGGGCGTGGCTATCCAGGCGTGCCTCCCTCAGTTTCGGCGGTGCGGTAGGCGGTCGGCCAATGTCTTCGGTCGGTGGGCTAGAGGGACCGGCGGTCGGTGGGCTGGAGGGACCAACGCCATCTTTTTTCCTTCTTTACTACTGTATGTTAGGCGGGGAAGAAAAGGGAACAGTGCCGTTCAAAACGGCACCGTTTAGCCCTTTTCTGTTTTTTTTTTTTTTTCATGGGCTGGTTACTGTGCACAAAGTAACCGGGTTACTGTGTGCACAGTAACCAGAGAATTAATTAACGTGCATAGTAACCGGGGTTACTGTGCACATTTTTTTTTTTTTATTATTATTTTTTTATGGGGACCCAAAAAATGGGTTACAACAAGTTTTATCATATCAGCATAAGAGGAGAGTTTTTCCGTTTTCGTAGAGAAAGGGGGATCGGATCATAAAATTTAAGAGAGATCAGGCGATCGGATGCAAACAAATACGGATGAAGCGGTGGCAGTTGCCGGAACGTGTTGATGTCATTTTTTTTTGTAGCAAGAAACGAGGGTGATATTTTTTTTTCTTCTTACAAAGCTGATAGAACATATTTTATTAATGAAGAAATATTAGTATATCATTAAATTATTAACATGTGTTACGTTATGTGCGGTCAAAAAAATTTTGAGCACACAAAAAAACAAAATGAAAGCTTGGATGACAATATTATTTATAAAAAAAAGTAAGAAATATCTAATCCTTGAGTCATCAATGTGATAGGATTCAATAAAATCAAGTAGTATAATAATTTGATTTAAACTATAGATAATTTAACAGATAAACATTAAAAAAATATTTGGCAACAATGAACCAAAATAAATGAGTCATTGATATCACTACACCATTAAACAGTTTTACTGACGGATTAAGTCTATCGGTGTGAGGCATAAGAACCGTCGGTAAAAATATTACCGACGGTCTCACCGACAGAATCTGTCTGTCGGAATTTTGATCTTCGGTAATTTTCCATTCCGTCGTCAATTCTGTCGGTAATAAAAAAACCAAACACCGACGGTTTTACAGACGGCAAGTGCGTTAAAAAAAAAAATTACCCGCGAGAATTTTACCGACGGAATAAGTTCGTCTGTGTTTCCAACGGTATTTACCGACTGAATATCCGTCGGTGACTGTGGCATGAGCGGTAAATATTCATAACTCCCTATCAAATACCGACGGAATATATCCGTCGGCAATGGTAATGGACATTACCGATGGAATATATCCGTCGACAATTGTGGCATTGACGGTAGTTTTTTTCCAATTCTCGGTAAAATACCGACGACATGTTTCCATTTTAAAATCCGTCGGTATTTATTTAAAATACAAAAAAAAAAATTTATTAACAGGAAAAAAACTTAGTAACTAAATAAATTTGTTTTAAACATTAAAAATATAAAAATAATGTTAAATAATATTCATCCAAATATTCATTACAAATTTAATGTTTTTAAAAACAAAAATAAACTAAAATAGCGGCGGAGCTGGAGGAGGAGGAGGATGCTGGTTGTTACCGGGACTGTACGACCAACAATATCCATAGGCTGGTTGCACATGGATCATCACCCAACTTTGATCTAATCTCCATAACCATTTGACAGAGCTGATCGTGATCCGTCGAGAGGCATTGATATTGTTGTTTCAAGGTTATGAACTCCTCTGACTGGGTGCTTGATACTGATGGAGAGCTCCCAACGGTTGAGACACTACGGGCCGACCACAAGTTTTCGGTCGTTGTGTTGGAGAGGTCGTAGACCCGATTTTTTATTAGGTCCACCAGACAATCTGACCTCCATCCATAAATCCGAATCAAAATCCGGATGGGTCGAAGGATCGTCCCTATATCTCTCCCTCAAGCGACTATTATAGGTTTCCTAAAATGTTTTTTAAAAAATCATCATATTCAATTCAAGAAAACAATAATATACGAAACAATAAGTTAGTTTTTATTCAATTAACATTTTAAACATAAATTCAACAATAACAATTATTGCAAAACAAACAATAATATCCTCTAAAATTAAGATAACTAATTTAATTTAATTATATATTTTAATTAACATTTAAAACATAAATTCAACAATAACAATTATTGCAAAACAAACAATAATATCCTAAAATTAAGATAAACTAATTAAATTTAATTATATATTTCAATTAACATTTTAAACATAAATTCAACAATAACATTTATGGCAATACAAACAATAATATCATAAATTAATAAATAAAAAGAAAAAACCAAGAACACTGCACAAAACATCCTAAACACAAAACTAAAAAACACTACATAAATTCAAAATAAATTTAAGAATAAAAAATGCATACCTTAATAGTGTGTTGATTTGAAGATTTTATCTACAAACAATACACAAAACAAAGAACACCAAAAAAATAATCATATTTTAAATAAAAAAAAGTAAAAAAAATTACAAAGATAAAAAAAGAAAAATACATACGTTTTAATATGCTACAAATATTACCAAAACAACAAAATCTTGAATTAAAACATAATATAAATGGAGAGGAGAAGAAAAATAGAGATTAAGAGCCAGATAAAAAAATGAACCTAGAGGGGGGGATTTATATAGCAATTTTTCCATCGGAATTACAAACAAAAATTTATTATTCGCACCGAAATATTCAAAAATCCTGCTAGACTTTTCGGTCCGTTAGCAAATCCATCTATAATTGCATGTTAGAGCATGGGTGTCTTGGGTTTGCTATGTGAAGACAAAAATAAAATCCAGGAAGCCCAAATAATATAAATTAGATGAACATCAACTTAAACAAAGAAAAAGAAATGGAAAGGTTATATGTGCCGACAAATCTAGAATACCAAAAGCTTACGGCACTTTTGCTAGTTTGCACTTAATTTTAGTCTTTAATGCCGGCATGCTAAATAAAATGCACAACTTTAAGACAACAAGGAAAATAAATAATAATACATTCAAGAATTTACGCGGTTGACTAAAAATTAGATTAATTTGCTTACTACTATATAATATAAAAATCACAATAATATTTTATTAATAAAAAACAATTAATAATTTCTCTTCTAATAAAAGTAAACATTCTAGAGCTTCTCTCACAAATATCTCATATATTTCATTGGATTACTCTCCTTTTGTCTCTCCTAAACGATGTGTTTTGAAAGGCATGAGATGCAACCTAACCTGTTTATTGTTGGCTGGGCATCCCATCCTTCTCCACAGAAAGAAATGGGGCGCACCGTTTCAAATTGTTGGTCCACTCTCGGTGCATTAAATGTTGGATAATATCAATTAGCTTTTATATTTTTGTCAGCTCGAAATTACTGAATTATAATCCTTTTTCTCTACTCTAACGTGTGAAAAAATTGAATAATTTATGCTATCTTAAGTAACGATGTTGTTTGAAATCCAAATTTAATAGCGTGTTTGTTTTTTTTTTTTTGTTAAAAAAATATATTTAAATATTTAAATATTTAAATTTTATTTATTTTATTTTTAATTATTTTTTATGATTTTAAAACAATTTCACACATCATATAAGTATTTTTTTTATTGCTTTTGTTTTTTTATTGAAAAAATCATAGTTAAAACTTATTCAGTAAGAACTGTTCTGCGTTGCAAAATGTTTTTTAAAAGTTAATTTTTTAATTATAAATTAAGTTTTTGGTATTTATATATTATTTTAATGTGTTAATGTCAAAAATAAATTTTAAAAATAAAAAGATATTATTTTTAGATATTTTTTTAAAAAATTAAAAAATAATCACTACGTTATCAAAATGACTAAGCATATAATATCCGTGATGACACAATTAACTTGAATTAAGCAAATCATGCTTTTGTGTTTTTATAGTATGTCACGCTCGATCTTAACTACACAAGTCAAAGTTCGACAAATCAACAAACAACAACAACGATGAACTTACCTCTCCTGTTTGTTTTTCTTTCAGGCTTCGATTCCTATATAAGTCACAATATCCAAGTAAATAAAAGGGTAGAGATTTTATACACTTCAAGAACAGCAAGTTATAGAATCACATATCCATGGCTTGGATTTGGACAGCTTCTCTAGCCTTTGTCGCACTTATCTTTCTGCTCCGATGGTTAAGCACCGAGAATAAGAGACTACGTTGATGACCTGTATATCTGCTCTGCGGGCTGGCATGCCAGTTGTCATACAGACATTATTGTTTTCAGCCTGCAACAGCAAGGAGGATAAGATGTAAGTAAAAAAAATAAAATCCAGGAAGCCCAAATAATATAAATTAGATGAACATCAACTTAAACAAAGAAAAAGAAATGGAAAGGTGTTGGTGGTTATCTGTGCCGACAAATCTAGATTTCCGAAAGCTTACGGCACTTTTGCTACTTTGCACTGAATTTTAGTCTTTAATGCTAAATAAAATACAGAACTCTGAGACAACAAGGAAAATAAATAATAATACGTTCAAGAATTTACGTGGTTGACTAAAAATTAGATTAATTTGCTTACGAGAAAAAATTTACTATATAATATAAAAATCAGAATAATATTTTATTAATAGAAAAACAATTAATAATTTCTCTTCTAATAAAAGTAAACATTCTAGAGCTTCTCTCACAAATATCTCATATATTTCATTGGATTACTCTCCTTTTGTCTCTCCTAAACGGTGTGTTTTGAAAGGCATGAGATGCAACCTAACCTATTTATTGTTGGCTGGGCATCCCATCCTTCTCCACAGAAAGAAATGGGGCGCACCGTTTCTAATTGTTGGTCAACTCTCGGTGCATTAAATGTTGGATAATATCAATTAGCTTTTGTATTTTTGTCAGAGGCAGCGCAGGCTCGAAATTACTGAATTATAATCCTTTTTCTCTAATCTAACGTGTGAAAAAATTACTGAATTATAATTCTTCCAGGCTTCGATTCCTAAGTCACAATATCCAAGTAAATAAAAGGGTAGAGATTTTATACACTTCAAGAACAGCAAGTTATAGAATCACAGATCCATGGCTTGGATTTGGACTTCTCTAGCCTTTGTCGCACTTATCTTTCTGCTCCGGTGGTTAAGCACCGAGAATAGGAGACTACCGCCTGGTCCAAGAGGGTTTCCAATTTTTGGAAGTCTTCATTTGTTAGGGAAGTTCCCTCATCGAGCTCTTCATCAGCTTGCTCAAAGATATGGCCCCATCATGCATTTGCGGTTAGGCCAGGTGCCGGCCATTGTTGTCTCTTCGCCTGAAGCTGCCGAGTTATTTCTTAAGACCCACGACCTTGTTTTTGCCGGTAGACCACCTCGCGAGTCTGCAAGGTACATCTCTTATGGACAAAAAGGCATGGCTTTTGCACAATACGGTTCGTATTGGCGCAGCATGCGTAAGATGTGCACAGTGGAGTTGCTTAGCAGCTTGAAAGTTGCATCTTTCAAGGCAATGAGAATGGAGGAGGTTGATCTGTTGATTAAGTACATTCAAGAAGCTTCACAGGAACGTGTTGCTGTCGATCTGAGTGCCAAGGTTTCGTCCCTCAGTGCTGACATGAGCTGTAGAATGGTGTTTGGGAAGAAGTATTTGGATGACGATCTTGATGAGAGGGGATTCAAATCTGTGATGCAAGAGGTCATGCATTTATCAGGAGCTCCACACTTGGGAGATTACATTCCTCAAATCGCAGCTCTTGATCTCCAGGGACTGACAAAACGCATGAAGGCTATTTCCAAAGTGTTAGATGTCTTTCTCGACAAGATTATTGACGAGCATGTACACTACCAGGAGAAGGGCAAAAACAAGGACTTTGTTGACGTCATGCTAAGTTTCATGAAATCCGAAGAAAACGAGTACCTCGTCGATCAAGGCTGTATGAAAGCCATAATGGTGGTAAATGAGCATTTTATCTCTTAATCTTGATATTGAAAGAGTTAAATTAACAACACAATAATGGTAGCACATTACTAATCTAAATATCTTTATGCTCCTGCACATGACATTTTGCAGGACATGCTTGTGGGTTCAGTGGACACTTCAGCAACTGTGATTGACTGGGCATTCTCAGAACTGATAAAAAATCCACGGGTTATGAAGAAACTGCAAAAAGAACTAGAAGAAGTAGTGGGAAAGCAAAGGATGGTGGAGGAATCAGACTTGGAGAGGCTGGAGTACCTAGACATGGTTGTGAAGGAAACCTTGCGGCTCCATCCAGCGGGTCCTCTGATGATCCCTCATGAGGCCACGGAGGACTGCGTTGTGAATGGCTTCCACATACCGAAGAAATCACATGTTATAATCAATGTATGGGCCATTGGTCGAGACCCAGAAGCTTGGACCGATGCAGAAAAGTTTTACCCGGAGAGGTTTGTTGGCAGTGACATAGATATTCGTGGCCGCGACTTCCAGCTTATTCCATTTGGCACTAGCCGCAGAAGCTGCCCTGGAATGCAATTAGGGCTGACTGTGGTGCGGCTGGTGGTTGCGCAGCTGCTGCATTGCTTTGACTGGGAACTTCCAAATGGAATATTGCCATCTGAAGTGGACATGACAGAAGAGTTTGGTCTCGTACTCTGCAGGTCCAAGCATCTGGTAGCTATTCCTACATATCGCCTTAACAAATGAAGCAAAATGTGTCAGTGTCTTGTTTTAGATCAAAATAATGTTCCCTGCTAAATTAATTGCTCCTTCAGGGATTCTGTGTGCTTTCTTGTTCATCACACTCTTTAAAGGATTTTACCGTCTTTTTAAGAGCAAATAAATGAGGTATATGCCATTTCTTTTGGAAAACATATAACAGCACCGTTAGACTTGATGACTTTGTTTATACATAGCACTAGCGATTCGTAGACACAGCATGATTGTTTGCTTTATGCATAACAAGTGTTAATAAATCAGAAGCAAATCTAGCTGTTTCTCAACTAGGTGTGACTATGGCCTCCAAAACCAAGGTCATAGAGAGCATAAAAAACAAAAGAGTTTAATATTTTATTAAATATATATTGAATGATGAAATAAAAAAAACATTAACTTAAAAAAATGATAAAAAACTAAAACAATTTTAAGCAAACATCATGAAGCTAGGTTAATTTTCAAAGCTTACAACAAGTAAAATCTTAGACACGAGCTTAACCAAGCTGAAATTCAAACCAATTATATGTTGAATAATTAAATTAGGTAAACAAATATTGCTTTTGAAAATTTTGCAAACCAAAAAAATATTAATTAAAAGAATGAGAATAAAATCTATGAGGAAAAAATTTTTATGGAGGGTGAATCGAAAAAAAAACGCAACTCTAAAAATTATATTAGACTACAAAAAACAACAATAAAAAGAATAGAGATCAAATTCGACAAAATAAAAAATTTAAATGAGAATAAAATTGAAAGAAAAATATTTAAAATTTGATTAATTAAATTATACTCTTTAAAATTCTATCATCATCGATATTAATTACACAAGTCTGTGATGCAATAGGTTTGGAAAAATAACATCAATTTACATGTTCCTAACTCAACCAGAGAATTAAAAAAATAAATTTATATGTGCATTTGAAAGACATGGGCTTTACTCTATGCTCCCCAGACGAAATATGTCAGCAGTGGTGCTCTCTTTCTTGCAAATTTTATCACGCGTCTGCCAAGAAACATTTAGACGGTATTTAAGAGTGTGGTTGATTTTATTTTTTAAAATGTTTTTTATTTAGAAAAACATGTTAATAATATTTTTTTATTTTTTTAAAAATTATTTTTGAAATCAATATGTTAAAATGATTAGAAAACATCAAAAACATATTAATTTAAAATAAAAAATAAAATAAAAAAATTTCAATTTTTTTTTAAAATACTTTTGAAAAACACTTCCAAATAGACGTGGCACAATAAAAGCCTCTTGTCCGAGGCTAAAAGGATTGTAAATTCTGGCATAAATGCACTATCACTCATGGGTTCCTTAATTAGTGTGTAATGTGGGTCTTTAGCCTTAATTCGGCGCTTAAAATCTTAAACTGCATTCCCATTCACAGAGAAACCTTTTAAAAATGCGAGAGGGAAAACCATCTATACTAATAGTAATAGTTCAGTAAATAGAACTTGAAATTAAAAATTTGTTTTATTATTATTTTATATTTAAGTTTTATGATTATTAATATGATAGTCACTAAAAATATCCATAATTATTAATTTTAAAGTTTATAGAATTGATACAGATATATATCAGAGATTAATATTAATTAAAAAAAAAAAAGCTAAAGTGAAGTGTCAGTCCTTCTTCTTTTTGCATCAGATAATTATATGTAATCGTGATTATTATCTATCTTTTACGGGCCCGTGTACACTTCTTTTCACTTTCTTTCAATAATTGAAACCGAATAGTGGTATTTTATTAATAACTTGTACCTTGTAATTATTAATCAAGTGCTAAATAAGAACACAACTTTGATATTTGATAATCAAATTAAAAGTGTAAAAGGTAATGGGGTAATAATTGTTTTTTTTTATTTTTTTAAGAAATGTATCTAGATAATATTGTTTTTATTTTTAAAATTTATTTTTAATAACAATATTTTAAAATAATAAAAAAATTAATTTTTTTTTTTTAAAATAAATTTCTTTTTGAAAATCCGTGATAACCCGCATTTCCAAACAAGTTCTCGAAACTTGCAAAATGCCTGCCTGAAAATGATAGATCAGATTGTTTATATATGTATGAGAAGCGGAAAAGTAGGAAACATTGCCCATGAAACAGGATGGCTCTATTTTATTATTTTTGACGGTCATTACTCCGCATATATATTTTAACAAAAGAAACTTTATCAAAAAAACTTTATCGAGCTTGGCTTGTATTTAAGAACTGTAACTTACAAGATAAAAATACTGTCAGTTAAATATATTTATAAAAAAATTAATAAAAAAATAGATGTAATAAATAAAAATCCTATCATCCACTTCACATATGAAACGAATAAAACAGAGTTGCCGGTGTGTGTGATAATGAAGTCGTGAACGTGCCGATTCTAATTTTCCACATCGGACTGTGACCGTCGCGTGAAAAGTGCAGACATCACGTGCTGAATGTATTCCGTTCATACAACCTTTAAGATGTATGACAATATAAAATCTTTTTAAACTACCATGTCATTTCAGCTTAGAAACTCTCTTTTTTTTCGTATATTTTTTGTTTAATTATCTATTAGTAAATGAAAAATAAAATTTTAACATTAGGAATAAAAATTTTATATTTGTTACTATCTTTTTAATTGCCGACTTTATTTCCCATTATTTATAAGAAAAAATCACCTTCCGCTAAAAAAGTCATTAGTAGTGAAAAAAGGAAGAGAAGATTTACCATAAAAGAATGTTTCACTAAACAAATGCTTTATATCGTTTAATACGGCTCAAACAGGAGTATCCATGACAAATCCTTGCTCAATCTCAAGGGACTCCATTGATGACCATAAATAGTGAACTAAGATGACATTGAAAGTTGCAAGACATTCTGACGAGAGGGCTCCAAGGTTGACAGGATAGATGACCAGATGTTTGATGGTAACCTGCTCTTAAAGTCCCTCAACTGTTTAATCACTCGGTTGACGGTTTCCTCTGTTGCTAAAGTTTCATCATCAGCCCATAGTATCTGCAAGGAAAGTATTCACAGCAGAAATTACTATTTCTTTTTCAGAACTCGCAGAAACTTAACGACGAGTGAAAACTATGTTTTATGTATTTTGATGAGTATATAAAGACTCTTTTGGTACTAAGTCTGATAAAATTGTACTTGAATGCAAAATGTGCCTGATGTCTTTCCAAAGGCCAGACACTGGAAAGATTTCACCAGCAATATACTATTTTTATGACTCTGGATCTTAAAGGAACTACTTAGAGAGAGTGAAAACAGTTAAATCTTATGGAGGTGGGAAAACTGAGAGATATTATGAGTATTGCCCTCAACAGGTCAGAGAGAGAAATTACCTCTGCAAAAGCAGCGATGATTTTGGGAAGATAAGCAAACTCTTGGCGAAGAAGTTCGTCCTCTGATCTGAGAGAATAAAAAAAGCAACAAACAGTTGATTTTGAAAATTATAGTTGCACCAGTTTCATATGGAAAAATAAATATCATATAGCTTACATCTCAACTATTGAACACAGCAGATCATGTGCAATTTTGACTTCGAGTAGATTGTTCTTTATTGGCAAATGGCTTAACCATGTACTAAACACCTGCTAAGTAGATATAAATGGAAGTTGATGGAATTAGCACAACCCAATTTGAAAAGGATAGGAGGAAGGAGGATTTTACATAACAAATCACTTACCTAAGGAGAGATCTTGCGTACAAGTAGAAAACATCCAATCATAAAATTAGCATTTCTAGCAAAATTCAACATGGAAAACTCTGCTGGAACTTCTAGCATAAAGTTTACAACTATTCGTATTACTGGTAGCATAAATATAGTATCAAATTGCTTCCACAGACTGAGAGCTGTAGAAAACTCCCTTTGGGACCTGTAGAAAATCTCAACAGCAACTTTTCTGTAAACTACATTAGATAACTTAGAAGATTGAAAATATTAGGCCACGTTCCTTTTCTTACTCCATGATAATATAGCTCTTGGCTGTTATTGCAGTCAAAAACCAGACACAAATATCATACTGAATCTCTTCAGAGATACAAAATTGACAACAAAATAAATTAGACTGTGTTACCAGCCCTTCAAGATTTTGAAAACATGTTTCCGACATTTTGGAATTTTGAAGAAGCTGGAAAAAACCATCATAAATTTTAGTTTTGGTAGTTGGAAAGATGTGAAAAGTTATGGTAGACTACTTCTGCCTTGTTACCACCTCACGTTACCCCTCAATTGAAGTTACAAGAAATAGTCTTTTAGCTAGCTAGATTGCTTGAATTGCAGAACGAAATCACTTTCTGTACTTCTAGACCAAATTCAAAACTACTTAAATATACAAAATATAAGAAGCAAGAGTAGCAATGCACCACCTCACTTGCATTGATTCTGTCCTTGTGGAATAGGTATATTTGTCCGAGAGCTGTAACAGCAGCATCATGGGCCATTATGTAATCTCGGTGCATTGCCATTGAATCGCTTATGTTAGCATTTAGAGCAGAAACTGCTTCTGCCAAATGAAAAAAAATGGGATTTATTGTATAAATACTGCACGCAGGTAATAACAGGACTACATGAAGAATAAACATGCTACCTCCAACCAGAGGTTTGAAGATAGATCCACCAAAGGCTGCAGCAACACCAATTCCATGTGCAGCAACCTGCAATAATTCATGTTCTGAATAAGAGATTTTCTCTATTTATGAGGTGCACAACATCATTGTCATCGCTAGGCTGGGTCATAAACAGACCTCTCGAACTTCTGGTTCATCATCATTGCAAGCTTTAAATAGCAACAAGAGTTCACTCTCACAGAACCTGCTTTATCAATTTGGTATTATAGTGCATTAAATTTACCTTCTCTAACCAAATTAAAAAGGACTAGGCTTACTTCAAAGCTTCTTCTCGGAATTCCTCTACAACATCAGTGAAAATCTTCAAGGCGATCTTTCTTTCTTTAACTGTTTTACCCTTAACCTGCGGCAAGAAAATAAATGGAGCAGAGCTCTCTCAATTTTTCAGTTCTCTGTCTCCCTGTTTCTGAACCTCCATGGGCTCATATTCACAATATGTTATTCAAAGAGTAAAAAAGTGTGCACTGGTAATTTTCCCATTCTTTATCAGATGTAGAATTACAACTGACTAGAGAATCAACCTCTACACGCACCTTCTTCAACATATCCAGTTTTCTATTCCCATGCCTCGTACTCGAGCAATATGATTTAAGGAAAACAACTTTCAACATAATACTGAAGATTTTTACGCCAGAAATTTCTCACCTAGGAGTGGAATGACATCTAAACCTACATTACAAGAAAGGGCAAATTTTAAGCATGGACATGGCCGTTCAACCTTTTGTACAGATGCGAATGCTGCTCACTAAGCATGAGACATCAACATACTAACTGGTCACTAACAGGGGAATCACAGTAAACTGAGCTTATGTAAGAGAGGGGTAAAAAAAGAGAGGAAGAATTAAAGAATGAAACGTACCCACATATGTTCCATAGGTGATAAAATCTGGTCGAAGAATTGCAACAAGGAACCCTTGTAAGTTTTCATGAAAATCTTCAAGCAAGCACAAACCTTTATGAAGAAACAAATATGTGGTAAGAATTAACACTAACTATAATATCCTTACTTAAATGAAAGCAAGCCAAGCGGTTGCGGAGTCAATCATCCGGTGAAAAGTGATACAATCACTTACTTTCTGACTAACCTTTTCTCCTTGCTCCGATGCTTCATCACCTTTGGGAATGGACATGCTAGTGTCGAGAACGTCCATTATTACAGACAAGAAGCGCTTGATCTGGTCTATATTTAGAACAGGTCCCGATAACTGAAGGAGAGAAGTTAGTGCAGATAAGATAAGAGCATCAATTCTTCCCTAGAGACTTTTTAGTTAGCAGATGCGTGATTATCTATATCTTTTTAGTTGACACATAAAATGCAGTTCTTTTCATAGGAAGAGAATGCGTAGTCTTTCTTAAAAACATATAGAATAAAGAAATTTCTCAGACTGATATTTAAGTTCTTATCAGTGGACCAATTAACACATTAAGGGGCAAAAAATGCTACAGACCTCCAAGCAATCCTCCAAGGAATCCAACATTACTGCGCTAATTTTAATGACTTCTTCCTGCAAACAAATACTAGTAGTAGTTAAAGATTTCTCATAATCACAAGGTATCAGATTCAATTCAATAATAATAATATTAATTATGAATTACAGGATAACCTTAACCAGTGCTTCAACCAAAGCTGGTATTATATCAGAACACAACTTTTCAAAGTGAGATTTCTGAAGAAGCCTTTTCTCAATTGCTGCTTTCGACGATTTCAGTATTTCAGGCATGGCTAGTTACAAAGCAGAAAGGAAATTGTAATTATTGGAGATGGTTAAGAAATGCATAAAAGTAATTATTGGAGACTACATTAACATTTAATTACCTAATACAGCAGCTATTCTAACCGCAGCATGCTCGTAAAAATTGAGAAGTGGAACTAAAGTTTCAGCAACCTGCACAGATGCTCGTAAAAATGCTAAATTTCGTTCACATAGGTCAAGCTATGGAAACTATTATGTGTTACAAAATTAACAACCTCATCAATCCATAAATCAATGCCTTCTTTAAGTTCAGCAACGCAATCACGCAACAATACACAAGCTGTGGCTTTCTCCTCCAGAGTCTCAGTTTTGATTTGAATCATCCAGTTTCTTATTAGTGTTTCACACAGAAAATTGATACATCAGCCATAAAAAAAATAAAAAAAATCCAAAAATAGCACGGTTTATACTTGATCCTGTACTTATTACTTGCTTCCAGTTTTGAAAAAATTATTGAACTAATTTTATTATGATAGATAACGTTGTTTAGAGTTTGTAAGACATATTCAATATTTCGGAGTGATGTTGATTTAGAATGATTAATCATTTCATCCATCGCTCATATGCGAAAATCAGAATTGTATATCTGCCATTTATTTTTCAGCTCATCAATTTGTTTCTCTAGTAATTCTTAAACTTTTCTAATAAGAAGACTCACCTTTCATCCGGTTCTTCAACGTTAGCATCATCAGGCAAAGTGAGCCGCGCAGATTGAAGCAAACAAGGAATGGCTACTTCCATATAAGGCTGGAACTTGTGGCCTAAGCATTTGCAAAGCCTGCCCCATGCCTGCAGTATCTTACATGTTTCAGTGAAGAACAGGGTTCAAATAAAGAACCATTTTTTTTTTCAGTGGCAGCTGTACAACTACTATTAACATACTCTTAACCCTTCAATTCTCATTGGGTCATGTATCTCCAGATCTGATATGGGTGTGGAAACAAGAAGTTGCAGAACCTTGCATGAGGATAAAAAGAAGGGTCAATAATGCTACTGTATGAATGTGTTCTAACAAAAACATTATGCTAAAAAATACTTAGGTCAATATGTCTTGCAAACTCTAAAACATCTCTGATTTGGGTGGCTTCAGGAGACTTCTGAACCCATCCATGAATCCAGATTCGGTGCAGTATGTAAAGAACTATAAACAGATTACTGTTTTCAGATAAACAGAAACAGGTTGCTTTGTCTAAATACATGTAATAACTTATTTATGCAGGCAGATTACATCCTTTTTGGTACACCAGGCAGTATTAACAAGCAAATAACTAGCAACTATCCTATCCGAAAGCCGCATCAACATTTCCAGTATTGAATATTACCTGTTGAGTATCGTCACCGAACTTGTCCTCTCCAAAAACCGTCCAAATTGCTGTAATGCACGAAACAGTTGCAGAAAGGAGCTTGCTGTTAGATTCCCCTTGTGCTTTCGTCATCACAACTTTTAGGTAAGGCATAACTGTTCTGTAATACTCTAGAAACCGGTCCTGCAAAAGTACAACAATTAATATAAAAAACCAGAGAATTTAAAACAGGCCACAAGTAACTCTTGACTCTTGACTGGTACCTGTGATGACTTAGCAATTGCTGCTAATGCTGATAAGGCCCACAGTTTCAATAGTTGTTTCCCTTTCTGGATTGTGCAAATGCAAAATCAACATAAAGACTCCAGATCAGACACAAGATATAGTTGCATATGGACTCGGGCTTCTTTTTATACAATTATGCATGTGAATGTGAGTTTTTATATTTATCAAGGAAATCTTGAAAAAAAAGAAAAAAAAGAAAACACATGCTAGATCCTCCTCGGGAAGCATTCACAAAGGTATTTCACATGCCGTGAATGAATGCACACACAATTAGAAAGATCACATGCTACCTCACCTGTAGGCATCTGAGTAATTTACTGATAATCTCATCAAGGTGAGGTTCTAACATATTTGAAGTGCAATACTCAACAAAGTGATAAGTTGCCATAGCAGCTTGCACCTGAAAAGATAGAACAAATGTATCTATGTGTGACATTGCAGTTCACCATATTTGGAAAATCTATCCTCATTAGTGTTTTGATGGGAGGAAAAAGATAAAAAAAGGTTTGACACCACATAATGGCATCTTTTACAACAAGTACAAAAGGTTCATTTTTATAGAAAAATCTAATTTTCTTGTCATTGACTTCATTAACATCAATTATTTTTATGATAGATAGGCCTGTCAATAAGTCAGTTTTGCAGTCTGAGAATACCTTGACTATTACTACTTGAAGTACTAGTAAGAGGTGATGCACAAAAGAAAGTAAGAACAAGGCAGGACTTTATGTTGGGGGGTGGTGGGTGATTCCAAACAGCTTGAAAAAAGAAAAAAATTTACCTGAATTTTGGAATGACTGAAATCATCCATAGCTTTCGTTAAAGCAGACAGCACTTTTTGATTGTAGTGATTCTGCAATTCAGGGTGTAAATACTTGGAGAATTCCTCGACTGCATACAAAGCTCTCCAACGCACATGATGATGCATGTCGTCAACCATTTTCATAACTGGATTGGCCACAAGATCTACCTTGGATTTTAATGTCTGTAACATATAAACAAACAAAGTGATTACTAGACGTCTTTTTCCACTGAAAGAAAACACTAAGAAGGATAGGGGGAAATCATTACGGGGAAAATAAATGGAGGACTGAAGAACAGAAGTTTAAACCAGTAGATGGAAACATCATATTTAAGGACTTGAAAGAAGGTTAGAGGCTGCAGAGCTGTGATTCAAGTTCGTTCTATCTCTTTAAATGAACACATCTAAAAGGGAAAAACTTACATTTATGTTTTAACAGAAGGTCACGCTTCCATACCTTTGAGCAATTCTTTGAAATAATGGAGAGTGAAGTAACAGCAGCATGGCGTCTTTGCCATGCCTCGGAATTAAAGCAAGATTCAAACGGTTGAGGAAAGCCCTCCAAAAGAAATCTCCCACCCAATGCTTGTGAAAATCGAGCCATGCTCTTCATTACCTGGTCAAGTAATCTCCATTGCTCTTGATCCCTCTCATCACGATTATCCAATGCCGCGTTCTCGTTGATAGTCGCGATCATACATAACAATTGAGAAAGCATTCTCTTGATATGCAAACCCCCTGTATTTACCAAAATCTGGCAACCTTTTTTATCTTCAACTAGAACTAGCACAAATTCTATTGCAAGAAACGTTGTTCTTTCTTCACATTGAGGATTCTCCATGATAATAAACGTAAATTCAAGTACCTTATCAACCTGGTTTCTCAAGAACCACGCGTCCGTCCGGGCCAATGCAACCAATTGATCAAGAATCAAACGCGCATTTCCCTCTTGACTCTTATCAAACTTTATTTCACCATTAAAGAAAACTGTATTCATTACTTTACGCAAAAGATCTTGCAAGAATTCATCATTTACGGCATTCTTAAGGCGCAAGATACAACCGAAAGAGGCCTCAACAGCTGCTTCTTTCACCTTCAATGACACATCACTAGAACGTAATATTTTCTTAAGTTTGTCACACAAAGTTTCAAGACTTAGTTCTAATATCTTTTCAGCACCATCAGCAAACAACCTGTTAATCACTGAAAGCACGAATTCTAGCACTTCTTCTTTATCAGAATCCAAATTATCACACACTGCAGTTGTGAACCCGGGCCAATCATTTTCTGGTATATAATGGGGATTGAAATGTGATACAAGTTCGTTTATAATTGGAATAATTTCTACTGCATAGTCATCCCTTTTCAGATCAAGAAGCAAAGGTTTAATGAATTCTCCCCAGGAGTCATCAGAGAAGAAGCTCTTGAAAAGCTCGAGAGCAACTGCAGATGTCACCTTAGTGATGGTATCCCTGGGGTAAAAAATGATTTTGGAGAGGCGGTGACAGAGGGGGATAGGGTGGTACTGTATTAAGTGGTTCATAATCATACGGGAACGGTAGGTGAGAACGGGGAGGTCGAGTTCGTTGAGAACAGCAATGAGGAAAGAAGGGTCTTCACTGTTTAGGGCATGTTGGGCTGCTGTTTCAAGGATTTCTGTTGAACTTGGTGATAATGGTGGTGTTAACGGTCCGGATTCTTCTGGAGTTGATGGTGGTTCTGGTGAAGTTGAGGCCATTTGGTAGTGGTGGTGATGAATCTTGCAGAAATTGATGTTTCTTGACGCCGAGAGGACGTGTGAATGATCTTGAGAGATGATAGGTTTTCTTGGTGGTTTTAGTTTCTCCTTCAGCAGGTGGAAATTGATATATATATAAAAAAACCTGTAATTCCGAAGGTCCTATGGGTGGCTCATTAAATTAAATGACGACTAGAATAATAACAAGTTACCTGCCTGCTCTTCGTTGGATCAAATTTTGTTTAACGCCAAAAAAAAGAAAAAACGTGTAGCTATTTGGAACCAGTTTTCTAGTACCAATTTTTTTTTTAATTGTGAATTTAAAATTAAAATATATATTTAATAAGATTTATTAAGGTTTTTATATGCCAATAATTATTAATATTATCATAATATTTTTTTTAAAAAATTAAATAGCAATTAGAGCATTTGAAAGATAAACTTACATCAAAACACTTAATCATGTTAAGGGAGCCATAAAGTTTTATATATGTATATATACATGATAATTTATATATACAAGAAGAACAATAATTTAAATTTAATTGAAACCGTATAATTTGCTAGTACAACCCCTACTTCTCTTATTAATATATATATTATCTCAATAATTTTTTTTTGTTTTTCTATATTATTTATTTAATAAAAAAACACCACATCCGAAAAGTCTTAGATGTTTTAAAATAAAAAAAATGTATATAGTCAACACTTTTTATCTTGTTAAATTATTTGGGTCAACCTTGAGGGTTTGACCTAGCTCTTTTCTTGGTATGAATTTCAAATTAAATTGTGTAAAAATTAAAATAATAATACTCTAATGATTTGACTAGTTTAACTATGACCTAATCGACTTAGTTAAAACCAGCTTTAACTAAAAAAATAATAGACTCTGTTTATATATATATATATATATATATATATAACTATTAACACAACGACGCTCTAGGTGAATCACTCAAGTCTTAAGGTGTGACCTAGATGACTAGGTCAACCAAGCCAAAACCCAATTTGCTTTTAAGAAGAAATTTAAATGACCTTATTCAATGTTTTCTTTAAAGAAAATTATCCTAAACATCTCATAGTTTACTTCATTTTACAATATGCTATTATAGTTTTGAAAATTATAGAAAACTTTTTGAATTTTATAAGTTCATAACACTTTACATGGTGCAAAAAAAGAGTCAACACAAGAATCTAAGTAATTACAAGTTTGCTATTATTTTTTATTTAATAACTAAAAACCCCACAGGGCATCAAAATAATGAAATGCCACAAGTTACATATTCACGCATCAAAACACACATAAACACCAACAAAAAAAAAATCACTTAGGCAATGATTCCTAAAAATCATCGAGCACTTAGAATTCAAACACGCCTCTGTAACTCCCTCTCAATCAACTTCAATTTTCTTATATGTATAAATTGAAAGAGATCATTAAGACAAGATACAACTCGCGATACATTAAGCATGATTCGTTTAATTCATTATAATGGGTGTCCTACCTAGGTGGAAGAATGATTTCATTGTAATGGGTGACCTAACTAGATAAAAAAAAACATGGAGAATGATCATTGTAATCGGTGACTTACTCAAGTGAAAAAGAGAAGAGTGATCTCATTATAATGGGTGACCTACCCAGGTGGAATAATGGTCTCATTATAATGGGTGACTTACCCAGGTGGAATAATGGTTTTATTGTAACCGGTGACCTACCAAGGTAAAAAAAAACATGGAGAATGGTCTCATTGTAATGGGTGACCTACCCAAGAAAAAAGGAAAGAGTGAGGGCTCAAAGGCGCACTCGAAAGGAGGTAGGGTTAGAAAACATACTACCCAAGAGATGGTGGCTCAAAAGCACACTCGAAAGGAGGTAGGGTTAGAAAACGCACTACTTGAGAAGTAAGGGCTCAAACGCGCACTCGAAAGGAAGTGAGGGCACAAAGGCGAACTCAAAAGAAGATAGGGTTAGAAAACATATTACCCAAAAGATGGTGGCTCAAAGGCGCACTCGAAAGGAGGTAGAGTTAGAAAACGCTCTACCTTAAAGTTGATGGTGCAACACCGATCTGACAATGTTGAAAGTAGTGCATTATGATTAATATGCATGTATACTTACCTAAAAAATATAGGTCTCTATTTCTTCATGGTGTCTTTCTTTTCTCAAAAGTTGGAGTGTTGGTAGTAAAATTCGATGGCTTTTTCGCTCTTGCTTACTTGAGTAATATCTTGTGATCTTGATCTCTAGGAAGGACTTGCTATCATCATACTTCTTTGTCCTCCACCCTTTATCTAAAGGATTTCCAATTTTGCTCAACATTTTAATTAGAAATTAAAGGGAATTATGGAGCCAGCCTTACCAGGTGTTTTTGATTGCCCCCTAGCTTGATCATGCTCCAAGTGTTTCAATTTGGGTTTTCTTTGGGGATGATGATAAGTGAAAGAAGGTTTGAGTTATTTATAAGAAGTTCTTTTCATGTAGATTTTTTTTTAGAATTTCAAAGCTATTCCAAACACAGAAATTATTTTTGCATTGATTCAAAGCAAACTCGTTCTGAAGAAATTCAAGTGATTCCTATGGAGAGGTTTTTAGAAGTGATGAAAACCTAAAACATTTGGTTGGTCAAAAAGGTTTAAGATTTAATTTGAGGGTTACATAAAACCAGTCTTTTGAATATCAAGACTAAGGATCATTTGTGCTTATTTCCTGACCTTTTGTCTTTTGAATTCATTTCTCAAAATGGTTTATCGTGTCTCCTAGTGTCGGACCTGGGCTCCTTCTATTTGTTTTCTTCATTCTTCACTTGGTTGAGCATCATCATATCAATTATTTTTGTGAGAAGCTCAAATGTTTTAGATCCTTTGGATTTTTTTCTTTATGCCTTCGACTTTATTTGGGCACCTTTGATCATTGAGAATTTCTTTTATGCTCTCTAGTGTTGTTTGAGAACTTTCAATCGTCGAGGTTTTTTGTATATCTCTCGCACTTGCCCTCCAATGTGGGGTGTGATCCTAGCCAATGTTATTACCAAAAAGCATTACTAGGCTCTAAAGGAGTCTGCAAAGGATATATTTCAGTCTCGTGAATGGATTATAAAAGATGGTCTTTATTCATCTCAAATGCATGCATTTAGGAGCGGTAAGCCTTACTTTCATGCGAGTATGCAAAGTGATTATTCATTCAAATAAAAATCAGCTTTGGAGTCATCTCATGGTGTTTTTTTTTTCAAGTTTTCTAGGTGTATGGTTACCCTTCTAAGGAATCACTTGAATTTCCAGAATTCGTTTGTTTTGGACAAACATCAATATGATTTCTGTTTTTTATACTAAACTTTGAATTCCTAAAAATTATTGTGAACATGTGAGATCATACATTGTTTTGGAAAAAAAGGAAAACATGTCATGAATACAGGAAAATACATGATCTTATTAATAAGAAGGCTCATTTGACAAAGAAAGTCTTGTGATATTATAAGTCAAATTACCGACTAAGACTGAAATAGGTTGAAACCAACATGATTAAACAAAAAGCATGCTTCATCCTTCAATTTTGGTAAATCTCTTTTTAGGCCAGCCTCCTCGTAATAGTTTTGAGATGATGGGGATAAAAACTATGATTGGAATTTAAATCCTTTAAAATTTATCCTGCCTTTTGGCACCCTACATGGAGCATGATGATGGCCACCTGTTAGGTTTTAGTATAAATGATTACTTGTAAAATACTCAATCACGACAAACGCACCAACAATAATTTTTGGGATTAAGCTTGTTTCTGTCCCAGGTCGATGTCATTGCCCATACAAGATAAAAGAAAAGGCAGGCAGTTTCCTACCAAAAGTTGAAATTAGAGAAAAAGATAATGTTATATGGGTCTCAATCTATCTTTTTCATTTAGTAGGATAGATTAAAAAAAAAAACAAAGAAAAAAAGAAAAACTCGTAGGTAAGTTAAGAGCCTAAGAAAGAATGACCTAAAGTAGAATCAACAGTGTTGAAGAATAATCAATTACTGTTAGCAATTCTTGTTAGTAAGTCGGTTAATACTGTTAGCTGTCAGTTAGTTAAGTCTGTTAGTATTCCTAACTAACAATAACAGATTCCTTGAATCTCGGGGGCAGTAGCTGATTCCTTGTAATGGCTATATAATGCCTCATTGTTACATCTATAGAGCATAATACAGTACAATATTCATTAATCGATTCTTGTTTATCAATTCTAACAAATTGGTATCAGAGCAAAACAAAGAAAAGAAAGAATCAAGAAGAAGAAAAGAAAGCTGAAGCTGCAGTTGATTTCTTTGCTTTACGATTGACATATAAAACAAAGAAGATTCAAGAGATGGCGAATGACAGTAATGGCAGTTTCATACAACCATCTATACCACGTTTTGATGGACATTTCGATCACTGGAGCATGTTAATGGAGAATTTCTTGAGATCCAAGGAATTCTGGACCTTGGTTGAAACTGGCTACACAGAGCCAGAGGAAGGAGCAAATGTGACTGAAGTGCAACGAAAGAAACTGGAGGAGCTAAAACTCAAAGATCTGAAAGTGAAGAACTACTTATTCCAGGCCATTGACAGAACCACACTAGAAACTATTCTAGAGAAGAACACCTCTAAGCAAATCTGGGACTCAATGAAGAGAAAATATGAAGGAAATGCAAGAGTGAAGCGTTCAATCCTTCAAACACTAAGGAAGGAGTTTGAAACACTGGAAATGAAAACAGGTGAGAATGTCAGTGACTACTTTGCAAAAGTCATGACTGTAGCAAGTAAGATGAGAACCTATGGGGAGCAGATGAAAGATGTAACAATTGTGGAGAAAATCCTTCGATCATTGACTGACAGATTCAATTACATAGTATGCTCAATTGAAGAATCGAAGGATATTGATGTTCTCTCAATTGATGAGTTACAAAGCTCATTGATTGTACATGAACAAAAATTTCAGAAACATCACATGGAAGAACAAGCCTTGAAAGTGACAGCTGAAGAAAGATCATATGGCAGAGGACAAGGCAGACGAGTCTTCAGAGGTGGTGGAAGAGGTAGAGGACGCTATAACTTTGATAAAACCACTGTTGAATGTTATAGATGTCACAAGCTTGGTCATTTTCAGTATGAATGCCCCACAGTGAGCAAGGAGGCAAATTATGCAGAACTGAATAATGAAGAAGAAATTCTATTGATGCCTCATATAGAATTATATGGCAACAATCGAGAGGATGCTTGGTTCTTGGATTCTGGTTGTTCAAACCATATGTGTGGAGACAAGGAGATGTTCTGTGATTTGGATGAACAATTTAGACAACTGGTAAAGCTTGGGAATAATACACGATTGACAGTTCTTGGAAGAGGAAAAATCAAGTTGTTCTTGGATGGGATGCAGCATATGGTTACTGATGTATTCTATGTGCCTGAACTGAGGAACAATCTCCTGAGCATAGGCCAACTGCAAGAAAAGGGTCTGGCGATTCTTATCAAATCAGGAGTATGCAAGATCTATCACCCTGTGAGAGGCCTGATCATCCAAACCAGAATGACAGTCAACAGGATGTTTGTATTAATAGCAAAGGCTCAAGGCAAAGAAGTCTCATGTTTCCATACACATGCACGAGATGTATCACATTTGTGGCATTGCAGATATGGTCATCTTAGTCATAAAGGACTAAGAACATTGCAGTATAAGAAGATGGTTCGAGGACTACCACAGCTCCCTGCATCAAACACAAAATGCACTGCCTGTATTACTGGCAAGCAACACAGAGAATCTTTCCCAAAGAAGAGTCAATGGCGTGCATCACAAAGGCTACAGCTCATCCATGCAGACATATGTGGTCCAATCACACCAACCTCAAACAGCAAGAAAAGGTACTTCTTATGCCTTATTGATGATTATAGCAGGAAGGCCTGGGCTTATTTTCTGGCAGAAAAATCAGAAGCTCTTCAACATATCCAGCACTTTAAGAAGCTTGTTGAGAAGGAAACTGGACAATTCATCAAGGGTATAAGAACTGATAGGGGTGGTGAGTTCAACTCCCTGGAGTTCAATGAATTCTGTCAACAAAATGGCATCAAAAGACAGCTAACTACAGCCTACACCCCTCAGCAGAATGGAGTGGCTGAGAGGAAGAACAGGACAGTGATGAACTTGGTAAGATCAATGCTTTCAGAAAAGAAGATCCCTAAAAGTTTCTGGGCTGAGGCAGTAAAGTGGATTATATATGTCTTGAATAGAAGCCCTATAAATGCTATAAAAGACATGACTCCAGAAGAAGTGTGGACTGGAATGAAACCCTCGGTTGAACACTTTAGAGTGTTTGGGTGTATAGCTCATGTGCATATACCAAATGCAAGAAGAACTAAGCTAGAAAACAAGAGTTTGTGCTGTGTATTGTTGGGAGTTAGTGAAGAATCAAAAGGCTACAGATTATATGATCCCACAACAAAGAAAATTGTAACCAGCAGGGACATAATCTGTGAAGAAGAAAAACACTGGGACTGGGATATCAGTTACAAAGAAGAAGTACAAATGAGTTTAGAATGGGGAGAAGAAGATGAAACTGATGGAAATGAAGCAAACAGCAGTGAAGATGCAGAGGCATTTGAAGATGCAGAGGCAACTGATATTATTGCCAACTCACATACTGAAGATGGGAATGACATTAGAGAACCCAGAGAAGCTCCTACCAATACAACACATGAAGAAGATGTTCAGCTGTATGCAAGGAGGGAGATAATTATACCAAATTGGATGAGAGACTATGTCTCTGGTGAAGGACTGTCAGAAGAAGAAACTGAATTGAATATGACAACCATTAGTTCTGGTGATCCTGTGAGCTATGAAGAAGCAGCAAAAAGCTACAAGTGGAGGGAAGCCATGAATGCTGAAATGGAGTCAATTCAGAAGAATAAAACATGGAGCTTAATTGAATTACCAGCTGGAACTAAGAAGATTGGGGTGAAATGGATATACAAAACTAAACTGAATGAGTCTGGCAAAGTGGATAAACTGAAAGCCAGGTTAGTTGCCAAGGGTTATGCTCAACAACATGGTGTGGATTATACAGAAGTCTTTGCTCCGGTGGCAAGAATGGATACTGTTCGGATGATTACTGCACTAGCTGCTACAAGGGGTTAGGCCATCTATCAATTAGATGTTAAGTCGGCTTTCCTACATGGAGAACTAAGTGAGGATTTATTTGTAGAGCAACCGAAAGGGTATGAGCAGAAAGGAAATGAACATAAGGTCTACAAATTACACAAAGCTTTGTATGGACTAAAACAAGCCCCTAGAGCTTGGTTTAGTCGCATTGAAGCTTACTTCAGCCATGAAGGATTTCAGAAGTGCATTAGTGAGCAAACTCTGTTTGTGAAAACCAGTGAAAGCAAAATTCTTATTGTGAGTGTCTATGTGGATGATTTGATCTTCACTGGAGATGATGAGCAGTTGATGCTGGAATTCAAACAATCAATGATGAGGGTGTTTGACATGACTGACCTAGGAAGAATGAGATTCTTTCTAGGCATAGAAGTAATGCAACAGATCAATGGTATATATATCTGTCAACGAAAATATATACTAGAAGTTCTAAAAAGATTTGGCATGGAAGACAGTAATGCAGTAATGAATCCTATAGTCCCTGGCTTCAAACCTGACAAAGTTGGAGAAGGAAACAAAGTTGATGAGACTTACTATAAACAAATAGTAGGAAGCCTCATGTATATCACTGCTACCAGGCCAGATATCATGTTTTCAGTGAGTTTTATTAGCAGGTTTATGTCCAATCCAACAGAGGTGCATCTGCAAGCAGCTAAAAGAATATTACGATACCTGAAGGGCACCATCAACTATGGTATACTCTACAAGAAGGATGATAACAAGCAGCTGATTGCATACACTGACAGTGACTATGCAGGAGATCTTACAGACAGGAAGAGCACATCCGGCTATGTCTTCATACTAAGTGGAGGAGCAGTCTCATGGTCATCAAAGAAGCAGCCTATTGTCACCCTGTCAACAACTGAAGCAGAATTCGTGGCTGCAGCAGCTTGTGCCTGTCAGGCAGTATGGATGAGAAGGATCTTGGAGAAGTTAAACCATGAACAAAAGGGCTGCACTATCCTACTGTGTGATAACAGTTCAACCATTAAGCTTTCAAGAAATCCTATTATGCATGGACGCAGCAAGCACATTGATGTGAGGTTCCATTTCTTGCGTGATCTAACTCGAGACAAAGTCATAGAACTGGTGCATTGCAACTCTCAAGATCAAGTAGCTGATCTGCTGACAAAACCAGTGAAACTACAGACATTTGAGAGCCTGCGAGAGCAAATGGGAGTGTGTGTGATTCCTGACATAAACTAATTGTTACACATAATTAGTTTAAAGGAGAGAATGTTGAAGAATAATCAATTACTGTTAGCAATTCTTGTTAGTAAGTCGGTTAATACTGTTAGCTGTCAGTTAGTTAAGTCTGTTAGTATTCCTAACTAACAATAACAGATTCCTTGAATCTCGGGGGCAGTAGCTGATTCCTTGTAATGGCTATATAATGCCTCATTGTTACATCTATAGAGCATAATACAGTACAGTATTCATTAATCGATTCTTGTTTATCAATTCTAACAAACAGTTTAATTTATCATTACTATTTCGTTCACTTGAGAGCTGTCCATGGCTCTAGTCTATCCTTATCCTTAGAGCAAATAGTCACAAAAAAAAACGTTATTTTGACTTTTTTTTCCCACTAATTTTTCATGCTTTTAGAGAAAAGCTAAATAGAAAGCCATTATACCATTTCTCTCTAAACATGATTTTAGAAGAGTGAATTATATTTTAATATATTTATTTATAATTATTTTAATATCTTGATAGTATCTGGTTAACTTGATAAATTTAAAAATAATTTGGTAATTCTCAATCAACTCAACACAATATTAAAAAATAAAATTAAAAAAATATAAAAAAAATCATAATACTTGCACTATTTAAAAAGCCATATAACTAATTTAACTCTTCTAAATAGAAACATTAAAGATGACATTAAAAAGGAACTAAAGAATATTCCCAAACATGACTGGATAATAAAATCTCACTAAATTTGTTTTGCTACAACTTACCCAAACATGACTACCTGTTCATCCGGCTGAAGGTTTTCATATCCCACGTGCCTATGTCCCACACTTACACGCTAGAAACCACACCTTTATACTCACATTCATTTCTTTTTCTTGATTGATTTCCTCCTACTAGTGGAATTGGTGGAACCACATTGAGAGAAATAATTGAGTTTACACATATTAACAATTGATTGATCACTTTGTTTTCTTCCTGTTACCATCTCCCTAGTTACTACTATGTGTAGCGTCTTCTCTATATGAAGCAAGAGTTGGATTTAGGTTTGCTTTCACTAAGATAGAGCATAGAGCCGAAACTTAATAAATCAGACATAGCATGGCTTGGATATTAACCACTCTAGCCTTGATTGCGCTCGCTTTCTTCCTCCAAGCTTGGCTGTCGAAAAGAAAGATTAAGGATAGCAAGTTACCCCCTGGTCCAATAGGGTTTCCTATATTTGGTAGCTTACATTTGTTAGGGAAGTTCCCTCACCATGACTTGCATCGACTAGCAAAGAAGTATGGCCCTATCATGTATATGCGGTTAGGCTTGGTGCCTACTGTAGTTGTCTCATCGCCTCGGGCTGCCGAATTGATTCTTAAGACCAATGACCTCGTCTTTGCTAGTAGGCCAGCAAATGAGGCTGCGAAGTATATCACTTACGAGCAGAAGAACTTATCATTTGCTCCATATGGCTCTTATTGGCGCAACGTGCGGAAGATGTGTACCCTTGAGTTGCTTAGCAACCATAAAATAAATTCTTTCATGTCCACGAGGAAAGAAGAGCTTGACCTCTTTATTGGCTACATTAAAGATGCTTCTCGTGAGCGTGTTGCCGTTGATCTTAGTGCCAAGGTCTCATGTCTAAGCGCTGACATCAGTTGTAGGATGGTTTTAGGAAAGAAATACATGGAGAAGGAATTTGATGAGAAGGGGTTCAAACCAGTGATTCATGAGGGCATGCGTTTAGCAGCAAGTTTTAACTTGGGACATTACATCCCTCCAGTTGCGCCACTTGACCTTCAGGGTCTTACAAAACGCTTGAAGGCCATAGGCAAGCTTTTTGATGACTTCTTCGAGAAGATTATTGATGAGCACATTCAGTTCAAGGACGAAAACAGAACCAAAGATTTTGTTGATGTCATGTTGGACTTCTTGGGATCTGAAGAAACTGCGTATGGTATTGGTCGAGACAACATCAAAGCCATAATCTTGGTAAGAACGCATAGAATTAAAATAACTGTTAGTAAGCAGCACATAAATCACAGGATTATCCTTAAATCTGTACCTTTCTTTTTCAGGACATGCTTCTAGGCTCAATGGACACCTCAGCCACAGCAATTGAGTGGACTCTCTCCGAGCTCATCAAGCATCCAAGAGTAATGAAGAAAGTCCAGAGAGAGCTGGAAGAGAAAATAGGCATGGATAGAATGGTGGAAGAATCAGACTTGGAGGGCTTGGAATACTTGCACATGGTTATAAAGGAAGCTTTCAGGCTCCATCCAGTGGCACCTCTACTTCTCCCTCACGAGTCAATGGAAGATTGCACCATAGATGGCTTCCTCATCCCGCAAAAAACACGTGTTCTTGTAAACGTTTGGGCTATCGGACGCGACCAAAGTGCTTGGACTGATGCAGATAAGTTTATTCCAGAGAGGTTTGCTGGGAGTAACATAGATGTTCGTGGACGCGATTTCCAGCTTCTCCCCTTCGGGGCTGGGCGCAGGGGCTGCCCTGGAATGCATTTGGGACTAACCATGGTTCGGCAAATTGTGGCACAGCTGGTGCATTGCTTTGATTGGGAGCTTCCTAACAATATGTTGCCGGAGGAATTGGACATGACTGAGGCGTTTGGTCTTGCAACCCCGAGAGCAAACCATCTGTGCGCCACTCCTACATATCGCCTTCACCTCTGATTATGGCTTGAGCAATGTTTCGATTTCTAGTTAATTAATATTCTCTGTTGGAAGTTGTCATGTAGGGATTGTCTTTGCTGCTTCTCTACTCTAAGAATGGAATGTTTATAGCTCTTTCCCTTGGATTCATGGAATCAATTGTTCCCTGTTTCAGAAATATTGCATTTTCTATTTTTAGCACTCTATTAAACACTTAGCTCAGATTCAATTTTAGAAATGGAAATATCTAATAGAGAATAATAAACAATGTTGCACGTCAAAAAAATCTGAGCAAGGCATCGGCTGGCGATTTTTCGTTCTATTTTGCTGATTTGGTTCTTTAGAGTCGCCACCTAGTAATTCATTGAGGGCTACTAGGAAACCTGATGTATTGGTCTTGTCAAAGATCGTGGGTAAGGGACTGGTTGTGATTAGGGAAGGTATCAGCACCCCTAACGCACCCTACCTGAGGTAAGCTGCTTTGTGGACTTGATGTGTTAAAGAAGTTTTAAAAATTAGGTTCTTTCATCGAATTTTAGAAAATACAACTTACATGTAAGTTCATAATTCTTTATTCGTGATCAAATCAGAATATTAAATTCTTCTTTATTCTTGCAATTTTATCATAAAAAAAACATTCATAAATAAAATAAAAACCACACATTCACTTTCAAGCTATATAGACTTGATATAAATTTAAAAATAAAATTTTAGCTCAATTCTAAGGCTTTGATAAATCAGTTATTAATTTCCAAAATATACGTAGATACGTGTTCTATATTTTTATGGAAAATACAACATGATTTTTATCTGTCCTTTAGATATTTGTGCATATAAATTAAATTCATTTTTTTTTATTCAATAACATACATAAAAAAATACAAGCACACACAAACATTTCTTTTTTCTTTTTTCTTTTTTTTTTTATTATCACTTTCTCTTTCTTTTCTTTTCTTTTCTTTTACATCCACATTTACATAAAATACAAACTATAAAAAAAAACTCAAAATTACACAAACATTACATTAAACAACTTGAAATTACAAAAATTAAACCCAAAACAAACTAGAAACCACTTCTGCACCTCCGGAACAGTGACAGGCATACTTCCGGAACGGCAAGACAGTGGTGTTGCGCAACAAGAGCAGAAGATGGAATGTTGGGTGTGGGCAGCAGAGGAGCATGTATGGCAGTAGAAGATTTGTGAAGAAATTCATGTGTGAGGAGATGGCTGTGAAGATCTGCATATGATAAAGGTTCAGCCTTGGTAATAAGACTGGTAACTAAGTCTTTAAACTCTCCCCGAAGACCACGAAACACATATAAATTGAAATCTTCAAGCGAAACTGGCCGACCAGCAACGACTAATTCATCAAATAAGGCCTTCGCTTTTTGTATAAATTGAGTTACTGATTCATCACCCTGTCGAAGATCCTGAAGAGAGCCGTGAAGTTGCATAATATGAGAGTTGGAGGTGGAAGCGAGAGCTCGCTCAAGAGTGCCCAAGCTGAACAAGAACTTTGACAGCCAACAACAAGATGCAAAACTTCCATAGATAGGGAGGAAAGAAGAGCACTTAGAATGAGTTGGTCCTGTTGTTTCCAGGTTTGAAAAACCGGATTTACCTGAAGAGAGATATCATCATAGGCAAGAACATGTGTTGATGGAGATGTGTTGGAGCCATCAACAAAACCAAAAACTCCTTGAACATGTGTTGAACATGCTTCTCGTGAGCGTGTTGCAGTTGATCTTAGTGCCACGGTCTCATCTCTAAGCGCTGACATCAGTTGTCGGATGATTTTTGGAAAGAAACACTTGGAAAAGGAATTTGATGAGAAGGGGTTCAAACCAGTGACTCATGAGGGCATCCGTTTAGCAGCAAGTTTTAACTTGGGAGATTACATCCCTCTAATTGCACCACTTGACCTACAGGGTCTTACAAAGCGCTTGAAGGCCATAGGCAAGCTTTTTGATGACTTCTTCGAGAAGATTATTGATGAGCACATTCAGTTCAAGGACGAAAACAGAACCAAAGATTTTTGTGATGTCATGTTGGACTTCTTGGGATCTGAAGAAACTGCGTATCGTATTGGTCGAGACAACATCAAAGCCCTAATCTTGGTAAGAACGCATAGAATTAAAAAAACTGTTAGTAAGCAGCACATAAATCACATGGTTATCCTTAAATCTGTACCTTTCTCTTTCAGGACATGCTTGTAGGCTCAATGGACACCCCAGCCGCAGCAATTGAGTGGACTCTCTCCGAGCTCATCAAGCATCCAAGAGTAATGAAGAAAGTCCAGAAAGAGCTGGAAGAGAAAATAGGCATGGATAGAATGGTGGAAGAATCAGACTTGGAGGGCTTGGAGTACTTGCACATGGTTATAAAGGAAGCTTTCAGGCTCCATCCAGTGGCACCTCTACTTCTCCCTCACGAGTCAGTGGAAGATTGCACCATAGATGGCTTCCTCATCCCGCAAAAAACACGTGTTCTTGTAAACGTTTGGGCTATCGGACGCGACCAAAGTGCTTGGACTGATGCAAATAAGTTTATTCCAGAGAGGTTTGCTGGGTGTAACATAGATCTTCGTGGACGCGATTTCCAGCTTCTCCCCTTCGGGGCTGGGCGCAGGGGCTGCCCTGGAATGCATTTGGGACTAACCATGGTTCGGCAAATTGTGGCACAGCTGGTGCATTGCTTTGATTGGGAGCTTCCTAACAATATGTTGCCGGAGGAATTGGACATGACTGATGCGTTTGGTCTTGTAACTCCGAGAGCAAACCATCTGTGCGCCACTCCTACTTATCGCCTTCACCTCTGATTATGGCTTAAGCAATGTTTCGAATTCTTGTTAATTAATATTCTCTGTTGGAAGTGTGATCATGTAGGGATTGTCTTTCCCTTGGATTCATGGAATAAACTGTAGACTCATATTGTTACGTGCTTCAATCAACGCATGCATGGCAGAGGTGCACTGAACGTGGGTGCAGACAGGGGCATAGTTAATTGCATTTCAGTTATTTACATTGTAGACATGGGCATTGGACGTGGGCACAGATTAATTGCATTTCAGTTTCTTTCATTCATAATACAGAGGAATTGTTTCAGTTTTTCTGCAGCAAATGATTCCAGCGGCAGTTCCATTCTGCAGCAAATTATCCCTAGTCCTTTGTATTAATGGCTATTTCTATAGCCGCTTGAATTCAATAAAGGATTATCATATTGTCCAGAACTCTACTTCTTGTCTTTCCCCTCTCTCTGTTTCACAGAAATTTTGAACTAAACTCATCACATATCAGCATGTTGATGTTTCTTTTTGCCTGTCCAGGATTTTATTCAAATTAAACTACATCCCACAATTTATTATTTGAATTTCTTATTTACTTTTGATCTCCCGATCAAATACATGTAGGATTTTATGAGTAATTATTAGTTAATCCATTGCCTTTGTTGAAGTTTGCTTCAAGTTGCTATTGAAGACTTTGTTTTTCTTCTTTTATGATTTTTTTCACAATAATAAAGGGTTGTCGTAGTCTCTAGGAGCTAGTTAATCTGTTAGTTTGTTAACAGATCATGGCATGATATGTTCCTATAAGTTAACATTTCAGTTTGTTCCCATTCTTTATATTTGTAAGGATTGGTATGAACTAAATGCAATTTATTCATTTCATTCTAAATAAACAACAATAATAATTTGCTGGTTTAATTCTCTACTACTTTCTTTTTTCACTTAAACACTCAAACAATTAAAACACTTTCAATTGGTATCAAAGCAACTTCTTGAGGGATCTGTAATGGAAGCTGAAGCCAATTTTTCTCAAATTGCTCCTCCTATCTTAGATGGAGATAGCTACCAGCTTTGGGTAGTGAAAATGGAAACATATCTAGAGGCATTTAATCTATGGGAAGCTGTTAAAGAAGATTATGAAATTCATCTGTTGCCAACCAATCTAATTGTGGCTCAGATAAGAAATCACAAAGAGAGAAAAACAAGGAAATCAAAAGCAAAAGCATATATGTTTGCTGCTGTTTCAACAACCATTTTCACAAGAATTATGTCTCTTAAATTAGCGAAAGACGTTTGGGATTATTTAAAGAAGGAATATGCAAGAGATGAAAGAATTCATTGAATGCAAAGCCTCAACTTGATACGAGAGTTTGAGCTGCAGAGAATGAAAGAATCTAAAACCATAAAAGAATACTCAAATAGATTGCTTGGAACTGTAAACAAAGTCAAGTTGCTGGGAAAATCATTTACAGACTCTACAATTGTTGAAAAAATTCTGGTTACAATACCAAAAAAATATTAAGCTTCAATTCCTACATTTGAGAATACAAAAGATCTGTCAAAGATTACATTGGCAGAATGTTTAAATGCCTTACAAGTTCAAGAGCAAAGAAAACTTATGAGGCAAAATCATGTTACATAAGGTGTTTACAAGCCAAGTATCCAGATTTTAATAAGAAGTTCTTTAGAAAAAAACTAGGCTTTAAACAGCAGTCAAACTACTGCCAGCCAATTTCAGAGCAAAGGAAAATTTCTTAAGAGACATTTTCCACCATGTCAACTGACACGACCAAAAGATTGATGTCTTTTCCCAAGTGCAGGAGTGTCGAAGTAATAAATAACCCGGCAAGACCGGGGTCGAACCACAGAGAGGTTAATTGTATAAATTATAAATAACAATACAACAACAACAACAATAACAACAATAATAACAATAATAATACTCAATACGTGGCGTTGTTATACCTGAGAATGATCTAAAAGATCGGGTCACAGGTTTCCAGCCTATATACTGAGTTTATGAAAAGATCAAAGATATATATTATATAATATAGACAGAATGTAAATAATAACAACAATAATAATAATAAAAGCAGAAGATGAAGAAATTAATGAGAACTTTGAGATGAAAGATTAACGTAAGGATTAAACAATGATAAAAACAAATGTCAAGGTTAGAGGATCCACTAATGGTACTTCAAACAAGTATAATATAAACTCTTATTACTCAATTGGAAACCACACATAAAGGAGGTTCCAATCAGATTATAAATTGTTAACATGATTATATTAATTATCTTATTCGAATAAAGCTAATACTTGTAAATGTTGGCAGGCATTCATGATTATAACTTATGTTAACAACAAATCAAGTTCCTTTCATAGCTCAGGTGTCGGTTAAACCATACAGTATGGGCTATGAAAGTGCCAAGTATTTGTTGTACCAAATATTATACAACATAAATCTAGATTAACCATTTAACAAGCAAAGTATTAAAAGTGAACAAGATAACAAATATAAAACATGTTAGTATCCAACGTTAAGGTCCATGTAAGTTTATATTATACTTATTCTTACACCATTAGTGTACCCTTTTCACCTTGACATAATTAACTTAGCTGAACATAATGAAAGAAAGAAACATAAATGAACAAGATAAGAACATAAATGAGAAAGAGGTTAACTAAGTAAAGGAAAGGAAATGAAGTGCATAAACTTGATATTAATAAAAGCAAGACATAAGCAATACAAAGAGAGAAAGCAATAGCATGATCTTGATCTGAACACCAAGATGCCTCAATACATGGTAAGTGCCTCCTTTTATAGGCCAAAATTTGGAACTATTGATTTGTTGACTAATTGATGAGTGGGTGGCCACATCTTGACTTGATAACAATCCTTATCTTCTTGTCTGGTCAAGACGTCATTGCTAACATCATAATTTGCCCAGAATCCTCAGGAATGTTCTAGGAAATTGTCTCATCTTTCCAACAAAAAAAAGATGAGGTCATTTGGACTTCTAGAACTCAAGATATGGGCTGAACACTAAATAGTGTTTGGGCTGCAGGACAGCTTCGGACTTCTTCGTTGTTCCTTCAATTTGGACTTCAAAACGACCTTTTCAAATCTTGGGCTCCTCATGAAAGTTGTAGGCCTTTGTCTTACCTTTCCATCCATATAAAATGGACCTAAATCCGAAATCTAGAGCTCCAGATATGATCCAATTACCGAGCAATGTTCCGGTTTGGACTGCACCGACATCTCTTTTCTAAGTTTGGCCATCTCTTTGTCCTTTCACTTTCAATACTTAAACTCATCAATCAATCCTTTTATTTATGTGATAGGCCTGCATATAAGATGAGCATTTACCATAAATTAAGGTATCTTATAGTATCAAACTTGTTATTATAAAACATGCTTTGGTTAAGGAGTTATTGATACTTCAAGTGCAAAATGATGATATAAAACCTTGATAAACATGCACTTTTAAGTACTAATCATCAACACTGCAACAAGATAGGTCATCCACCATTCAAGTGTTGGAAGAGACCTGATGCAAGGTAAAGCAAATATCTACTGGACAAAACCTCATAAACAAGAAGAAGATGCTCAAGTTGCCAGTCAAGATGATGAAGATTAGATTTTTGTAGCCACGTGTTTTTCAATTCAAACCTCCTCATATCACTGGCTGATAGATAGTGGTTGCACAAACCACATGACTTTTGATAAAAGTCTCTTCAGAACTTTACAATCTACTGAAGTTGTTCAAGTCAGAATTGGAAATGGTGATTGTATAACAGTTAAAGGAAAAAGGATCGTTTCCATCACAACAAACTCAAGTACAAAAACAATTTCTGATGTTCTTTATGTACCTTATATAAATCCGAATTTGTTAAGTGTTGGGCAATTAATAGAGAAAGGTGTCGCACCCTCGCGGCGGAGCACGACGACTTTCGATTGATTTCGGGGTTTTTTTTTTTTTTTAAAGGAGGAGTCGCCACCTAGTATTTTGGTCACTAGGAACCCTAACTGGTCTTTCAAAGATTCTAAGGTAAGGGATTGGTTGCGTAAAGGGAAGGTATTAGCACTCCTAGTACGCCCTACCTAAGGTAAGCTGCTTGGTGTTTGGTTTGCTCTATAATTGCTATGGTGTTTGGTGTTTTCTAATCCCATAAGTTTTTCTAGGTTTGATTCAAACTAAATTTATTAAGATAGAAATCCAAGGAGATTCCATGTGCTTTGAAAGCTCATTTTTCCCTTTAGTATTTCAAGAGTTTGCGACTCGTAAATCGCAAGGAGGAGGGATAAAAATTTAGAAATCTAGGGTGCTAAAAAAAACCTAATTTTTTTAGTGTTTTATACTCTCATGGCTCGTAAACCATGGAGTAAATTTTTCTTTGAAATGTGCTCGATTATAATCAAGGCTTCTTTCAAGGATGTATGTGGATTTATTATTCCCAACAATATTTTGGATATTCATCCTTTAAAGATTTCTTTATCCAAACATTAGCGGTGAATAATAGATGAATTCCCCCCAAAATAAGATTTTTATATTTTTTGGAATATTGGCCAATACCCTTTGGAGTTTTGCAAACATGTTGTAAAATCCAGAAATGCAAGAAACTAATTTTTTGTTGTGTTTAAGAAATCCATGCGAAAACACATTTTCAAACTTTCTGTATTTTTTCGTACATAAAAAAAACGTTCATAACATGTTAGGGTATTGGCCGTATGCAACACTCAAGAAAACAAATTTTGATATATATATATATATATATTTTAATATAAAGAAAAATTCAGACTTTAAAATAAATATTCCAGAAAATAAATCTCTTTCTCTTTATTTTATTTTTTTCAAAAAAAAAAAGTAAGTAAGTCCGACTGGGTCACTTGCCCAAACAAGTGACCCGGTTGGACACAAATAAAGGGGGCGCAATTTATAACTCAAAAAGGCTGGCGAATACTGTTCAAGTGAATTAATTCACTTGAACAGTGCAAACTCAAAACAGAAAAATGCATGCTGCGGGGTGAAGAGAAAAACAAACCTGGGAACGGAAGCGAAGAAGCTGACGTTGAAGGCGTGATGGTTGATTTGTGTTCGTCTGTTTCAAATCTTTTCCTCCTGCTCTGTATTTGCGCCTGTTTTCTGGTTTTTTCTCTCCTCTACATCTTCGTCAGTCCCTCTCCAATGGGTTCTTGCACTTCCTTCGTCCCTGCTGCAGATCCTATATGCAAAAAAAATATCAAGACCAACAGGCAGTCCCTGCTGGTTTATGGTTTCTCTTCTCTTTTCCCTTTTTCTCTTCTTTCTCTTCTACTGTCAATCTTCCCAGCCTCACAGTAACACTGGCGAATGAAAGAAACTTTCTCTATTCTCTGCGTTTTTCTCCTGTCTTTGGTTTTTTTTTTTTTGCTCTTTTCTCTTCTTTTTGTGCTCTTTTTTTTTCTATTCTCTCCTCTCTTTTCTGCCCCTTTCCTAGGTCATTAGAGGGGCTTATATATAGTCTAACATATCTCTATTTAGGAAGGATTCAATGCATTAATTCTAGGATGCAAATCCCTGCTGATTTGTAGTAAAAAAAACACAAAAGAAAACTGAAATATCATGATTCTGATGTCAGATTTCTTTCCAGTTTTTTAGAGGATGGTGTGGCTTCTTTCTATCCTTCCATAGGGCCAGCTGCTCCCTTTGAAATGAGGCAAGAAAAACGTGGTTGCAGCTCCAAAAATCAGGCATGATGATAAAGGAAAAACAACAGGAATTTGCAGCGAAAAAAGGAAAAAAATCAGATGGAGGGTGCAGCTGCAAAGTCTCATTTTCCTTATTCGGTGTGGAAAAAATCCTGTCATTTATGACGATCCAGCCCCCCTCTCCAGCTTTCAATATCCTTCTTCAATTCAATCCTTCATTTTAACACCTTTTGATTCACTCCTTGGTCCAAAAAAAATCCTTCGAATTAGTCCCGCGAACTTGGGCTATATCCTTCGCGCGGCATAATTTTCTACCTTCACGTTAGATATTCAAATGGGAATATCTTAAGCTTCTAATATCGGAATCAAGCGATTCAAAAGCCCAAATTCATCTACGCATCTAGGACTACAAATTTGATGAAAGAGTCGAAGTGAGATAAAATCGTTTTAGAGAACATAATCTGGCAGTAATTTGGTTGGTCAAAAGGGATCTCCGGGTCTGACTCAAAAACTTATGAATGTCGAGAATCCTGATATGACTGAGAGTATGAACTAAGAAAAAAAATCACAAAAACTAGGCTGAAAATAGAGTTTTTTAAGTACAGGCTCGGGTCAATATCCTTCTCGCGGCAGAATTCTCTGCCTTCACGTTAGATATTCAAACGGGAACATCTTGGGCCTCTGATATCAAAATCAAGTACTTCAAAAGCTCAAATTCATCTACGCGTCTAGGACTGCAACTTTAGTGAAGGAGTCGAAGTGAGATAAAATCTTTTTACAGAACAGAAATTGACAGTAATCTAGTTGGTCAAAAAGGTGCTTAATCTGACAATGCTGAGCATCCAAATCTGACTGAGAATCTTCCCTAAGAACAATGATCCCTAGGACCTAATAAAGGTGTACGTCAATTTTTCAACATGTAATGAGTGACAGAATATATCTAGGATGGTCAGATATCGTACGAAATTGAGTCAGAATCAGAGCCTAAGTTGGAACAAAAAATTGCCACAGCAGCAGAACTATTTTTTTAGTGCAAATTCTAAGGGATTTATTCAACCTTAAAGACCAGATAAAAAAGAAACAAATTTAGTGTTATGAAGACTCCTGATCAACCTAAGAAAACCTGATGATTTTGGTAGTAAAGGGGAAGGATAAAAAGAGCAGAAAACAACTTAAACAAGGTTTCGAAAAAAAACAAAATATTTCTTTATGTTCTTTTGTCAATCTTCTGGCGAATATGAGCTAAACTTCTACACTCTGTTGAAAAGAGGTATACACCGTCTCCAGCACGTGGGGTCCAAAATTGAGTAACAACAAAAGGTATGAAGGTAATTTTTGAAGATCAATCTTGCTATATCTTTGATGCCACTGGACAAAAAAAATTGCAAGCTAGGATGAGAGGCAAAAGTCTCTCATTTCTACCATTTAAGGAGGAGCACACAACTTTTTCCATAAAGCTAAATGACATAGAAGTATGGCATAAGAGGCTGGGACACTGTTATCAACAACGAATGCTCAATTTAATGAAGCATGATGCTGTAAAAGGTGTGCCTTCATTCACTAATCACTTACCGAATTGTAATGCTTGTTAGTTTGGTAAGCAAAACAGGAAACCATTTCCAAAATCAACTTGGAGGTCTACACAGAAACTTCAATTAATCCATATTGATGTTGTCGGTCCCCTAAGCACATCTTCACTAAAAGGTAATTGATATTACATTCTCTTTATTGATGATTTCATTAGAATGTGTTGGATTTTCTTTATGAATCCAAGTCAAAAGTAGCTGAGATTTTTTGGAGATTCAAGAAGATTATGGAGAATCAAAGTAGAAAAAGAATTCAAGCCATTTGTTGAAACAATGGTAAAGAATACACTTCATTAGAATTTAATCTCTACTGTGAAGATGTTGGCATTGAACATCAACTCACTACTCCTTACACTCTAGAACAAAATGGAGTTAGTGAGAGGAGAAACTGATATATAATAGAGATGGTTAGATGCATGCTATATGAAACAAATTGCCAAAGATGTTTTGGTTAGAAGTAGCTAACACAGCTGCTTTTCTTCAAAACCAACTTCCAACAAAATTGTTGGAAGAAAAGACACCTTTTGAAGTTTTATATAATTACAAACCTTCACAAAGCTTTCTTAAAATCTTTGGCAGTATATGTTTTGTTCATGTTCCACATATCAAGACAGACAAGCTTGATAAGAAGGCCATGCCGGGTATCTTTGGTGGCTATAATATTGTTTCTAAAGCCTATAAAGTATATCATCCTCGGACTCAGAAGATGGCCATTGATTAATACTTAAAAGTGTATTTTTATCAAGGTTTTATATCATAATTTTGCACTTGAAGTTATCAATAACTCCTTAACTAAAGCATATTTTATAATAACATACCTAATAATATAAGATACCTTTAATTTATGGTAAATGTTCATCTTAAATGTAGGCCTATCACATAAATGAAAGGATTGATTGATGAGTTTAACTATTGAAATTGAAAAAGAGAGGGCCAAACTTAGAAAAGAGATATTGGTGCAGTCCAAACTGGAACACTGTTCGGTAATTGGGTCATATCTCGAGTTTTAGATGTCCAAATGACCTCAAATTTTTGGACACATTGGGTAAGACATAGGCCTACAACTTTCATGTGGAGTCCAAGATTTAAAAAAGCCGTTTTCAAGTCCAAATTATAGCAACAATAGAGAAGTCTAAATCTGTCTTGCAGCCTAAACACTGTTTAGTGTTCAACCCATATCACGAGTTCTAGAACTCCAAATGACCTTAATTGTTTTTCCTAGAAAGATAAGACAATTTCCTATAACTTTCATACGTACAGGTGGTTCCAGTTCTGATGCTAGCAATGACGTTTTATTCAGACAAGAAGATAAGGATTTTCACCAAGTCAAGAGTTGGCCACCCACTCAACAATTAGTCATCAAATCAATAGTTCCAATTTTGTACCTATAAAAGGAGGCATTTGCCATGCATTTAGGGGCTTGGTTTTTCAGATCAAGAACTTGTTCTTGCTCTCTCTCTTTATATATATATATTTATAATTCTTAAGTTTTGCTTTCATTAATATCTTGTTTATGCTTTTCATTTCCTTTCCTTTACCTAATTAACTTGTATCTTATTTATGTTCTTGTTTTATTTATTTATGTTTCTCTTCTTCATTATGTTTAGCTAAGTTTATTATGTAAAGGTGAAAAGGTTACACTAATGGTGTAAGAATAAGTATAGTGTAAACTCAACATGGATTAAATGGTTAATCTAGATTTGTGTTGTATAACACTTGGTACAACAAATGCTTGGCACTCTCATAGCCCAAATCGTATGGTATTACCTACACCTGTGCTATGAAAGGAACTTGATTTGTTGTTAACATAAGTTAGCATCATGAATTCCTGACAATATTTAAAAGTTTGGTGTTACTTAAATAAGATAATTAATATGATCATGTTAATAATTTATAATGAGGTTTTAATGATAAATCATCCGATTGGAACCTCCTTTGTGTGTGGTTTCCAGTTGAATAATAAGAGTTTATACTATACTTGTTTGAAATACCATTAGTGGATCTTCTAACTTTAACAATATTACTATTATAGTTATTACTGTTATTGTTGTATTATTGTTATTTATAATTTATACAATTAATCTCCATGTGGTTCGACCCCGGTCTTGCCGGGTTATTGATTACTTCAACACTCCTGCACTTGGGAGAAGACATCAAGTTTTTGGCGTCGTTGCCAGAGAGGTAAATTCTTATACAAATTATAATATTTATTTTATTTTCTCTTTTCACTTTTCTTGTATCTAACTTTGTTTTTTTTTGTTTTGTTTTCTTTTTCCTTTTATTCTCTTTCTACACGTGCATGAGTGTTTGGTCACGATTAAGTGGTAGACTTTGTAGGGTATCCTCATCATTTTCAGAAAATATGATGGAAGAAGATAACCAGTCACTTCATAATGAGAATAACCGTGTTAGAACACTTAGAGACCACATGAATCCCACAAGAACAAGTGCACCGTCATGAATAGTTTTCCCTCCTGATGCATCTCATTTTAATTTTAAGCCAGACATTATTCAACTTTTACCTTCTTTTCATGACTTAGATCTAGAAAATACATACTTGCATTTGAGATAGTTTGAAGAAGTTTGTAACACCTATAATTACTTAAATTGTAGTATGAATACCATTAGATTAAAGCTTTTTCGTTTTTCATTAAAAGATAAAGCTAAAACATGGCTACAAAATCTTAGGTCAGGATCCATTCGTGCTTGGGATGAAATGCAACAATAATTTGTAAAGAAGTTTTTTCCATCTCACAGAACCAACTCTTTCAAAAGACAAATCACCATTTTCACTCAAAAACCAGGTGAAATATTTTACCAATGTTGGGATAGGTATCGAGACTTGCTTAATACTTTCTCTCATCATGGTTTTGAAACATGGAGATTGGTTTCACAATTTTATGAAGGGTTAACACCTAAAGATAGGCAAATGGTTGAATTGATATGCAATAGAACTTTTGAAGATAAAGACCCTAATGAAGCAATGGAGTACTTAGACTTGTTAGCTGAAAATGCGCAAAATTGGGACACTACAGGCACTTATGAGGCACCAAGTAAAACCCAACCTCATACATATAGTGGAGGTATGTATAACCTTAGGGAAGATCGTGACCTCCAAGCCAAGTTTGCATCTTTAGCTAGAAAAGTCGAGGCACTAGAATTGAAAAAAATGGTCAATTAAAATCTATTCAAGACATTGTGTGTCAAATTTGTGAAACAAATGAACATGCAACCAATGACTGTCCAACTTTGCCTTCTTTCAAGGAATGCCTCCATGAACAAGCCCATGCTTTAATAGTTTCCAAAGGCCCAATCATAACCCATACTCGCAAACATACAACCCTGGTTGGAGAAACCACCCAAATTTAAGTTGGAAGAGTGATAATAATAATGCACAAACTTCACAGCCTCCGTTTCAAGCACACCATAATTTTCAAAATTCTCATGGATATGCACCTCCTTATGCTCCACCTTCTAGAAGAAATCTTGAGGAAACATTGCATGCATTCATTGAAAAGCAAGAGGCAATCAACACTCAACTTGCTCAAGGCATGACAGATTTTAAAGATACTCTTGCAAAGTTAACATCTGCTCTCAGTTTCCAAGAGAGAGGTAAGTTTCCATCTCAACCATAGCAAAATCCAAAAGGGCAATACAATGAAATGCAAGTAGTTTTGGAAGCCATCACATGGATCAAGTCAAATCAGTCATCACTCTTCGCAGTGGTAAGGTTATTTAAAAACCCACTCTTGAACATTGTGAAAGATGATGAGTCAATCTCTGAGGGTAAGGAAGGGGTTGAATATGAACATTGTAAAGAAAAGACTGATTCTCTGCCAGCACTTGCATTTCCTCATGCCATGACCAAACAAAGGAAAGTCCATCACAATTCTGAAATCCTTGAAACTTTCAAACAGGTAAGGATCAATATACCTTTGTTTGAAGATATTAAACATGTACCTTCCTATGCTAAATTTTTGAAAGATCTGTGCACTGTGAAGAGAAAACTGAATGTAAAAAAGAAAGCATTTTTAGCCGAACAAGTAAGTGCTATTCCTCAGAATAATAATTCTTTGAAATATAAAGACCCTGGTTGTCCTACAATTTCTTGCTTTATTGGAGAACATAAAATTGAAAGAGCTTTACTTAATCTTGGAGCTAGTGTAAATTTACTTCCATATTTAGTGTTTTATAGTCTCAATCTAGGTGAGTTAAAACCAACTTCTGTAACTCTTTTACTTGCTGATAGATCTATAAAAATGCCTAGAGGAATAGTTGAGGATGTGTTAGTACAAGTTGATAAATTCATTTACCCTATAGATTTTGTTGTCTTGGATACACAACCTATTAAAGCATGTAATTCAATTCCTGTTATTTTAGGACGCTCATTTCTTGCAACTTCTAATGCATTGATTAATTGTAGGAATGGATTGATGAAGCTATCATTTGGAAACATGACATTGGAGATGAATATTTTCAACATTTGCAAGCAACCTGGAGATGATAATGATTTACAGGAAGTGGACGTTATTGAAAAAATTAGTTCATGATCAATTTCAAACCACTTCTAGTGAAACTGAGATTGATGAACCTGACGAGTTGTAAATGGTCTATTTTCAGAAAGAAGTAAAGGCATGTAATTGGAGACCATAAATTGAAGAATTGCCACCACGATCAATTGAGTCCATACCTTCAAGTGTTCAACCACCAAAACCTGATTTGAAGTCATTACCATTCAATCTCAAATACTCATTTTTAGGAGAAAATGAAAATTTTCCGGTAATAATCTTTTCCAAACTTAATGCACATCAAGAAAGTAAGTTATTACAAACTCTGAAAATGCACAAAAATGCATTAGGATGGACCATAGCTGACATAAAAGGAATTAGCCCTTTGATTTGCACACACAAGATTTATTTGGAGGAAAATGCTAAACCCTCTAGAGAAATGCAATGAAGACTTAATCCTAATATGAAAGAAGTAGTGAAAAATGAAGTCATTAAGCTTCTAGATAATGAAATCATTTATCCTATTTCTGATAGCAAATGAGTAAATCCTACAAAAGTCTGGAGTCACTGTGATAACAAATGAGAAAAATGAGCTAATTCCAACTCAGACTATTACTGGTTGGCACATGTGCATTGACCATAGGACATTTAATTCAATGACTAGAAAAGATCATTTCCCTTTACCTAGATGGTTATTCAAGTTACAACCAAATTCAAATTGCATTGGAAGATCAAGAGAAGACTACTTTCACATGTCCATTTGGTACTTTTGCATATCGAAGAATGCCTTTTGGATTATGTAATGCACCAGCCACATTTCAAAGATGCATGCTTAGCATATTCAGTGATATGGTTGAACGTTTTCTTGAGATTTTTATGAATGATTTTTCTGTTTTTGGTGATTCATTTGACGATTGTTTAACTAACTTGGAAAAGGTTTTAAACAGGTGTGAAGAGAATAATCTTGTACTGAATTGGGAAAAATATCACTTCATGGTAACAAACGAGATTGCACTTGGTCACATTGTTTCATCGAAAGGAATTGAGGTTGACAAATCTAAAATCGAGTTAATTGCCAACTTAACAACACCAAAATCTGTTAAAGATGTTAGATCATTCTTAGGACATGCTGGTTTTTACAGAAGGTTCATCAAAGATTTTAGTGTAATATCTAAACCATTGTGTAACCTTCTAACAAAGGAAAATGTTTTTAAATGGACTGAACAATGTGAAAAAGCCTTTCTTAACTTAAAAGCTTCCTTACTTCTGCTCCTGTCATTCAACCTCCTGATTGGTCACTACCTTTTGAAATAATGTGTGACGCTAGTGATTATGCAGTGGGTGCTGTCTTGGGACAAAGAAAAGATAAGAAACCTTATGTGATTTACTATGCAAGTAAAACTTTAAATAGTGCTCAAATGAATTACACTACCACTGAAAAAGAATTACTTGCAGTAGTATTTCCATGTGACAAGTTCAGATCTTATCTTGTTGGCTCACCTGTTGTCATTTTTAGTGATCATGTAGCATTGAAATATCTTCTCTCTAAAAAAGATTCCAAGGCTAGATTGGTGCGGTGGATTTTGTTACTTCAAGAATTTGATATCACAGTAAAAAACAAGAAAGGCACCGAAAATGTTGTCGTAGATCATTTGTCAAGATTGACAACCGATTTGAGATCTGACATCATACCAATCGATGACTACTTTCCTGATGAATATTTATTTTTTGTCTCTACAATGCCTTGGTTTGCTAATATTGTTAATTTTCTTGTTTCAGGACAATTGCCAGCTCATTGGAGTAACCAAGATAAAAGAAAATTATTAAACGAAGTGAAGATCTTTTATTGGCATGACCCTTATTTATTCAAATATTGTCCTGATCAAATATTTCGAAGATGCATTCCTGACAATGAGGTAAGAAGCGTAATTAAATTTTGTCATTCTGAGGCATGTGGGGGTCATTTCTCATCAAGAAAGACAAATGCAAAAATCTTACAAAGTGGATTTTACTAGCCTACCATGTTCAAGGACTCACATGCATTCTGCAAGACTTGTGAAAATTATCAAAAGTTGGGATCTATTTCAAGACGTCACATGATGCCTTTAAATTCTATTCTTGTCATTGAGATCTTTGACTGTTGGGGTATAGATTTCATGGATCCATTTCCTCTATTATTTGATTTCTTGTACATATTGGTTTCTTTTTATTACTCAACTAGAAACCACACACAAAGGAGGTTCTAATCAGATGATTTATCCTTAACAGTTCATTATAAATTTTTAACATGATCATATATTAATTATCTTATTTTAGTAACATCATACTTTTAAATATTGTCAAGAATTCATGATGCTAACTTATGTTAACAACAAATCAAGTTCTTCTCATAACAATGATATCGGTCGAAGACTATGAAGAATCAAGCATTTATTGTTCCAAGTGTTATACAACGCGAACCTAGATTTATCATTTAACAAGCAAGGTATTAAGAATTAGTAAGATAAAAATATAAGACATATTAATAACAAACTTTCTTGGATATAAATATTGAAATCCATGTTGAGTTTATATTATACATATTCTAATACTATTAGTGAAACCTTTTCACCTTGACATAATTAACTTAGCTAGACATAATGAAGAAGAATAACACAAATAAACAAGATAAGAATATAATTATGATATAAGTTAACTAAGAGTAGTAAAGGAAATGAAAAGCATAAACAAGAGGTTAATAAAACATGAAATAGAATTTGAACATTATAAAGAGAGAGCAAGAAAATGATCTTGATCTAAAAACCAAGATGCCTTAATGAATGGAAAATGCCTTCTTTTATAGGCTACAATTCAGAATTATTCATTTGGTAAATGATTATTGATGTAGTGGCCAACTATTGATTTAGTAGACTTGGTGGACAATAACACTCAAGCATTTTAGTTGGATAAAATGACATTGATTCAATCAGAATTTGGCAAAGTGTTCTTCATGGAAGTTGTTGGAAATTATCTCCTCTCTCCACCCATAAACTTTCAGAGCATTTGCATCACTATAGATTGAGATATGGCTAAAAGACTGAGTAGTGCTTCTTATGAACGTGGTGGATAGCCCTCAAGCTCTTGTCTCGATGAAATGTCATTGCTAACATCAGAACTTGAGGAGGTGGCCCGCATGAAAGTTGTTGGAAATTATCTTATCTTTCCACCCACCAAATTTGACATCATTTTACCTTCTAGAACTCTAGCTATGAGTAAAATTCTGAGCAGTGTTTGGGTTGCATTGCAGGATAGATTCTGACTTCTCTTTTGTGGCCAAGCTTTGAATTTTAAAACGACAGATTTGGGTCTTCCACTCTTTATGAACATTGTAGGCCTATTTCTTAGCTTTCTAGCCATATAAACCAAATTGAAATCTAAGATCTACAACTCCAGATATGACCCAATGATTGAACAATGTTCCAATTTGAATTGAATCAACATCTCTTTTCTAAGCTTAGCCTTTTCTTTGCCCTTTCACTTTCAATAGTTAATCACATCAATCAATCATTTGAATTGTGAGATATTCTTGCATTTAATGAGCATTTACCATAAATTAAAGCTATCTTATATTATCAGACTTGTTATTATTAAACATGCTTTAATTAAGAAATTATTGATACTTCAAGTGCAAAATGATGATATAAAACCTTTATAAAAATGCACTTTTAAGTACTAATCAGACCTCACCTAAAAGTTTAAGCTATTGGGTTGAGATGGTTCTTTGACAATTAGTTCTGAGATATTCTCTCATTATTCCCTGTTTCAAAAATTTTGCATTTTTCATTTTTAGCACACTATTAAAAACTTAGCTCAAATTCAATTTTAGAAATGGCAATATCTAATAGAGAATAACAACAACAACACCAACACTTCTTCCTCCCTAATTTCATTTCCTATAGAAGGGACTCAACAAAACGTTTAACATGGTTCCACATGTAGACCCATAGTTAAAATTATTTTCAAATATTAAAATTCTAACCCAATGATAGGATGGATTAAATTAAATTAAATTAAATACATAGGACTAAATAACAAGGGGTGAAATTAAAAGAGATAAAAGAGAATATGGCACTAGTTGTTAGAAAAGAGAAAAGATGGGGACAAAATGAAATAAGTAGGTGAAATGGGGTCAGTATGTAAATAGTAAGAAATTGGATTTTAAATACCCTTTTCCCTTTCTAAAACTGGCAACAATAAAGAAAAAATGGGGGGAGAATATTTTTAAGTTTCGTTTACAAAAAACATTGAGAGGATATCCTAAACTTGAAAGGGGTTTGAGTGAGTTTTTGGCTAAGGGTTGAGGGAAACAACATCAAGACAATAATCTAGAGAGAATAAGTAAAGAAATTTAGGGATTTAAAGTGACAATAATCTACATTGTAAATTCTAGGTTAGGGTTCACAAGAAAATTAAGGGGAAGTGAGAGATCTGCCTTGTTTGATGTAATTGGGATAGAAATAGACGAAAGGAACTTAGAATAATAATTAAATGAAGAAAAATCATAGTCTTTTGGAAGGTTGTGGTGCCAGCCAAATATTAGAGAAAAATTAAAATAATGCATGAATGTTTTTTGTTTGAAGTTATTATAGCACATGTTGAAATGTGGAGAATGAATTTACAATAAATAGAAATCTTGTGTTTAATTTGTAATGAAAATATTGGTTATGCTTTGATTATGAATGTTGTCATTTTGTTGAGAATTGTAGGATTTTGTGTAATGTTGAAGTATTATGGAAAATTATACAAATGAGAAGAAAACTATTCATATTCCTTCTTTAATGTTACATTCGGCTAGAGAGAGAAAGAAAAGAGAAATTTTTCAGAACAAAAAATAGTCTAGCTGTTTTGAGAAATAGCTAGACCGATTTAAGAAAACGATTAGACTATTTCTCAAAATGGTTAGACCGTTTTTGTTATTGTCCAGTTTTGGAAATTATGTTTTATCCTTTTCTAGTTTTCTTTAGGTCTTTTGAGTTTGTTAAGGAGATTCTAATTGTTTGATTGAATGTAGCATAAATGTATGTTTAATTATGATGGATGAAGCACTTGATGTGAGGTTGTGACAATTATACAAGGTAAAAATTTAGAATTTTCAATGGGATTAAATTAAATTGAGAATTCAAAATGTATATGGAGAATAAAATTGACCTTTATGGTGGATGAATGACAAATGATATATTGATTTTGCTGGTACAAAAGAGGTCACAAGACATATTTAACAACAAGGGACCATTTCGTGCACGTAAACATCATGTAGGTGTTCGACACCTTAAGGAGAATTAATTTATTATCCAAGTAGTAGTCATAATTTTCTTTAATTGTATCTTGATCTTAATAGAAAAATGTATCAAGAAAAAAATTGGAGAACTAATTCCCTCGTTAATGAAATTAATATCTTGGTTAATGGGTGATTTGAGAAACTAACTTCCTAGTTAATGGTATTAATGAGCGATTGGGGAAACTAAGTTTCTGGTAAATGAGATTAGTGTCATGGTTAATCGACAATTAAAGAACCAATGATTTAGTAATAAAATGTATGCTTGATTTAGGTTAAAGATGACTTTGCTGTGTACTCAAAATTGTACTATTGACATTTGATAATTATGCTACATATATATATATATATATATATATATATATATATATATATATATATATATATATATTACCTTTGAATGTAAAGTTGATTGCATTTTATATTAAATAATTTTTTAGGTATCTCGCATCACTGAGTCGTATAGTAGATTCATGAATTTTTATATTTTTGTTTAATAAAATGATTTATTTGGAAGAATAAAATTTTTTTTGTAATATAATTCACAACCAAAAAGAAAAAAAATGTATTTACATGTCTAACTTAATTATGGAGGATAAATCTAATGTAATTGTTTTTAAATCATATCTATAAGTTTGTTGTACTTTTTTTTTTATATTCTTGTACTTTTAGGAATGAATACGTGTCTTGAAGTATGATGCAACTAATTTAATTATTTTTTTATTCGTAATATTCATCTAATGATATAAGAGCTGTTTTATTTGAGTGGATATTGAAGAAAATAAGTTGTTCTTATGTTTGGGCCAAAGTATTTAGGTGATGACTTGGTATTAATAATATGGAGTAACCTCTATTATATTTTTGGCTGAAAAGAAAATACCCTAATTTCTATTAAGAATGCATTTGATTGTATAAAATTTAGGGTTGTTACACCACAAATCAACTATATCCAAGGAGAAGATAATCTGATTAGAGATACTGAGAAATAAAAATTACATATTTGGAGAATCATCAACTCGACTCAACTCCTAGGTTTTTCACACTCATCACTTCCCTTACAGCTGTTGCAAATGACAACTTTAGTTGCTGCCCTCAGCAGCTCCTCTCTTTTTGTTCCTCATGTTCTCTCTACTTTTCTCTCTTTTAGGTTTATATTGGAAGATTTTGTTTTTGTTTTTTTGGCATAATAATTGAAAAAAAATGTTAACATTCTCATAAAAAACCATAATATTATTTAAGAACTATGAAAAGAAATTAATAGCAACTTAAAAATCATGTTAAGTACTTTACTCTATAATGAACTTCAATGGAAAAAAACTTGAAAAAATTATAGAAAAATGTCAAGCGTTTGAGCTAAAGAGATATATGGGGCTTATGTGTTTAACCTAATGTAAGAAGGCATAGCACCCATGGCACTACTTGAACTAGCCCACTGTTATGACCCTTTTTTCTTCTAAAAGGTAGATGGCATGTGAATATTTTATTTTTAATATAAATAAGATTATGCGTTGTCTTCTTACTTGGATTCTGATTATTAAAGTGGTGGCTGAGAAATTAAGATGGAGTTTTGTTTTACATAGTAAACCTAATATATTAATTTATCAACTTAAAACATTTTTAAATTATTTAAAAGACACAAAATAAATCAAAATTAATTTTTTTTTAATAAATCTTGATCCATCAATAGCAGTGATTACTAGTTTGATGATGGTTAGCTGGTAGGTTTTATAATAAAGGATTACTGGTAAAATACTCAATCACGAAAAGTGCACCAACAATAATTTTTGGGATTAAGGGTCCGTTTAAGATAGTGGTAATTGTTGCGGTTTAAAATATTTTTCGCTTGGAAATGTATTAAATTTTATTTATTTTTAAAAAAATATTTTTGATATCAGCACATCAAAATGATATGAAAACATTTAAAAAATATTTTTTAATAAAAATTTAAAATTTAAAATAACATATTTTACACCGCGTTTCTAAACATAAATTGCAAAGGTCCATATAATAATCATAAATTGGATTTTCGTTCCTCTCCATGTGTGTTTTTTGGATATAGTTCCTCGCATCTTGGTTATCGATGTCTTGACATTGCATCTCACCGTATTTATATTTCCCGTCATGTCCGCTTCCATGAACATATGTTTCCATTTAATAATTCTGAACAGATTACAAAGGTCTCCACCACAACCCTCGCCCCACCCACTACTGTCACCCTCCCAAATTTGCTAAACCACCCACCGCCACCCGCTTTCACCAGCCACCCAAACAGCCCACAACACTCCGCTCTGCCACTCCAAATAGCCACCCAACCACAGCCTCCACCCATCCCTTGGCCATCATCCCATGCTTGTTTATCTAACCCTTATGAGGAAATGGTCTTGGGGCACTTTCTAGTCCCTCCTCTGCTTTGCCCTCCCTGGCCAGCACTCCTGCAGCTTCAGTCTCTGCTTCCAGCCCCTCTTCTGTTGATAGTCCTATGCTTGAGGCTGCTTCTTTATCATCCTCTCCTGTTGGTCTGCAACTTATGGTTGATTTGTCTTCTTATCAACTGAAGACAAATCTGGTTGCTTCCGTTGCCGCTACTTCTACCTCCATACGGGTACTGTATTCTCCCTCTTCTAAGCCTTTTGCATTCTCTGATGCTGACCAGTATGCAGTTTTGCATAATGCTATGTGTGATGAGATCGCCGCTTTACGCGAAAATCGCACTTGGTCTTTGGTTCCATTTTATCCTTCAATGAACGTTGTTGGCAGTAGATGGGTATATCGGATCAAACATCATCTTGATGGTAGTATTGAGCATTATAAAGCACACCTTGTTGCTAGAGATTTTACCCAGCAGGAAAGTATTGATTATTCTGAAACCTTCAGTCCAGTTATTAAGCAGGCCACTATCCGATTGGTTTTCTCTATCGCAGTTTCACGAAATTGGAAGATTCATCAGCTTGATATTCATAATGCCTTCCTCAATGGTGTTCTTACTGAAGAGGTCTACATGAAACAGCCTCTAGGTTTCATTGACTCTTCTCTTCCATCTCATGTGTGCAGATTGCACAAATCATTGTAAGTGATTTTTTGCTCTCCATCTCATTCAAAACAGGCACCGAGATCATGGTACACTCGTCTAAGTGATTTTTTGCTCTCCATCAGTTTTCGAGCTTCCAAGGTTGACACCTCCTTGTTTATCTTATCTGATGGTACTAATATCTTTTATCTCCTGGTGTATGTTGATGATATTTTGCTCACGGGTAGCAACTCTACTATGCTTCATCACCTTATACAGTTACTCAGCTCTGAGTTCAAGCTTCCTGACTTAGGTGTTGTTCACTACTTTCTGGGTATTGAAGTTCAGTCTACCGATATGGGTTTAATGCTGCATCAACTTAAATATATTCTTGACATCCTCACCCGAGCTGGCATGACTTCCTGCAAACCAGTTGATACTCCAATCTCCCCTTCGAAAGTCATTTTATTACCGGATCATTCATTCTCTGATCCTACACGATTTGATCCTACACGATTTCGTCAAATTGTGGGTGCTCTTCAATATCTTACCTTCACCCGTCCAGATATATGCTTTGTCGTTAACAGAGTCTGTCAGTTTATGCATGCTCCTACAAATTCTCCTTGGGCTGCTGTCAAACATATTTTACACTATCTTAAAGGTACGACATCTTATGATTTCCATATCACTCGAGGCTCCTCTTTTGCTCTACATGGCTTTACAGATGCAGATTGGGCTGGTAGTATTGATGATCGCAAGTCTACGGGCGGCTATCTTGTCTTTTTTGGTCAGACGCCGATTTCTTGGAAATCCGACAGGCAACGCGTTGTTGCTCGCTCCTCTACTGAGGCTGAGTATACAGCCCTTGCTGATGGTACTGCTGAAGTCATTTGGCTTCAATACTTGTTAACAGATTTGCAGGTTCCCTCAGTCTCTACTCCTACCATTTCGTGTGATAATCTTGGTGCTACCTGTTGTAACCCATTTTTGGGTCCCCACAAAAATAATAAATCAATATAAAAAAAAACAAAAATCGGGTGGTTACTGTTCATCTTCTTCCCCGAAAAAACTGCCCGAGTGGCTGCTTTCCAGGCGCATTTTCCAGCTCATGTGGCCCCCAAATCCGACAAACCATGCACCAACATGTCCACCTAAAACCCCTTTATCCCCTAGCATTGTCCGCTCGAGCCTATAAACACCAAAACAGCTCCGTTGAGTGGCTCAGAGTGGCCACCTCGGGCAGTTCACAGCCTTGAGCTGCCAAATTTGGCAGCTCGAGGTGCACACTTTGAGCCAACGGTTGAGATGCTTCCCAACTGAATCAAGGGCTGAAATTTTTCCCCAACGTAGACAAGATTGCCCTTTTCCACGGCCTATAAATAGAGTCGGATTTTATGATCTGAGGGTTGAAAAATTCGGGTCCAAAGTCAGCCAAAAACCAGCATTTTCACCCAATTTCTGCAGATTTTTCTTCCTCTTTCTCCCTTCCTCTGCAACAGGAAACCGACGCCGTCTTCCTCCAACTCCACCGCTGCAACCACCGGCTGAACCACCTCATCACAGCAGATACAACCCCTTCGGCCAAGTGAGCCCCTCTTCCTTTCTTCCTCCTTCCTTTTCCTTTCCTCCTCCTCTTCTTCTTCCTCCTTACCTACTGTTCACTGTATGAACAATAGGTGTGAAATATAATTCACGTCCTACTGTTCACGCAGGACGTGAATTATATATATATATATATATATATATGTGTGTGTGTGTGTGTGTGTGTGTGTGTGGGTGTGTGTGTATTATAATTTTATAGAATAAAAAAATAAAAAAAATCTTTGCATATTATATGTATAAAAATAAGAAAAAATATTTTGAAAAATCTTTGAAAAATATTGTTTATTTTCTGCATATTTTTGTCAAAGTGGTTTAATGTTGGTTTGTATTTTTATACCGTAAAGATACAAAACCAGTGTTAAAAATACCCGGTTTTCGTCAAAATATCAAAGATTTTCAGAATAAAAAATGTTTTTGCTTTCAAAAAAAATTCTAAAAAGTCCCTAAAAATGTTGTTGATTTTTCTGCATATTTTTATCAAAGTGGATTAGTATTGGGTTGTATTTTTATACCGTAAGGATACAAGCTCAGTATTAAAATACCCGATTTTCGTCAAAACAATAATAATAATAATAATATTTTCAAAAAATTGTTTTTGTTTTAAAATACGGCCTAGTCTCTCCAATATATATATATATATATAAATATTATAACATCATATTTTCACACAACAAAGGAAATTTCCAAAACAATATATGTATTAGCATGCATTTTGGCTTTAATAACCAGTTTATTCAACCCATGAGAACTAGGCCAATATTTCAAAAATTAAAAAAATCTTTTTTTGTTTTCTTTTAGTATTTGGGATTACGAATTTATACGTCAAATGTATTCCTAAATATTATTAATGAAATTTTGGTATAGACGTTAGAACGGTTAGGATTTTACCCGATAAGATAAAGTCTTTCTTACCGAGGAGGATTTTTCTTGAACCATAGACAGACCAACAACTAGGAAAACATGAAAATATCTTAGATTTTATCAGACAATAAAACAATGCAGTTTACCTTAGGTAGGCCGTATTTGGGGTGCTAATACCTTCCCTTTACGCAACCAGTCCCCGTACCCGATCTCTGAGACCAGTTAGGGTTCCTAGTGACCAAAATACTAGGTGGCGACTCCAAAGAACGAAATCAAATAAAAAAAATTTCGCTAGTCGAAAACGCAATTAGATTTTTTTTGGGTGCGACACTACCTATTTCTCAGCAAATCCTATCTTCCATGCTCGTACTAAGCATGTTGAAGTGGATTATCACTTTGTTCGTGACTGTGTTTCCAAGAAAGAAATTCAGATTCGTTTTGTTCCCTCTCGGGATCAACTTGCCGATGTCTTCACTAAACCGCTTCCTATTGCATCCTTTACTGCTTTTTGGTTCAAGCTTCAGGTTGATCCCCCACCCTCAGCTTGAGGGGGCATATTATAAAATAAGAAATTAATATAGGATGTTGTAATCATTACAGTTACTCATGTATCTATCAGAATAGGAAAGTAATATAGGATGTTGTAATCATTACAGTTACTGTAGTGTTCTGCTGCCTCTATATAAATAGGAAGGTTGGCTAAGGCACAACCCAACACATTATATTATTCTCAACTTGTACTAAAATATTTTCTGTCCATGTCAATGCCATTGCCCTTACAAAATAAAAGAAAAGACAGTCAGCTTTTAGGTCATTTTCATTCCAGCAATGTTCAGTTAATTTTGCTATAACATAACTCGTGTGAATGTGCTGGGGTTGTACAAGTGCGAGCTTGACAAAGCTAAGATCTCTTTTTTGAGTAAGTTCCAATCTCTTAATTCTTTTTTCCTTCCTAATTTATATGAGCCTGAAACATTGGTTTAGAGGATAAATTGTGTTTGGTAGAGTAGAAATTACTTTCCCTTGTCTGAGAGGATGGAAAAGCAGCTATCATTACTAGAAAATCCGCAATAATCAATTAAATTATCGATAAAAAGTTTTACTAGGATATGATTAAGAAAAAAAAACCGACCTAAAGTAACATCAACAGTTTAATTTATCATTACCGTTCACTTGAGAGATGTTCATCTCTCTAGTCTAGCCTTAGAGCAAATAGTCACAAAAAAAAAAAAACAAAACAATTGTCGTCTATGACTATGACTATGCCTTTTTTTATCTCCCCAAAATGGATAGAATGAGGGAATGATGATATGGTACTTTCTTAATTATTAATTTACATCTTTTCCCTTCTCTAACCCTTCGTTCTCCTGTAAATCAAAGCATACGATATAATTTTGTTCTTTTTAATTTTACTTTCTTTATCTTTTTTAATTAATTAAATATAGACAAGGACTGGATAATTAATGTACAATTATTTATACTTACGCTCTTCCACTCAGGGGCGGAACTAGGATTATTTGTTAGGGGGGCCAAAAAATATAATATATATTTTGAATTTATTATATATAAAAAGTAAAAATAAAATAAAAACTACTTGATTTAGTTTTATTTAAAGAACATATTACAAAATATATAATAATCTTTGTACCTATTAAATACAAACATACAAAATATATAAGAAGCATTAACTAAAACGAAACATTATTTATGTTTAATAAACTTTGAAATAAAATAATAAATAATAATTCTTACATATTTATTTTAATTGTGCTTGTCGTTCTTTCATCGAATAGAAATCATCGATTATCATATCAATTGGGAATCTTTCAACAATTTCTTTTTCTATATAGACAATCAAATAATTTGCAAGAAAATCATCCTCCATCCGATTGTGAAGTCTGGTTTTAACAATCTTCATCGCTGAGAAAGCTCATTCAGTAGTTGCTGTCGAAACAGAAAGAGTCAAGATAAGCCAAATAAACCTGTCAATGAGTGGATAAATTGTTGATTTTTCTGTTTCAACCAATCCTTGACATAAATCTGCAATCGATGACATATTCTTTAACTTTGGATGATTGGGTACATCAAGCTCATAATGTTGCAACTGAAATCTCAAATGAAGTTTTTCTTGGTCTGAAAAATCTTCAGGATAGAACTTGTCAACAAGTAAGCATATATCTTCAACATTGAATAATTTATAGCTATTTCTAGGATCTAAAGTTGTGCTCAATTTAAGAAGCTCGATCGCCTGCTCATTGAATATGTTTTTTAGCTCTTGTAATTGCTGATAAATGATAGCTGTAAATATATCAACTCGGTAGTGATGCTCAACTGTTACTGATTTTGTTTTACGACGAGATCGTCCCACACTAGAAAAACAAGTATCCATATCAGGAACTTCAATGTCTTGATGCTTACAAAATGATGTCACTTCTTCTAAAAGAGTTTCCCAACCATCGTCTCTTAACTTCTGAATTAAGTCTTTGTACTAGTCACCAAATGCATAGCATTTAAAACACTACAAGATTTAACAGTTTTACCGATGGAATTTTTCCGTCGGCGTAAGACACATATTCCATCGGTAATTAATTTACCGACGAAATCATGGACGGAGAATTTCCTTCGCTGAATCTTTTGTCGGTAATTTTTTGTCCGTCGGTAATAGTATTACCGACGGATTTACTGGCGGAACAGATGTGTCGGTAAATTTGTTTTTATTACCGACGGAAATTTCCGTCGGTAATTATTTAAAAACATTAAAAAAAAAATTCATTTTAAAAAATTATAAAATAATTAAATTAACATAAATCAACATTGTATAATATATACTCAAAATGCTTGGAAAAAAGAATAAGAAAATCAACTCAAACAAATTTGCAACAAATAAATAAAACAAAAAATTAATTCAACTAAAAAAATTCATATGAAAAAAATGAAGTTGCAATTGCTAAAAATTTAAAAATCCTATAAATAAATCAACTAAAAATTGATCTCATATGAAAAACAAATTCTCACAACAACATTTATACAATTATTATGAACAAAATCAATTAAAATTAAATAAAAAACAAATATAGTGAAAAAATCATGAAAAAATAAGAAAAAAGAAAAATCTTACCTTAATATACTTGCAAGTGAAGCTAAGGAAAAAAAAATTCGTAAAGCATATTAATTAAAAAAAACTAAGAGGATAAAAGAAGAAAGAAGAAGAAGACATACCCGAGCATGGAGGAAAAGAGAAGGAGATGAGGAGAGAAAAGAAGAGAAAGAAATAGATATTGATGTTTTTTACATATAGTGAAGAAGAAGAAGAAGAAGAAGAAGAAGAAGAAGAAGTAGAAGTAGAAGTTGAAGAAGAAGAAGAAGAAGAAGTAGAAGCAGTAGAAGAAGAAAAAGAAATAATGAGTCTGTCTCTTGTGAAATAAGCGGATTCAGGTTTTTTATTGGGGCGTGTTACCGACGGATAATTGAATATTAATATTTTTTAATTATTCCGTCGGTGATTCCGTCGGTAATATTTAAATGAAAATTTTAAATCAATTGAATTTTTTCAGAAAACCGCCAAAACACACCGACGAATTTTCAATCCGTCAGTGATTTTGTCCGTAAAGTAAAACAATTAACAGTGCAATTGGAAGATGAATAGTTCTGGAGCTCTCTGGAAAATACCGACGGAAAATTCCGTCGGTAATTCCCTTTGTAATTTACCGACGGAAATATTCCCTCGGTATTTCCGTTTGTATTGATTGATTTTCTGGTAGTGAAATGTCTTGAGATTTTTGTTGCAATGCTTGACAAAGCACATCAGTAATTCTCATAACATTCTTTATTATATGTAAGAAGAATGCAAAATCAAATGACATTAGCAACTTAAATGAAAAGGCCGCATCACCACGTTGAGAATAAGTAGATCCATCTAAAGCAATGTTTTCAAGAACCAAGCAAGTTGCCCCATACATTTTTATCAAACTGCAAATTCATTTGAAATGCGAAATCCATCTGCTATCTCCAGGTCGTTGCAAACCACCTACTTGATTAACTCATTTACCCGTTTCAATCTCACCAATATCAACTAGATGCTCAATTGTAGCTGCTTGAAAAGCCTGTAACTCATCATTACGCTTGCAAGAAGCACTAACAATGTTAATAATAAAGATCAAATTCTGAAAGAAAGTGTGAACATCAGATATTTCTCTAGCTGCAGCAATAAGAGCCAATTGTAACTGATGAGCTAAGCAATGTACATAATATGCATAAGGGCAATCATTAATGAATAAAGCTTGCAAACCATTCCACTCTCCACGCATGTTACTGGCACCATCATATCCTTGACCCCTAATATTTTTAACATCAAGATTATAATGAGATAAAACAAAGGAAATCTCTTTCTTAAGAGTTGCAGCAGTTGTATCTTTGACATGAACTATATCCAAAAATCGTTCTCGTATAAATCCACTTCTATCAACAAACCTAATAACAAGGGCCATTTGCTCTCTTCTAGATTCATCTCGAGCTTCATCAACAATTAAACAAAATCTTGCATCACCAATCTCATGACGAATTGAAGACTGAACATTTCTAGCAAAGACATGCAAAATTTATTTTTGAATTTGATGTGAGGTGTATTTAGCATTTTGTGGAGCATTACCCAAAACAAGAGCACCTACTTGTTCATTATATGATGCTAAAAGTTCCATCATTTCAAGAAAATTACCTCGGTTTTTTTATTCTAGACGTTCATCATGCCCTCTAAAAGCACATGCTTGAAATGTGAGCCAACGAACAATATCTATTGAAGCTTTAATACGCAATCGATTATTCTGAACTTCTTGAGTAGTTTGCCTCTTAACTACCTTCTCAATATGACATGACTGATTTTTCAAATTTTCCAAGCACCTGGTAGCAAATCTATGAGCTGAATTTGGACATTTTCCCATATGCGTCAAAAAAGCACATCGTTCCCCATCATTAACTTTATTCCAACAATTAAATCCTTTAACAGTAAATGTGTCTGATCCTAGCTTTCCAGATGGTTTACTTGAAAATAAATAGCAAGGGAAGCAAAATGCAGTATTTTTCTCTGAATATTCAAGCCACGGATAACTTTTGAACCAATGAGACTGAAATCGACGAGGATGTTTATTACCAGTTAGCGGATATTCAGACATCAAAGGTTGATATGACCCCAAATTAATGTATGCCCTTCGAATTTCATCTTGTTGATTAACCGGGTATTCCCAAATTTGAGGACGATTGCTTGGATCTCTAATTAAATGAGCAATATCAATTCTAGTAACAGACTGCTCACTAATCAGTGCAGGTTCTTTGTAAACTGAAGCACATAGAGGCTGCTCAACCATAACTTCAACATTACTTGGAGCTGGTTCACTAAGCTGTGAGTTATCAATATTTTTCCTTTTTTTTCAAAAAAAGAATCAATTCTTCTTATTTTGTTCATGGTTCAACCTAAAATCAAAACATATATAGTGAGAAAAAATTGATAATTTTGGTGGCTCTGCTAAAAACAAAAAATAAAACAAATCCATGCATAATCAAAACAAACCAATAAAATATATCTAATTAATTAGAAGAAAAAAAATCACTATAACAAGAATTCAAAAAAACAATTATTAGAACTAGCAAATTTGAAAAAAAAAGCAAAAATTATAAAAACAAATCTTATTAAATTCTTAATAACATCTCAAAACAAAATAAAAATATATTTTAAATTTGAGTTATCGATATCCAATTACGTACCTTGTTTTGTTTACTAAGAGATAAATCATACAGTACTCTACTTCAATCTTTCCGCATAAAAATTCTGTTTAGAATCTTTATTCTTGTTTTTGTTTTGAGTGACTGCGTTGGAATTACAATAATTTATATTAGGGTTATATTGTAGCATAGGGAGGGAAAAGACAAAAAACACATTCACCCTTTATATTTATTTTTCATTCCCTAGAGACACTTATTGCAAGTAAAAGTCTTGCAGGGCCCGGGCCCTGCTTCCCCCCCCCTCACTCCGCCCCTGCTTCCACTTATATGAGAAAATTTTAAATTTTTTGTATAGTTTGTTTTTTATTCTGTGTTCGAAGCATAGTTTTTAAACCCGGACCGGCCCGGCGGGTCGACCCGGGACCCGGCCGACCCGGGCATGGAATCGGTCCGGGTGGAGGCCAAAACCCGCTTGGGAATTGGCCCAGTCAAACCTGGTCGACCCGGGACCCAGTCCACCCGGCCACTTTTTTTTTTACTCTCCCTGTCATTAAACGACGCCGTTTAATGACTCTAAAAACATACAATCGCATCAAAAAGTGAAGCAGAAGAAGAACGAAGCAATCGAACGAAGAACGAAGACCTAATCTTTCTCGCCCGAATTGAACGAAGCAGAAGAAGAACGAAGCAATTAATCATTGAACTCTGCGAAAAAGGTTTGAATCTCCTTCTTTCACTCTCTGTTTTGTTTATTCTTCGCCGTTTTCTCATTTCTGGGTTCTGGCATCAATTTCAGTTTCAAGTTCATACTTCTGTGTTTCTTCACTCGCTGCGATTCAAGTTCATACTTCTAGGTTCTTCAATTGATTTCGCAGAAGAAGAAACCTCAGCCCTCAGGTATGTTTCTCCAACCCGATTGCTGCTACAATGTCTGTATTTTCTTCATCAATTCAATTCGCCTATGTTTTTTTTTTGCATGATGAACTGTTACCATGATTTTGTTTGATGAACTCTCTATCGATTCATACAACTGTCACATAATCATTCAACCATTGCATGGTTTCTTCTTTCAAGGCTCACTGAAACAGCTTGGTAGTTCAACGAGTTTGTTTGTTCGGTTAGGCTATTATAACTGTTTCAGAGTTGAATATCAATTTTGTGCTTGATTGTGACTATTAGTAGTGTTTCAGAGTTGAATATCAATTTTTGAGTGCTTGTGTGTTTGGAATTAATGATAGTTGGAGAGAAAGGTTGGAGAAACTAAGGGACAATTTTGTTGGACTAGTAGGCTTATATATTGTGGAGTGCTTATGGTTGTATTGTTATTTTTGTAATAGTTGAACAAAAATATAGAGAAATTAAGGTGTGGATTTGTTGGATGAATGATTATATGCGTCTGATTAGGGTATTGCAAATGTTTTAAAAGACTAAATTTGAGTTTGGTTTCCTGCATGTGTGCATGCACTCTTGCAGGTTTTTTGTTTAGTGTAGAGGAAAAAATTGAGTAATTTTTAGTTGGTGTTTTGGGAGTGTATGGATGGGGAGGAAATTTTAATTTGTTAACACATTTTAGAGTTTATTTTTAGAGTGTCAGGGTAAATTGGAGTGTTGAATTCAGAATTATTTTTGTCATGCATAAAGTTTATTTTTCTTCATCAGTGATGGAAACTTATGCAATTCTATTGCATTATGTCAGGTTTCAAAATGTCTTCACATGATGGTAGCACTCCAAGTAGTGATCCTTCAACGACCCAATCATCTCAACCTTTAATTTCCATGTCAAGTGGTAGTAGAGGAAAAACAGATTTAGCATGGGGTCATTGTAGAGAAGCTCCTGAACTTAGTGTTGGATGTAAAAAAACTAAATTAGTTTGTTTATATTGTGCTAAAGTATTTGCGGGTGGTGGTATTAATCAATTTAAGCAACATCTAGCTGGAGCTAAAGGAGAAGTTGAACAATGTCACAAATGTCCTCCTGATGTTCGACATCAAATGCTTTTGAACCTTAAAGGAAATGTTGAAATGAAAAAAAGAATTAGAGAAATGCAAGCAGATTTCAATCCCTTTAATGCACAACAAAGGGAGCATGAAAAGTTGATGATTAGGCAATTAGAATATGATGATGGTGATGATGAGGAGGAGGAGGAGGATGATGAGGATGTCAATACTAAAAAACATATGTTACCATCGAAGGTTGCAAAAAAGAAAAAGATTGAAAGCACCGGTTCTGTAAAACAATCAACTACAAGCTATGGAAAGTAGAAGAAATCCGCAACATTAGGAACATATTTCATGCCGAGAACAACTTCTGGTGCTCAAAAGTCTCTTAAGAATTGTTGGCAAAGGAAAGAAGCAGTTGAATGGTGTGATCTTGCTTTAGCGAAGTGGATGTTTGATGCATGTGTGCCATTTAATGTTGTTAACTCTGTGTATTATCAGCATGCCATAGATGCTGTAACATCCATGGGTCCTGGTTATAAAGGACCAAACTTGCATGCTATCCGTGGTTATTACTTGGCAAAAGCGGTTGATGAAGTGAAGATTTATGTTGAGAGTTATCGGGAGATTTGGAAGAAGACTGGTTGCACATTAATGGCTGATGGATGGACAGATCAGAAGAGGAGGACTTTAATTAACTTCTTAGTATATTGTCCTAAAGGAACAGTTTTTTTGAAAACGGTGGATGTATCAGATGTCTCAAAGACTGCTAGATTGTTGTATCAGTTGTTTAGAGAGGTTGTTTTGTATGTTAGGGTAGAAAACATTGTGCATATGGTGACTGATAATGCTGCAAATTATGTTGCTGCTGGCAGGTTATTGATGGAAGAATTTCATTCAATATTTTGGTCTCCTTGTGCTGCTCATTACATCAACCTCATACTCCAGGACATTGGTAAATTGCAGTCAGTTGGTTTTGTTGTTGAGCATGCTTCTGGTATCATTAAGTATATTTATAATCATTGTTATCCATTGTATTTGATGAGGAAGTTCACTGGAGGAAAAGAAATACTTCGTCCAGCTCCTACTCGTTTTGCCACCAATTTCATTGCATTGCAAAGCATTTTAGCTCATAAAGATCAATTGAGAGCTATGGTGACATCTAGGGAATGGGTCTCATCTGCTTATGCTAAAGATATCAAAGGAAAAAAGTTTGTTGAAAGTGTGCTAGACTCTTTGTTTTGGGAAGAATGTGCAATAATTGTGCGAATGAGTGAACCTTTAGTTCGAGTTCTACAATTGGTTGATGGTGATGCTAGACCTTCGATGGGATATTTGTATGATGCTATTCATCATGCAAAAGAAGAAATGATGAGGAGATTTCAAAAGAGAAAGCCTACAGTGAAACCTTTCATAGACAGTATCAATAATCGGTGGGATGGACAATTTTATAGAAATCTTTATGCAGCGGCATTTTGGTTGAATCCTCGATTTCAATATGATGCAAATATAATGGATAAACATATGACCACCATTTCTGCACTTCTAGATGTTCTTGAGAAGTATGCACATGGAAATCTACCAATACAAAGTAAGATTACAAGTGAGATGAAATTTTTTAGGAATGTTGAACATGACTTTGGCCGAGTGTCCGCAAAAAATAATCGCACTCTTATGCCTCCAGGTATATAATTTTTATATTTAAAAATATTATTTGACAGTCTTACACTTTTACTTATTATTTTTTTGTATAGATGAATGGTGGATGACATATGGAACCAGCGCTCCAAATCTACAACAATTGGCTCTACGAGTGTTAAGTCAAACTTGTAGTTCTTCGGGATGTGAGAGAAATTGGAGTATGTTTGAACATATTCATTCCAAGAAGAGAAATAGATTGGAGCACCAAAGGCTAAATGACATTGTTTACGTCCACTGCAATCTAAGATTGAAAGAAAAGTATTTTTCTTTTCTCTAATTCCTTAAATATTATTTTATCTTGTTTAGTAGCATTATTAATAGTTATATTGTGTTTACCTTCACTTTTAATATATAGGAATTATTGGAAAGGACGAAATTATGATCCAATTAATGTTGAGACAATTTTTGACATTGAAAATTGGGTGGTCGAAGTTGGCCCATCAATCTTGACAACGGAAGAAGTAGAGAGTTTTCACCAAGCTCTATCAACTATGACCTTACAAGATACATTAGATGATGGTAATTAATGATTAATTATTTAATGATAAATATTATTTAAAATAAAGTTTTGTTTAACACATAATATTTATTTCTTAATTGTATTTGAAATGTAGATATCATAAATGTTAATGATATTGAAGATGATTGTGACGATGAAGTTTCAAAGGAGCATGCTGATGATTTATTAGGTGTTGACGAGATTGGCTCCATTCCATCGACATTTGATCCAAATTTTTCTTCCATGGAAACAGAATAACTTAATGTGTTAATTCAACATAAATGAATGTGTTGTTGTTTTAAATTTTGATGTTTTGTTTTAAATATTTTAGAATTTATGTTGTTGGAATTTATGTGGTTGGATGTTTTGTTTTAAATATTTTATAATTTATATTTGGTTTGTATTTTGGATATTGAATTAAATTTATGTTGTTGGTTTATAATTTAAATTTGGTTTAAGTAAGTGTTCTATTGTAATTAGTTATGTGTTTTTTTTTTTATATAGGTTTTTTTGGGTTGACCCGGGTTAACCCGAGTCAACCCACCTGACCCGTGACCCAGAAGGTCGACCGGGTCGGGTTTCAAAACTATGGTTTGAAGTGTTTGACATTATTGCTATTGTTGAACATGTGTTTTTTATACTAATCGATTAGGTATGTTTGACTTGTAATACAATATGAAGTAACCCGTGTCGACGTACGTACGTACAGAACAAAGATTAGAAATTGGTATCTTAGCTGTACCAAAAGCTAAATCAATCTGTCCTTTCCACACTTTGGGATATGATTAAAATAAAAATTGTATCCTCTCGAGTTGTTAAAATAATTATATATCAATAAATATATTAAAATATTTTTGACTTTTCTAAAAAACTTTCTATATATAAACAAAAATAAAATCTCACTACATTATGTGGTTTGGCTTTAGATAGATAATAAAATATCACTAAATTTGTTTTTCACAATTGATCTCTTTCTTCGAAAGAAAAAACAAGAAGCGATACAAACAAAGACATTGAACTTATCCCCAGTTTGTCTTCTTCCTGTTATCATCTCCCTAGTTACGACTATATATGTGTAGCTAGCATCTTCTCTATATGAAGCAAGAGTTGGATTTAGGTTTGCTTTCACTAAGATAGAGCATAGAGACCAACCTTAATACATTAGACATAGCATGGCTTGGATACTAACCACTCTAGCCTTGATTGCGCTCGCTTTCTTCCTACGAGCTTGGCTGTCGAAAAGAAAGATCAAGGATAGCAAGTTACCTCCTGGTCCAATAGGGTTTCCTATATTTGGTAGCTTACATTTGTTAGGGAAGTTCCCTCACCATGACTTGCATCGACTAGCAAAGAAGTATGGCCCTATCATGTATATGCGGTTAGGCTTGGTGCCTACTGTAGTTGTCTCATCGCCTCGGGCTGCCGAATTGATTCTTAAGACCAATGACCTCGTCTTTGCTAGTAGGCCACCAAATGAGGCTGCGAAGTATATCACTTACGAGCAGAAGAACTTATCATTTGCTCCATATGGCTCTTATTGGCGCAACGTGCGCAAGATGTGTACCCTTGAGTTGCTTAGCAACCATAAAATAAATTCTTTCATGTCCATGAGGAAAGAAGAGCTTGACCTCTTGATTGACTACATTAAAGATGCTTCTCGTGAGCGTGTTGCCGTTGATCTTGGTGCCAAGGTCTCATCTCTAAGCGATGACATCAGTTGTAGGATGGTTTTAGGAAAGAAACACTTGGAAAAGGAATTTGATGAGAAGGGGTTCAAACCAGTGACTCATGAGACCGGCCGTTTAGCAGCAAGTTTTAACTTCGGTGATTACATCCCTCCACTTGCGCCACTTGACCTTCAGGGTCTTACAAAGCGCATGAAGGCCGTAGGCAAGGTTTTTGATGACTTCTTTGAGAAGATTATTGATGAGCACATTCAATTTAAGGATGAAAACAGAACCAAAGATTTTGTTGATGTCATGTTGGACTTCTTGGGATCTGAAGAAACTGCGTATCGTATTGGTCGAGACAACATCAAAGCCATAATCTTGGTAAGAACGCATAGAATTAAAATAACTGTTAGTAAGCAGCACATAAATCACATGATTATCCTTAAATCTGTACCTTTCTCTTTCAGGACATGCTTCTAGGCTCAATGGACACCTCAGCCACAGCAATTGAGTGGACTCTCTCCGAGCTCATCAAGCATCCAAGAGTAATGAAGAAAGTCCAGAGAGAGCTGGAAGAGAAAATAGGCATGGATAGAATGGTGGAAGAATCAGACTTGGAGGGCTTGGAATACTTGCACATGGTTATATAGGAAGCTTTCAGGCTCCATCCAGTGGCACCTCTACTTCTCCCTCACGAGTCAATGGAAGATTGCACCATAGATGGCTTCCTCATCCCGCAAAAAACACGTGTTATTGTAAACGTCTTGGCTATTGGGCGCGACCAAAGTGCTTGGACTGATGCAGATAAGTTTATTCCAGAGAGGTTTGCTGGGAGTAACATAGATCTTCGTGGACGCGATTTCCAGCTTCTCCCCTTCGGGTCAGGGCGCAGGGGCTGCCCTGGAATGCATTTGGGACTAACCATGGTTCGGCAAATTGTGGCACAGCTGATGCATTGCTTTGAGTGGGAGCTTCCTAACAATATGTTGCTTTGAATGGGAGCTTCCTAACCATGGTTTGGTCTTGTAACCCCGAGAGCAAACCATCTGTGCGCCACTCCTACTTATCGCCTTCACCTCTGATTATGGCTTCAGCAATGTTTTGTTTCTTGTTAATTAATATTATTCTCTGTTGGAAGTGTGATCATGTAGGGATTGGCTTTCCCTTGGATTCATGGAATCAATTGTAGACTCATATGAGCAGGTTGATGTTTCTTTTTAAGAGAATAAATAAAGGAAGCAGAGTAGAATTCTGCAGATATGTATTTTAAAGTAAAATCACTTTTCTTGATTACATCTTTTTTATTCTCACGTGTATATATTGGTTTACACAGATTTATATTCTAAACAAACATTTCAGTATTTGAAGGAAAATAAACTAGAGATTTGAATTTCAAGCTAGCTAGTATCCTGCAGGGTCTTTGAAATACTCTCCTCATCTGATGGCAATCCTGATCCTGCGGTAACTGTGAAGATATTCTCTCCTGATCTGTTGGTAGTAGCTGTCAATACTCTAACACTCTTTGCCTGTACAGGATTTTAATCAAATTAAACTACATCCCATGATTTATTATTTGAATTTCTTATTTACTTTGATCTCCCGATCAAATACATGTAGGATTTTATGAGTACTTATTAGTTAATCCATTGCCTCCACTTTCACTTGTAAAAGAGAATGGGTGATTAGTTCTGAGATGTTCTCTCATTATTCCCTGTTTCAGAAATTTTGCATTTTCCATTTTTAGCACTCTATTAAACGCTTAGCTCAGATTCAATTTTAGAAATGGCAATATCTAATAGAGAATAATAAACAACAACACTTCAACCTTAAATCATTGCTTATACAAGGTACTCAGCAAAATGTTTAACGTGGTTTGACATGTAGATCCATATGCTTAAAATTATTTTGAAATGTTAAAATTCCAACCTGATAATAGGATGGATTAAATTAAATTAAAGATATAGAACTGAATGAAATAACTAGGTGATATAGAGTCAATATGTAAATAGTAATAAAGTAGAATATAAATATCCTATTTTCTTTTCTACAACCGAAAATAATAGAGAAAAAACAGAGAATATTTTCAAGTTTCTTTTACAAAACAAATTGAGGAAATCCTACAAATTGAAGGGGGTTTGAGTGAGTTTTTGGGAAATAACACCAAGGCAATAATTTAGAGATAATAAGTTATGAAATTTAGGGATTTAAAGTGGTTAACAATGGTTAAAGGACTAATTAATTAGGTTTTAAAATTACAATGACTATTTAATTTGTTAAAAAAAAAAACTAGAATGACTGATCATTTATAGTTTACTCTCAATGTGTCTGTATTTTATTTTATAGGTAGTCCAAATGAAATTTTATTTAAAAACAGAATATGAGACAATATTTCACTTTATATAGATCATAAAAAATCTAAGTCAAACTTCCCTGAAATTCGTATCTAAAAAAAATATAATTTGAAGTTGATACTTCGTAAACAAGAGAAATGTTATAATAAAAAATAATGGTCTCCATGTTGTAAAATCAAAAGTATTTTCTTGTAGGAAATGTATGTTCGGTAATTACAGAGAGAAAATGACAAAAACAAAAAGGTTAATATATAAAAGAAAGTACATAAATAGTAAAATAAAGTAATGGCGAGCGGGCAATAATAAGCAATTACATGTGGATCGTTAGGTCTAGTACCATGATAAAAGTATATTTATTTATTGATATGATATATGATTACAATTAACAAATTAAAAGGTATATAGAAACACAATCAAACAATTATGGAAATAAATTGCAATCTTTAATCATTTAAAATCTTTTTGATATGGTACTTGATTTCCACCATAATTGATGATTATATAGATTGGATTTTAATTCAAAATATATTGTTTTGATTTGTTTTCTGAACATGCCCTTTCAAACTTATGGATATTTTGAAGAAAAATCTTCATGATTCTAAAATAGATAATATTGAAATCTTAATGATTATTTTGAAAAAAAATAATCTTGATAAACCAAGTTATTCAAGCCAATAACAATAAAAGATTAATTCAACGAGACCATATATATATAACTCTACCGTGTGCTATAAAAAATTAAAATCAAACCTTATTTGAGTTTGTAACTTAGGAAATATACAAGAGAAATGTCATGAATGGCGTAGTAAAAAAATATCTCCAAATTGTGATTGTAAGGACACCAAAAACAAATTATGGGATATAGTCTAAAACTTTTCATTAAATATAGATTGATGGTAAATATGATTTTTGTTTTGTACGGATGTAAGTATGATGATGGAAAACAATGAAACTAATGGGCGATGGAAAATTATGGGCAATAGTCAAGCAAAAATTGTTAAAGAACGTCAAGCAAAAATTGTTAAAGAACTTCAATGTCGCACGTTTACCGCACAGTTTCTATTGGCGATTTTCTTTTTATTGCTTGATTTGTTGGGAGTCGCCACCTTGTATTTAATTTATGTCCGGTCTGTGTAGCTGTCGGTGACTAGTTCGTGTCTTGGCGAAGACGAGAGCCTGCGGGCTGCTCCTTTTCGGTTGGAGGGGAATGAGCGAGCTTAGGGAGGGAGGCCATCGATCTGTCTTGGCTGGTCTGTGGGGGGAATAGGGAAGTTTGTGTCTGGAGAAGACAGAGGGAGTGAAGGCCGCGGCAGGCAGAGGAGGAATTAGGGAAAATAGGGAGCCTAAGAGAGGGTGGAAAGGAGGCTTGTGTCCGACGGCTGAGGACAAAGAAAATCAAAAGGGAGGGGCTTTGTGTTGTTGGCTGAAAGAGGAGAAGAAGATAGGGGAATGGTGTGGAGGTAGTGAAAGAGAGTTGCAGTCGGGGGAGAAAGAGGGTAGAGAGTGCAGCGGCTTAGTTTGAAAGGGATCAAAGCCGGGGGGCGGCTGTTTGGTTAGAGATAGGTTTGGGTTAAGGGTTTTTTTTGTGATTTTTTTTTCAAAATTGCCCCTCTCTTGTGAATGTGTTTGAAACTCCTATTTATAGGCAAAAATGTTGCTAGGTCCCCAAACTTGGTCCTTCAACTTTTTTTTTTTGTAAATTTGATTTTTCTTATTTTTTTTATTTTTTCTTATCAACATCGACTCGAATGAAGAAAATCATTGATTTTAAAAATAACACTTTAAAAGTCGAACGCGTTCTAAAGACCTTTGAAAATTTAAATTATTTTGAGACTGTTGTAACCCATTTTTGGGTCCCCATAAAAAATAAAATAAATAGCCAAAAGAGGTTAGAAAAATAACAGGAGGCAGAAGCGCTCAGAAAACAGTCAGAAAAATTGGTCAAGGAATTTAAAAATACAAGGATTGAATTTTTGACAGTATATTCTTGAAGGATGAAAGCCCTATTGAGAAGGAAAATTTGAATTTTGAGGAGAAAAGCCCAAATTTGGATGTTTATGGACTTAATTGGATTTTTATTTGAATTTATAGAGGATTTGATTGCAAGAAAAATTAATTTTTAAGTCAATTTGGGCTTTAATTAGAAGAAATTTAAGTTCTAGGGCCAAAATATATTTTTTAGGAATTTATTAGGTCAAATCAGGGGCTTAATTGCATAAATATTGAAGTTTAATAGCCAATTAAGGACTTAATTGTGAAAATCCGAAACCAGGGACCAATTTGGAAAAGGCTCAAAGATAGAGGGGGCTGTTTGGAATTGATTCAGGGGCTTAATTGAAGAAATTGGAAGTTTATTGATCAATTAGGGGCTTAATTGTGAAAATCAGAGGCCAAGGACCAAAGTGAAAAACGCGGCCAACTATAAGGGCAGGGACCAAATTTGGCAGGGATGCAATTGAATTTTTTTCTTAAAATCAGGACTCGATTGAAGGACTTAATAGAACAAATGATAAATTAAGGACTGATTCAAAAACAAATGTTCTGGCGCCTTTTTTTTAAAAATGAAACGGTGCGTTTTCTCCAAAACGACACCGTTTCATACATAAAAAAAAAAGAAAAAAAAAGAGAGAGAAGACCGAACGGTGCCTCTAGCCCACCGACCAACCAAGGCCCCACGCCGGTGGGCCACCGACATAAGACACTGGCCGACCACCCGCCGCGCTGCCGAAACCGAGGGAGGCCCGCATGGACAGCCGCTCCCCGACCAGCCGCTCCTTGGCTCCACGGTGACGCCACGCCCACTGGCTCTATAAATAGCGCCCAACCCAGCACACCGAGGGGACAAGAACAAAAGAAAAAGAAGAGGAACCCGAAGAAAACTAAAAAACTAAGAGAGAGAAACACCCAACCGAGGAGAGAGAGCCACCGAAAACCCAAAAAACCAAGAGAAGAGTGAAAGTTTGACGCTGGGAGGGAATTTAGAAAACAAAAACGAAGAAAATGAACTGAGAGGGCGTCGCCGGATTGTTTGGAAATCATCGTGAGGAGTCGCCGTCCGTGAGCTAGGACGCTGCCACCGCCTCCACCGCAGCACCGCCAGCAAGCCACCGTCTCCGCCGCGCCAGGTGCGCTTCCTTTCCCCCCTGCATTTTTTTTTCCGAAACCTGCATCAGTTTTGCCTCCTACATGCATAATCGTTCTGCATGCAGGAGGCAGGGGGGGAAATAATCCCCCCCCCCGTGCTTTTTTTGTTCCCTTCTCTGGGCCAGATGGTGTCTGGCCCAGAACTATGTAGGACGGGCCAGAGGGATTCTGGCCCAATCCGGTGGTCTGGGCTGGGTCCGGCCTAGACCGAGATTAATTAGTTTGTTGGGTCGAGATCGGCCCAATCCCTTTTGGGCCGAGTTCGACCCAACGACTTTTGGGGCTGGGTCCGACCCAGTTTAGTTGGGCCTGCCCAGCCCACTTAATATATTTATTAAATTATATTATATTATTATATTATTATATTATATTATATTATGCATGTATATATATATTTAAAAAAAATAAGAAAAAAATCTGAAAAGTTTTAAAAAAAATATTGTTGTTTTCTTTTCATATATATATATATATATATATATATTTTATATACATTGGTTTGTATTTTTATATTGTGGAGATACAAACTCAGTGTTTAAAATACCCGGTTTTCGTCAAGACATCCAAGCTTTTCAAAGATAAAAAATGTCTGTTTGCTTTCAAAAAATTCTAAAACAAATTTCCTTAAAATATTGTTGATATTTCCTGCACATTTGTTTATGTTTTTTTTATATATTGGTTTGTATTTTTATACTGTGGAGATACAAATTCAGTGTTTAAAATACTCGTTTTCGTCAACAAAAAAAAAATGTGTTTTCTTGCGTGTTGCATATGGCCAATACTCTAACATGTTTTGAATGTTTCTTTTTAAAAATATATATATATATTGGAAGCTTTGAAAGTGTGTTTTCGCATTGATTTCTTAAACACAAATTATTTTCTTGCATTTCTGGATTTTACAACATGTTTGTAAAACTCCAAAGGGTATTGGCCAATATTCCAAAAACTATAAAAATCTTATTTTTGGGGAGGAAATTTATTTATTATTCACCGCTAATGTTTGGATAAAGAAATCCTTAAAAGGATGAATATCCAAAATATTATTGGGAGTAATAAATCTGCACACATTCTTGAAAGAAGCCTTGATTATAATCGAGGAAATTTCAAAATTTTAATTTTTTTTTACTCCACGGTTTACGAGTCGTGAAAGTATGAAATACTAAGGCAAGATGAGTTTTTTTTTTTAAGAGTTGTGAACTTTCTTAGATTTCTTTTTTTCATTCCTTGCGATTTACGAGTCGCAAACTTTTGAAATACTAAGGGAAAAATGAGCTTTCAAAGCACATGGAATCTCCTTAGATTTCTATCCAAAATCAATTGACGAGACTAGAAAACACCAACACCATAGGTTATAAGAGCAAACCAAACACCAAGCAGCTTACCTTAGGTAGGGCGTATTAGGGGTGCTAATACCTTCCCTTTACGCAACCAGTCCCTTGCCTTAGAATCTCTGAAAGACCAATTTAGGGTTCCTAGTGACCAAAATACTAGATGGCGACTCCAAAAAACCAAATCAGTAAAACAAAACGAAAGTTGCCAGTCGAATGTCGCAAAACAATTTTTTGTTTTTTTTAGGGTGCGACAGAATGGCAACTCCACTGGGGACGCTTGGACTAAGCTTGATTTGTTTGTTTGTTTATGCTATGTGTTATTGGTTTTTGTTTTCTTATGATGCTTTGTTTAAAAGCTTTAGCATATATATTTACATTCTATCATACATGGCATAGTCATGCATCACTTTATTATTATTATTATGTTTTGGAGGGCACACACATGTAACTTTAAGATTAAGTGGGGGACTAGCAGCTTGCCTTATGACTTGAGTCAAGGTTTAAGTTTGTGTAAACCCCAACTCTTTGCTGAGTGTTTAGACTGATTGTGATTGGTACACATACCATCCCACTATCTGCTAGACCTCCATATCGCCTTTACGAGGTTGATCACTGGAATAGCAAGAGACCCTCTTTTAGAGACCCAGTAGTAAACCTACCCTATGTCTCACGTAGAGAAACTAGAACCTATCCTTAGGGTGTATGTTCCAATATATCTTTTGCATCAAAACAAGTCTAAACCCCAATGCATTTTGAATTGCAGGACTTGTGAACAAAATGGCCATCATCACTAAATCTTCCATCTTAGAGTATGGAAAAAATTCTGAACTGTCACAATTGATTGAAGGAGACTGCCTTAGAAGCGATGCTAAGAAGATGTCACCAATCAAGAACCTGAATTGCATATTGAATGAGGTGAACAAATTAACGACTCATTTTCAGAATGTGGATAAAGATGCATTTTTTAGGAAATACGGACGTTTGATGGAAATTGCAAAGGTAGAAGTTTTAAGCCTAGCTGTGCGAGCTTTAGTTCATTTTTGGGATCCAGACTACCGATGTTTTTCCTTTGGAAGCATAGACTTGTGCCCCACGGTTGAGGAATATGGATTGTTGACCGAGTTTCCCAACGACCTGTATCGGATTTATTCTCCTTTAAGATCTGACAAGATCATCCCTGAACTGTCAAAACTACTCAGAATCTCCAACTTGGAAAAGTTTCTGGAAAAGAATGGTACCGGTTTGAAATGAAGGATGCTAGAATTGGAAAAGAAGTCAGGAGTAGAAAAAGAGAGATTGATTGCCCTAGGTATATTTGGCCTTGTGTTGTTCCCAAGTCAGATTGGTTTAGTGAGTTTGGAGGTCGTTGCTGCTTACGTGGAGTATGAGAATACACAAATCAATCCAGTGGCTGCTATTTTAGCCGAAAATTTTTTGACACTTAACCATTGTAGGAGGGCCAGAAAAGGAGCAATGAGATGCTGCACACAACTGTTGTATATTTGGATGGTTAGCCATATGAAAACAAAGAAACCTGTCTTCAATAATTTTTGGTGGTTCACCCAAAAACCCCTAAAGTTAGTAGAAGAAGAAGAAGAATGGGGAGATCTAGACAACCAAGGTTGGGTTGATAAATTAGAAGGTTTACCTAATAGCGATTTTAAGTGGAGGGCCTCATGGGTAACGACAGTGAAGGTCCTAATGAGTTGTGGACAAAGGCGTTGGGTACCATTGGTGGGGATTACGGGTTATGTGAGTTATGCTCCTGCCTTAGTGGTAAGACAACTTGGGGGCATGCAGTTCGTTCCCAGGACTATGGGAATTGCTCAATTCTCTGATTTGTTCAAAGATCCCATGGCAGAAGAGGTTTTGGAGATCATCAAACAAGATTGGAAGCATCTAGTGTTGGTGGAAATAGAAGGGTTGAGAGATCCAAGTGTGAGTGAAGGATATGTAAAATGGAGAGACTCAGCTGCTTCAGCCACGCCTTGTGTAGAAGCTAAATCTCCTCAAGCTGTAGCGGAGCCTATTAAGAGAAAAAGGGTGAACATTGAAGATGATTCAGCTGCTTCAGCCATGCCTTGTGTAGAAGTCAAATCTCCTCAAACTATAGAGGAGCCTATTAAGAGAAAGAGGGTTAGCAGTGAAGAAGAATTGAGAAGGCAAGTGGAAAAACTAAGAATAGAGTTGAGCAAGAGTAGAAAAGACAAGGCAATGTTGGAAGAAATGATGCTAGAAGAGGATAAAAGAAGAACATTTCTAGATGAGCAAATACAGTCTAGAGATGCGAAAATAACAAAGTTGGAGTTAAAGTTGGTTGAGGAGAAGATTGCTAGGGAAAGAAGTGAGAAGGAGCTTAAAGGGTTGAGTTTGGATTGGATGCAAAGTTGCTCTGAACTTGAAGCAATGGAGATGGACTTTAGCGATTGCCAAGAAAGTGCAGAATATTACCAAGAAAAATTTGCGCAAGTGCAATTCGAACTAATGGATAGGATTAGGAAGTATGAGGATTTGAATAAGAAATATATGGAGTTGGAAAGCGAAAGGGGAGAATTCGAGGATGTTAAAGTAGAGTCAGCGGTCAAGAAGAATGAGATAAAAGTTATGAGGATAAAGCTTGACAAAGAACGCGAAAAGTCGAAGTATTTAGACGAGAAGCTAGTAGCAATGGAAAAGCACAAAGATCAAATCGACGCCAACAACACTGCTTTGAACAGAACCAACATGTTGCTCATAGAAAAAATGACCAAAACAGATGAGCAAATGGACGAAGCTGCTGCACATGCTCGAATTGTTAGAATCAATGCGCGGAATGTGGGAGGAGACATCATTCGCTATCGCCAAAGCCTAGCTGAAACTGATGCCTTTCTAGGGAAGATTGAGAACCGCGGCTTTGCTTTCTTACCTTTGGCTAAAGAGTTTATGGAGGAAAGGGATTAGCATGTTGTATTTCTTTTATTTCTAATGTATTTTTATCCAAGCGTTAATGAAAAGGGCATTGACCCATCTTCTTATGCAAAATCTATCTCTTGGTGAATATGATTCAAGCAAACGACTCGAAAGGCAGAACTCCTATCAAATCAATGCGACAAGGAGAATGCTTATAATGTGATGGTTGTTATTCGTTCACAAAAAAGGCTGCATCCATACCCAATGAAACATGCATTTTTCAATCATGCATCCATCACAATCATACATTTTTCTCATACATCTATGCATGCATCTGCAGATTAAGAAACATAGGTACCCCTTCTAGAATCCACAACACTCGACAAAGAACAAGAATGGAAAACGAAGAAAGGTCACAACCAGAAGCTCAGTACCAAAGAGAACTTGAAGGAGTTCGTAATGATGTGGCACACCTAACCAGTATGTTAGAGCAAATATTGAGAGCCAGAGATGGAGAGGGAACGTCTACTCAACCTAAGGAAGCACCAGCAGCAGCTCAAATTCCTGTCACACCTATAAACATAGGGGCAAATACACCAACTAAGCAGAGTCCTAATCCTGCTCGGCCCATCCAAATCCCTATTACAATGGATTTAACAAATGAAGATCCACATGACTTCAAATTCTCTAATCATGAGGGGGATGATAAGTGGACCGCACTAGAAGAGAGGCTAAGGGCAATTGAAGGAAATGATTTGTTTGACCCAATTAAGGCCGCTGAAGTATGTTTAGTGCCTAACATTGTTATTCCAAAGAAGTTCAGAGTGCCAGAGTTTGTTAAGTATACTGGGATGGAATGCCCAAAGACCCATCTCCGCTCCTACTATAACAAAATGGCAGAGGTTATCCACGACGATAAAATGTTAATTTACTTCTTCCAGGATAGCCTGACCGGATCGGCCCTCAGTTGGTATATGAGGTTAGATAACATTAGGATCAAGAAGTGGACGGACCTGGCAGATGCTTTCTTAAAGCAATACAAGTTTAATCTTGAGATTGCTCCTGATAGGACCAGTCTGATTACCATGGAGAAAGGAACTCAAGAGTCTGTGAGGGTTTATGCTCAAAGGTGGCGTGACCAAGCTATCAATGTACAACCTCCGCTAATAGAAACAGAAATGGTGACGTTGTTTGCTAATACTTTTAAGGCTCCATACTATGAACACCTTATGGGTAGTTCAACACAACATTTCTATGATGTTGTGCGGATTGCTGAGAGGATTGAACAAGGAATCCGAAGTGGGAGAATTGCAGAACCTATAGAGAAGAGAGGTTTCATTGGAAAGAAAAAAGAAAATGAGGTGAATAACCTAGAAAGGAGAAGCAAAAACTACCAAATACCTACCACCCGAGTCACTAGTATTAACTTTTCCAAACCCCTCATTCCAAACCAACCCAATCAAATAAAATTCCCAGCAAATAACCACAACAATTACCAAAGAAAAGATAACCAACCATCAGAAGAACAACTACCTCCTTTACCAATAACCTTAAAAGAATTGTATGCCAAGCTGTTGAGTATTGGGCAAATAGCTCCCCTACCCATACCACCTATGCAACCACCTTTCCCTACCTGGTACAACCCCGAGGTGACTTGTGAATACCATGCTGGTCACGCGGGCCATAACATTGAGTCTTGCTTTGCTTTTAAAAGAAAAGTGTTGCAACTGATCAAAGTGGGATGGGTCACTTTCGAGGATTCGCCTAACAAGAATTCAAACCCTTTACCTAAACATGTTGATAGTAGGGGAGGAGTGAATACCATGGAGATTGGTAGCAAAAAGAGGGTGTTAAAAGTGACCATGACCAAGCTATACTTGATGTTGGTGCAGTCTGGACATTTGGAAGAATCGACTGAGTACTGCACAGGGGAAAGTAACTTTTGCTCTTTCCATAAAAAGAAAGGGCATCACATTGATGAATGCATTGAATTTCATCAAAAGGTTGCAAGAATGCTAACTCTAGGAGAGTTAAGGATTGAGGCCGTAAGTGACAATGAAGAGGTAGAGATGATAGAGAATCAAGAGAAATGTAGAATCCAATCAACAACTAATGGTCGCTCAAAATTGGTATTAACTAGGCCCTCATATGCAAGCAAAGTAGACTACGGAGTGATGCCTGGAGATTATGGTTATACCTCGAATATTGAAACTCCTTTGCCGCTGTTCCGAACTGAGATAAGTGGGCTAACTCGGATTGGTCGTTGTTTCACACCTGAAGAACTAGAAAGACAAAGAAAGGCTAAAGGCAAGGAGGTGCTGGACCTCGATAAAGAGTTTGAGGTCAATAAACCTGTGACTGAGGAAGAAACAAATGAGTTCTTGAAATTGATGAAGCATAGTGAGTGCTGTATAGTGGATCAGTTGAAGAAGACCCCTACTAAGATCTCCATCATGTCATTAATACTCAGCTTCGAGCCACATCGTAATGCTTTGCAAAAAGTACTGAATGAGGCCTATGTGCCCCAAGATATTGAGCAAAAGACTATGGAGCATCTAGTAGGGAGGATCCATGCTGCCAATTACTTGTATTTCACGGAAGATGAACTTGACACTAAAGGAACTGGACATAACAAGCCCTATGTCACGGTCCGATGCAAGGATTGTCTCGTCGGCAAGGTTCTCATTGATAACGGCTCGACCCTTAATGTGTTACCAAGGCATATGCTGGATGAAATGCTGATAGATCCCTCACATATGCAACCCAGTGTGATAACGGCGAGATCATATGATGGCTCATCAAGGCAAGTGATAGGGTCAATTGAGGTCGAACTAGCCGTGGGTCCACAAGTCTTTCTAGTAACCCTTCAAGTGATGGATATCAACCCTTCCTATAGCATGCTGTTAGGAAGGCCATGGATACATTCTGCGGGAGCTGTCACCTCTTCGCTACATCAATGTTTAAAGTACATTCCCAACGGTGTCCTGGTTACTGTTAAGGTTGAGGAGACTATATCGATGGTAAGAAATGTGGCGGTTCCATTCATTGAAGCAGAAGATTGTAAGGACGGGAACCTTCATGCATTTGAGATTGTGAATACCGAGTGGGTGCCCGAGAACACTGTGGTGAGGAAGCCAGAAATCTCGGAAGCCACTAAAATGGCCGCTAAAAGCTTTTTGAAAAACAAGATTCCTTTCCCATACGATATGGAGCAAGGAAGGTTTGAATAGATGGGTATAATCAAATTGAAAGTTGTAGAACAGAGGTTTGGGCTTGGATATAAGCCCAAGAAAGAGGATTACAAACGAGCTGCTGGTGCAAGAAGGGAGAAGAGAATGGCTAGGATTGAAGGAAGGAAGCCTGAAGAAGAAAACTTAGCCATCCCTCCAATCAGGATTTCATTTCCAAAGGCCGCATATGTGATACAACCTGATAGGGGACATGGAGACCTCTTTCAAAAGCTTTCTTCAATGAACATAAACACTCTCGAGGAAAATCAAGTCAAGGACATTGCTGAGAAAATTGAATCCAAAATGAGGGATGAAGAGCTGCCACAATTAACCATCCACACTTTGGAAGAAGTCACCGTCAAGACTTTTGTTCGGAAGCTAGCCGAAGGGGAGAAGTTCCAGAATTGGGAGACCCAAGAAGCTCCATTGGTTTTTAAAATGTAATCAACCATGATTGTTGTATTATATTTTTATCTATGTTGTTTGCTTTTTTTTTTTTGTTTTGTTCATTAACAATCGAGGCTCGAGATGTCAATTGGATTTTATTTTGTTTGTGAGCCAATATTTTGGTTTTTAATGAGATCATGCATTTTCAAAATTCATCTTGATGTCTTACTATGCATTTACACATCACTTTCCGCTTTCAAGAACCCTGAAAGTGGATCCTCCACAACAACACCTGCACTTTACATTGAGAATGAATGGCCAAAATTTAAAGAATACATAGTGACTGTAGAAGATGAGGAATGGGAGGAGGAAAACATATGGGAATTCACAAAATTAATAGAACAACACGAACAGGCTTGGAGGCCCGCTAAAGAGGAACTTGAAACCATAAATGTAGGCAATGAAGAAATCAAGCGAGAGCTGAAGATAGGGACTTTGATCACCCCTGAAGCAAAGGAAGAGTTGATTGCACTGCTCAAAGATTATGTAGATGTCTTTGCCTGGTCCTACGAGGATATGCCTGGTTTGGATACGGACATTGTAGTACATAGAATACCACTGATGGAAGGATGCAAGCCGATTAAGCAGAAGTTAAGGAGAACTCATCCGGAGATCTTAATCAAAGTAAAGGCAGAAATTGAAAAATAATGGAACGCTGGTTTTTTGGAAGTAGTGAAGTATCCACAATGGGTTTCAAACATAGTAGTGGTACCCAAAAAGGAAGGTAAAATCAGAGTTTGCGTGGACTTTAGGGACTTAAACCGGGCTAGCCCTAAAGATAATTTCCCTTTACCACACATAGATATGTTAGTTGATAATGCAGCACGCAGCTCCATATATTCTTTCATGGATGGGTTTTCAGGCTACAATCAGATAAGAATGGCGCCAGAGGATAGGGAGAAGACAACCTTTGTAACACCATGGGGAACCTTTTGCTACAAAGTCATGCCATTTGGTTTAAAGAATGCTGGGGCCACTTACCAAAGGGCTATGGTGACTTTGTTTCACGACATGATGGATAAAGAGATTGAAGTATACGTGGGTGACCTGGTTGCTAAATCTAAAGAGGGAGAGAATCATGTCCAAATATTGAAGAAATTATTTGAAAGGTTAAGGAAATATAAGTTGAGGCTTAACCCAGCAAAGTGTTCATTCGGGGTGAAATCCGGTAAGCTGTTGGGGTTTGTGGTGAGTGACAAAGGGATAGAAGTGGATCTTGAAAAAGTAAAAGCTATTCAATCTATGCCACCCCCCAAGACTGAGAAGGAGGTGAGAGGTTTCTTAGGAAGGTTGAATTACATCGCTCGGTTTATATCCCAATTAACCGCGACTTGTGACCCGATCTTTCGTTTGTTAAGGAAGAAGAACCCTGGAATATGGAATGAAGAGTGTGATAAAGCTTTTGAGAAAATCAAGCAGTACTTGCTAAATCCACCTCTACTTGTTCCTCCCGTACCAGAAAGGCCATTGATATTATACCTAACAGTAACCAAAACAGCAATGGGATGTGTGCTTGGGCAACATGATGAAACCGGAAGGAAGGAAAGGGCCATTTATTACCTAAGCAAGAAGTTCACGGAATATGAGTCTAGGTATACTGTGATTGAGAAGTTGTGTTGCGCACTAGCATGGGCTACAAAGAGATTACGTTAGTATATGTTGTATCACACTACATGGTTAATTTCCAAATTAGACCCATTAAGGTACATTTGTGAAAAACCTTATCTATCTAGCCGAATTGCAAGATGGCAAGTTCTTTTGGCTGAGTATGACATAATATATATGACAAGGAAACTGTGAAAGGGAGTGTTATTGCCGATCACCTGGCTGACCATGCTATGGAAGATTATGAGTCGTTAAACTTTGACTTTCTCGATGAAGAAGTGTTTGCAATCAAGGAAAAGAGATCGGATTGGTGGGTTATGTATTTTGATGGTGCTGTAAATGTATGTGGTAACGGAGCGGGTGCAGTGATAATCTCTCCTGATAAGAAGCAGTATCCGGTTTCAGTTAAGCTGCAGTTCGGGTGCACCAACAACACGGCTGAGTATGAAGCTTGCATTCTTGGTTTAGAGGTTGCATTAGAGATGAACATAAAAAAGATAGATGTGTATGGAGACTCAATGCTGATCATTTGCCAAGTAAAAGGAGAATGGCAAACCAAAGAAAAGAAGTTAAGGCCTTACCAAGAATACCTGTCTAAGCTGGCTAAAGAATTTGAGGAAATAGAGTTCACCCATCTAGGAAGGGAAGGGAACCAGTTTGCAGATGCTTTGGCCACACTAGCATCTATGGCCAAGATAGACTTTGGGCACAAGGTACAGCTAGTACACATCAATATCAGAAATAACCCCGCTCATTGCTGCTCAGTCGAAAGAGAAGTGGATGGAAACTCGTGGTACTATGATATCAAGAATTTCATCCAAAACCAGGCATATCCCATTAGGGCATCCAAAATCGACAAGAAGACCTTGAGAAGGTTGGCAATGGATTTTTATCTTGATGGAGAGATTTTGTATAAGAAATCATCTGACGGGACTTTGTTGAGATGTTTGGATGAATTTGAGGCAAAAAATACGGTACGGGAAGTCCATGAAGGGATTTGCTCAACTCATGCTAGTGGACATGTGATGGCCAGGAAGATACAAAGAGCCGGGTACTTCTGGATGACATTAGAGAAGGATTGTATCGATTATGTCCAGAAATGTCATAAGTGCCAAGTATACAGTGACAAAATCAATGCTCCTCCGGCTCCTCTGTTTAATTTAACATCTCCATGGCCCTTTGCGATGTGGGGAATTGATGTGATTGGACCTATAAACCCAAAAGCCAGCAATGGTCATAGGTTTATTCTAGTGGCTATTGACTACTTCACAAAATGGGTAGAAGCCGGGTCATTTGCTCATGTGACGCAAAAAGTGGTGAAGAAATTTATTGAGAGAGATTTGATATGTCGGTATGGTCCACCAGAAAAGATTATAACTGATAATGCCTAGAATTTCAACGGCAAGATGATAATAGAGCTCTACACTAAATGGAAAATCAAGCATTCCAATTCTTCGCCATATAGACCAAAGATAGAAGGATGTCATCATCAACTCTACCATAGAAGGATGGATAAATCATATGATAAGAAGGTTCGACCTCGAGGATTCCACGAAGGAGATCTTGTACTAAAGAAAATATTACCTTTACCTGGAGAAGATCAGAGTAAATGGGCGCCTAGCTATGAGGGGCCTTACGTGGTGAAGAAAGCATTCTCAGGAGGAGCTTTGTTACTGTCTAGAATGGATGGGGAAGATCTAGTTAGGCCTGTGAATTCTGACTCTGTAAGGAAATACTACGCTTGATGTATTTTGTAATTTCCCAGTCAATAAAATAAATTTCGGGCATGAATTCTCTTTGTAAAGAGTCTTATATATATATATATATATATATATATATAAAACATATGATCTCATAGCATTTGAAATCTTTTACTTAAAAGAACCTTTTTTTTATGGCATGACTAAGGAGATGACTCCATCAATTGGAGAAAACCAAATCAAATCTGCTTGACATATAGTTGCACATCACACTAGGGGGCAAAAGGTGCACGAAGTGAACATAAGGGTCCATAGTGAACCCAAGCCCAAAAGGGGTATCATAATAAAAACTTCTAAAAAAGGCATCTTTTATAGGATTTGCTAATTGCATTAAAAGTTTCAGTTTTCATGAACAAAACCAATTTTTCCTTTTAAAATAATAAAGCACAGAAATCAATGGAGCAAGAAAGGGCCCCATAAGGAACCAGAGATCTCTTCACTAAAAGGATATGAAGTATATTTCGGTTCATGAGAAAAGCTTGAAACAAGAGCTCGAAGAGGTTTACGAAGAAAGGGGGACCTATGTTTCCAAGATAGGTAACAAAAACATACATGCATATTGACCATAATACATTGCTTTCAACATTTTTCAGATCGGGGTTTCATCACTTCTCGGGTAGTGCGTTTTCTAAACCCTACCTCATTTCGAGTGCGCCGTTTGAGCCCTCACCTTTTGGTTAGTGCGTTTTCTAACCCTACCTCTTTTCGAGTGTGTCGTTTGAGCCCTCACTTCTTGGGTAGTGCGTTTTCTAACCCTATCTCTTTTGGAGTGCGCCGTTTGAGCCCTCACTTCTCGGGTAGTGCGTTTTCTAAACCCTACCTCATTTCAAGTGCGCCTTTGAGCCCTCACTTCTTGGGTAGTGCGTTTTCTAACCCTACCTCTTTTCGAGTGCGCCGTTTGAGCCCTCACTTCTCGGGTAGTGCGTTTTCTAAACCCTACCTCATTTCGAGTGCGCCTTTGAGCCCTCACTTCTTGGGTAGTGCGTTTTCTAACCCTACCTCTTTTCGAGTGCGCCGTTTGAGCCCTCACCTCTCGGGTAGTGCGTTTTCTAACCCTACCTCATTTCAAGGGCGCCTTTGAGCCCTCACCGACATTTTTCTGGGTAGGTCACCCATAAGAATGAGACCATTCTCCATTTTTTTTTTTACCTGGGTAGGTCACCCATAAGAATGAGGCAATTCTTCCCCCTAGGTAGGTCACCCAAAGAATGAGACCACTCTTCCTTTTTTTCCATTTGGGTAGGTCACCCATCACAATGAGACCATTATTTTTTCTGGGTAGGTCACCCATAAGAATGAGTTCATTCTTCCCCCTGGGTAGGTCACCCAAAGAATGAGACCACTCTTCCTTTTTCCATTTAGGTAGGTCACCCATCACAATGAGACCATTATTTTTTCTGGGTAGGTCACCCATAAGAATGAGACCATTCTCCATTTTTTTTACCTGGGTAGGTCACCCATAAGAATGAGGCCCTTCTTCCCCCTGGGTAGGTCACCCAAAGAATGAGACCACTCTTCCTTTTTCCATTTGGGTAGGTCACCCATCACAATGAGACCATTATTTTTTCTGGGTAGGTCACCCATAAGAATGAGACCATTGTCCATTTTTTTTTACTTGGGTAGGTCACCCATAAGAATGAGGTCATTCCTCCCCCCGGGTAGGTCACCCAAAGAATGAGACCACTCTTCCTTTTTCCATTTAGGTAGGTCACCCATCACAATGAGACCATTATTTTTTCTGGGTAGGTCACCCATAAGAATGAGACCATTCTCCATCTTTTTTTTTACCTGGGTAGGTCACCCATAATAATGAGGCCATTCTTCCCCCTGGGTAGATCACCCAAAGAATGAGACCACTCTTTCCCTTTTCCACTCGGGCAGGTCACCCATCATAATGAGACCACACACGCATTTTTGTATTGGTTATGGGTAAAGGAATCGCCAGATGGGATTCCAAGTTAAAAGAGATCGCCAGATGGGGTCTCGGATAGATTTCCATGTTGATCAAGCTGAAGTAAGAATTCAGAGGATCGCTGGATAAGGATTTTGAGATGACTAAGTTTTGATCATAGTTTTTGGGCTAAGGAGGATTGTTGTAAAAGACAAAGTTTCAGATCAATTAAGCTTCGACCAGATCAGTTTCGGGAGTTCCGTTTTGGGTTTATCTTTATAACACTTACTGCGCAAAACTAATGCTCCGTAAGTATTATAAAGAGGGGGCATCTGTTGTAACCTATTTTTGGGTCCCCATAAAAAATAAAATAAATAGCCAAAAGAGGTTAGAAAAATAACAGGAGGCAGAAGCGCTCAGAAAACAGTCAGAAAAATTGGTCAAGGAATTTAAAAATACAAGGATTCAATTTTTGACAGTATATTCTTGAAGGATGAAAGCTCTATTGAGAAGGAAAATTTGAATTTTGAGGAGAAAAGCCCAAATTTGAATGTTTATGGACTTAATTGGATTTGTATTTGAATTTATAGAGGATTTGATTGCAAGAAAAATTAATTTTTAAGTCAATTTGGGCTTTAATTAGAAGAAATTTAAGTTTTGGGGCCAAAATATATTTTTTAGGAATTTATTAGGTCAAATCAGGGGCTTAATTGCATAAATATTGAAGTTTAATAGCCAATTAAGGACTTAATTGTGAAAATCCAAAACCAGGGACCAATTTGGAAAAGGCACAAAGATAGAGGGGGCTGTTTGGAATTGATTCAGGGGCTTAATTGAAGAAATTGGAAGTTTATTGATCAATTAGGGGCTTAATTATGAAAATCAGAGGCCAAGGACCAAAGTGAAAAACGCGGCCAACTATAGGGGCAGGGACCGAATTTGGCAGGGACGCAATTGAATTTTTTTCTTAAAATCAGGACTCGATTGAAGGACTTAATAGAATAAATGATAAATTAAGGACTGATTCAAAAACAAATGTTCTGGCGCCTTTTTTTTTAAATGAAACGGCGTGTTTTCTCCAAAACGACGCCATTTCATACATAAAAAAAAAAAAAGAGAAGACCGAACGGTGCCTCTAGCCCACCGACCAACCAAGGCCCCACGCCGGTGGGCCACCGACAGAAGCCACTGGCCGACCACCCGCCGCGCTGCCGAAACCGAGGGAGGCCCGCATGGATAGCCACTCCCCGACCAGCCGCTCCTTGGCTCCACGGTGAAGCCACGCCCACTGGCTCTATAAATAGCGCCCAACCCAGCACACCGAGGGGATGAGAACAAAAGAAAAAGAAGAGGAACCCAAAGAAAACTAAAAAACGAAGAGAGAGAGGAAGAGAGAGAAACACCCAACCGAGGAGAGAGAGCCACCAAACACCCAAAAAACCAAGAGAAGAGTGAAAGTTTGACGCTGGGAGGGAATTTAGAAAACAAAAACGAAGAAAACGAACCGAGAGGGCGTCGCCGGATTGTTTGGAAATCACCGTGAGGAGTCGCCGTCCGTGAGCTAGGACGCTGCCACCGCCTCCACCGCAGCACCGCCAGCCAGCCACCGTCTCCGCCGCACCAGGTACGCTTCCTTTCCCCCCTGCATTTTTTTTTCGAAACCTGCATTAGTTCTGGGCCAGAATCGTTCTGCATGCAGGAGGCGGGGGGGAAAATAATTCCCCCCCCCCCGTGATTTTTTTTTTCCCTTCTCTGGGCCAGATGGTGTCTGGCCCAGAACTATGTGGGACGGGCCAGAGGGATTCTGGCCCAATCCGGTGGTCTGGGCTGGGTCCGGCCCAGGCCGAGATTAATTAGTTTGTTGGGCCGAGATCGGCCCAACGACTTTTGGGGCTGGGTGCGGCCCAGTTTAGTTGGGTCGGCCCAGCCCATTTAATATATTAATATATTTATTAAATTATATTATATTATGCATGTATATATATTTTTTTTAAAAAAAATCCGAAAAGTTTTAAAAAAAATATTGTTGTTTTCTTTTCATATATATATATATATATATTTTATATACATTGGTTTGTATTTTTATATTGTGAAGATACAAACTCAGTGTTTAAAATACCCGGTTTTCGTCAAGACATCCAAGCTTTTCAAAGATAAAAAATGTTTGTTTGCTTTCAAAAAATTCTAAAAAAAATTTCCTTAAAATATTGTTGATTTTTCCTGCACATTTTTTTATTTTTTTTTTATATATTGGTTTGTGTTTTTATACTGTGGAGATACAAATTCAGTGTTTAAAATACTCGTTTTCGTCAACAAAAAAAAATGTTTACAAAAAAAAAATGTGTTTTCTTGCGTGTTGCATACGACCAATACTCTAACATGTTTTGAATGTTTCTTTTTTAAAAAAATATATATATTCGAAGCTTTGAAAGTGTGTTTTCGCATTGATTTCTTAAACACAAATTATTTTCTTGCATTTCTGGATTTTACAACATGTTTGTAAAACTCCAAAGGGTATTGGCCAATATTCCAAAAACTATAAAAATCTTATTTTTGGGGAGGAAATTTATTTATTATTCACCGCTAATGTTTGGATAAAGAAATCCTTAAAAGGATGAATATCCAAAATATTATTGGGAGTAATAAATCCGCACACATTCTTGAAAGAAGCCTTGATTATAATCGAGGACATTTCAAAATTTTAATTTTTTTTTACTCCACGGTTTACGAGTCGTGAAAGTATGAAATACTAAGGCAAGATGAGTTTTTTTTTTTAAGAGTTGTGAACTTGCTTAGATTTCTTTTTTTCATTCCTTGCAATTTACGAGTCGCAAACTTTTGAAATACTAAGGGAAAAATGAGCTTTCAAAGCACATGGAATCTCCTTAGATTTCTATCCAAAATCAATTGACGAGACTAGAAAACACCAACACCATAGATTATAAGAGCAAACAAACACCAAGCAGCTTACCTTAGGTAGGGCGTATTAGGGGTGCTAATACCTTCCCTTTACGCAACCAGTCCCTTGCCTTAGAATCTCTGAAAGACCAGTTTAGGGTTCCTAGTGACCAAAATACTAGGTGGCGACTCCAAAAAACCAAATCAGTAAAACAAAACAAAAGTCGCCAATCGAATGTCGCAAAACAATTTTTCCTTTTTTTTAGGGTGCGACAGAGACGATGCTAAAAATGATGCAAATATATTAAAAATGTATTTTTTTGGATTTTCGTTGTTTTTCACTAATTTTTTATTTTTCAAAAATTTTATCAAAAAGATGGGTTAAAAATTAGATAACAACAGATGCCCCCTCTTTAAAATGCTTATGAAGCAAAATTCCTCAATGTTTTGCATATTAAGCTTTGTAAAGAAAACTTGTCTTCTTGTCTTCATAACTTGCTGAATATCTATACATCTAAAGACCTTACTTATCTTTTTAGGTTTCTTTCTCTTTTCCTTCTCTTTTTTTTTTTTTTTTCTTTCTTTCTCTCTTCTTCTTTTTTTTACGGAGCTTACATTTGTTAGGGAAGTTCCCTCACCATGACTTGCATCAACTAGCAAACAAGTATGGTCCTATCATGTATATGCGGTTAAGCTTGGTGCCTACTGTAGTTGTCTCTTTGCTAGAAGGCCAGCAAATGAGGCTGCGAAGCATATCTCTTACGAGCAGAAGAACTTATCATTTGCTCCATATGGCTCTTATTGGCGCAACGTGCGCAAGATGTGTACCCTTGAGTTGCTTAGCAACCATAAAATAAATTCTTTCATGTCCACGAGGAAAGAAGAGCTTGACCTCTTTATTGACTACATTAAAGATGCTTCTCGTGAGCGTACGTGTTGCCGTTGATCTTGGTGCCAAGGTCTCATCTCTAAGCGCTGACATCAGTTGTAGGATGGTTCTAGGAAAGAAATACTTGGAAAAGGAATTTGACGAGAAGGGGTTCAAACCAGTGACTCATGAGGTCATGCGTTTAGCAGCAGGTTTTAACTTGGGAGATTACATCCCTCCAATTGCACCACTTGACCTACAGGGTCTTACAAAGCGCATGAAGGCCGTAGGCAAGGTTTTTGATGACTTCTTTGAGAAGATTATTGATGAGCACATTCAGTTCAAGGACCAAAACAGAACCAAAGAAACTCAGTATCGTATTGCTCGAGACAACATCAAAGCCATAATCTTGGTAAATAGATTTAAAATAACTGTTAGTAAGCAGCACACATAAATCACATGATTATCCTTAAATCCGTACCTTTCTCTTTCAGGACATGCTTGTAGGCTCAATGGACACCTCAGCCGCAGCAATTGAGTGGACTCTCTCCGAGCTCATCAAGCATCCAAGAGTAATGAAGAAAGTCCAGAAAGAGCTGGAAGAGAAAATAGGCATGGATAGAATGGTGGAAGAATCAGACTTGGAGGGCTTGGAGTACTTGCACATGGTTATAAAGGAAGCTTTCAGGCTCCATCCAGTGGCACCTCTACTTGGCCCTCACGACTCAATGGAAGATTGCACCATAGATGGCTTCCTCATCCCGCAAAAAACACGTGTTATTGTAAACGTTTGGGCTGCAGTGAGAGCTCAAAGGGGTTGGTAAATGATCCTGTGTATCACTGGTCTCTGTATCCATGGATACATGGTTAAAGGTAATATCTTCATGTTTATCAGTAGATGACTTAATAACAGGGAATGAGCAGTTGTGTTTTAGAGATGTGTTTTTGTAGGAGTCAGGTACAACATCTGATATGCCACTGTGAGCCAAAACATGTCTATCTTTCTTCACTTTCTTCCCTTTTTTGTATGTATATTTAAGGCCAAGTTTTCTGTTTCGTCTAAGCTTCTTCCTTTTTCTTTCCTTTAGTTCCATTTTCATTACTTCTTGGGGCTCTGCCAGGTCACATATGAAATTAGAGAAGGATTTCTACAATTGGTTCTGGTCTACATTCAAGGTTCTGGCTATTTTGGAGGAGGGCCTTAAAACGTGGTCTGAAGAAGTGTTAAGCCCTATTACACATGAGTTTATGGCCTTGTTGATTAGCCTTGTTCCTTTCACCTAGCCTGTGATGCTTTTTTTAACAAGGCCCACTCCTGTAATTGAATGTGTTGAGACATCGGTGCTGCTATCACTGTCAGTTACCTCTTGCATGTTTTCCTTCAATTTGTTATCATGTGACACTACAGAGGGCGGCTGATATGTAGTAGTGTGCATACGCTGATCTTTTGTCTGGAGGTTATGTGTTTCCTTTGTTTCAGGAAAAAGGCAGGCGGTTTTTGAAATTGTGTCGGTATGATCCAAGTTGTTTGTTGGTCCAGTGTGTCCTTGACAAAGGATGAGAGAGAAATCGCTATCCGTATCCGCCTTCTGTTGCTCTTTTAAAGTAATATCCATTGCCCAACGGTTACCGCCAGGGTCAGTAATCTTTGTGCCCGCTGCCGTAACCTCATCTGAAGTTGCAAATTCACTGCATGACTCTTAATCTATTGTTTGAATCCCTCTTGCATCCATTGAGTGTTTGATTATAGACAACAGAGGACTAAAATCCGGTTTCATTTCCATGATTGAGATTTCAAAATTCGTCGCCATCTAAAACCAATAAAACACGTTCATTTAGAGTCTCAAATGAGGTTGTGCTCAACAACACTTTTACTCTCGTGAGAGATCCTTGGCTCACGCTAGTAATGTCATATCCAACCATCTTCCCTGCTTTCTGAATAATGGATTCAATACATCTGTGGTTCTATCCTATCAAAGGTAATCCTAGTATAGACACCCACACAAATCTATTTATAGCTTTAGCTCCCTTTTTCCATGGTTTCAGATGAGAGAATGATGTTTCCAAAATAGAGGATCCATTTACCAGCTCTTTCTCCATAAATTCTCTATTTGTAAAGGTGATGACTACTTGGCTTGCTCTTAAAAAACGAAAGCCAACTTTCTGCTTGACATTTTTAAGAACCATATGCTCAAGGTGAGCATAGTCCATGTCTGTGGCTATGAATCCCACTAAACTTCTTAGAAGCCATTCCTTGTCATCGGGGATAGACTAATAAACCACCGTCTTCTTTGGATGCTTTGTGACAGAGAGAGCTTCAGCAAAGGTCCGCGTGTCCTTGAAGCTGAGTTTGGGCATGGTTTTTTGTTGTGGTTTTATAACAAGGTCTTGTTTTTTTAAATTTGGAGGCTTTTGAAATCTGACTGGGTTTGCACGAATTTTATATGAATCAAACCAGATAAGGTTCAAGCTGTCACAAATGTCTGATTCTTTTAAAGTGAAGAGGAAGGAAACAAAACCAAACCATCTCCCTTGTGATGTTTTTTTCCTGGAGACAAATAAATTGGTAACAAGGCCAATCTTTGAAAGCGTCTTTTTGAGGTCATGATAATCTAACCATGATGGGAAACGTTCAAAAAAGAACTTAGAAGGGGTAAAGGCCTGGAAGGTTGTGTTAGAAGGAGGTTTGTTGTTGGCTTTAAGGTTGGGAGCATGTTTCCTAGTATAGATTACAATACTAAGGGTGAGGATTTGTTTATTGATATGATATATGATTACAATTAACAAATTAAAAGGTATATAGAAACACAATCAAACAATTATGAAAGTAAATTACAATCTTTAATCATTTAAAATCTTTTGATATGGTACTTGATTTCCACCATAATTGATGATTATATTGATTGGATTTCAATCCAAAATGTCTTGATTTGTTTTCTCAGCATGCCCTTTCAAACTTTTGGATATTTTAAAGAAAAATCTTCATGAGTGTGAAATAGATAATATTGAAATCTTAATGATTATTTTGAAAAAAATTGACCTCGATAAACCAAGGTTATTCAAGCCAATAACAATAAAAGAACAAAATAATAAAAGAACAAAATAATTCTACGAGACCATATTTAACTGTACCGTCTGCTATAAAAAATCAAAGTCAAACCTTATTTGAGTTTTTAACTTAAGAAATATACAAGAGAAATGCCATGAATGGGGTAGTAAGAAAATATCTCCAAATTGTGATTGTAAGGACAACAAAAAAAATAAAATTGTGGGATATAGTCTAAAACTTTTCATTAAATATAGGTTGATGGTAAGTATGATGATGGAAAAAACTTTTCATTAAATATAGCCTAAAACTTTTCATTAAATATAGTCCAAATATGATTTTTGTTTTGTACGGATGTAAGTATGATGATGGAAAACTATGAAACTAATGGGCGATGGAAAATCATGGGCAATAGTCAAGCAAAAATTGTTAAAGAACTTCAGTATATGCGCTTTATTTCTTTTTATAATTAATGATTGTATTAATTAGATTTCATATCAAAATATACAATTTTGATTTGTTTCTCGATAATTTTATTATTTCTTAATCAAATCACATGTTTTAACACATGGTTAATAATGAAAAATAAGACAATCTTTTAATTTATTATTTTTTGGTCACACTTTTTATTTGCTTTGACATTACATCTTGATGTGCCAAGACTGCCACGCAAAGTGGGCATCATAGATGGCTATTGCAGAAACTAGCAAGGCAGAAAACAATTGCAGAAAAGAAAACCATTACAGACCCCTCTAGCCTTGCTTCCATGAATTTCCTTGCAATCCGAATCACAATTCATAGCTATGCACTCATTCGTGGGGAATGAACTTTTTTTACAAAGCTTTGCATCCGCCATCATATGCTTGTTTCCTGCGTACACACAATGTAATTTGGTACGTGAAATCACAAATCTTGAATTAAATACTCATCAAAATAACATAAGATTAATCAATAAAAAACATATAGCTAATTTAAGAAACAATAAATATAATAAAAGGAATATTAGTATTCCTTGATGATCATTCAAGTGTTGCAAGAAACTGTTCGATAGAGAAATTGGGATTACCAGCAGTCACAGCAAAGATGAACAGAAGGAGCAGGAAGATCACAGCGACACCTTTCATGTTTGATTTTGGTATCCTTCTCCTTACTCTGTTTTTTTTTTTTTTAATAAGAACACTAATGTGAGTTGTAGTTTAATTTGCTGATATATATATATACAGAGCCATGAGTGGAATATATGGCAAGAAGATCCAATAATTAATTAGAGAAAATTATTGAGTGCGTGCATTATTGGTAATAATATAATGTTTTTGGAGTTACGGGTACAGCAAATCTAAAAACTCAAATATGGAAGCAAATCTCTGTGATTATCATTTTTAGTGTTATTAATTTCATTTAATAAAAATAACAGGCCTGCACTGCTACTAATACATCATGTGCTTGTAATTCCGCATTGCTTAATCTAATAATTTCATTAACTAGTTAGAGCCTACAGATGACATTCCTCACTTATCATGTGTGAGATCTTCTTAGGTTTGTCATCTTGACTTTGTCTTCTTAACAATTGATCTGTGAGGTTTTCCTAAGTTTTTTTTTTTTTTTTTAAATAAGAAAGTGAGGCTGCCCTAGCATCTAAAAACTATACCTTAGAGTCCGATTAAATTTTTAGATATATTTCTCCATTCATATCTATCCATTTATGGACAAAAATAAAATATTAAATTTTATTTTTATAAAAATATCTTTTGATTTTAAAAAGCGATTTTAAAACAATATATACTTTGTTAAAAAAATCAGATGATTGAAAATAAATTACAATCTTCAATTTTTTAATGTCTTTTGACGTGGTACTTGATTTCCATCCTAGCTAGTGATTGTATTGAATGAATTTTAATTCAAAATATATTATTTTGATTTATTTTTTCAACATGCTTTCTTAAATTTATGGATATTATAAATAAAAATCATCATGAGTTTGATATCTATATTTAAAAATAATATTACAATCTTGATCATCATTTTTTTTTTAAAAAAATAACCTTGATAGGCCTAGGCTATTTAACCCAATAACAATCAAAGAAAAAAATAATTCTATAGGGTCATGTATAACTCTAACATAGGCTCGAAGTCAAACTTTACATGAAAAATGCCCTGAATAGCATGGTAAAAAAATATATCCAAATTATAACTGTAAAGACAATTAAACACTAAAACACTAAACAATAAAACAATTCAACTCTAAAACAAAACAAAAGTAAAAAAACATATTAAACACAAAAAAAAACATAAAAACTTAAAAATTCTTGAACAAAATTAATCAAACACCAAAAAAATAAAGAGCACGAAGAACACCAAACATGAACTCAACAACAAGGGTTCCAAATCAGATAAGATTTGGTTAAAACAAAGGCATATACATGTTGAAAATCATACAGGGATCAATAATTTAGCATCCAATCACTTTAATTTGTACTTAAACATCATGATTTTTGTTAAAATAAGTTTCAGTTCAAAATTGAAACTTTATGATTAAAAGCAATTGAAATCATGTTATTGATGCAAATAAACATTAGATTATTTGTTACCGATGCATAAAAAAGGGTTATAAAAAAATAAATAAAACAAAACAAGTCAAAATCATGTTAAGGCAATGTTCTTGAGAAGAGCACGAAGAACAAATAAAGAACATTCAACTTGAACCCAACAACATAGTTCTCAACCAAATATGGACAAACAGAAGCACATACATGCTAGAAATTATGCAAGGATCAATAATCTAGCATCCATTCACTTTGATTATCAATGAATCACCACAATTTGACCAAAATGAATTTTCATTCAAAACTAAAACCTTAGGATTAAAACAATTTTATCATGTTATTGATGCTAATAAACACTAGATTATTGGTTAATTATGCACAAAGAAGGTATATGTGCAAACAACTGCACCGAAATTGGTCCAAATAAAGGGGGTAAGGCAATGTTCTTCCCAAGAACACGAAGAGCATTGCCTATAACCCAGCCATTGCCTAGAAAATTAACTCAGTAACCTAGTCACTATCAACCCTAAGAATTGGTATATGTGATGTCTAAAACATGCTTTCTTTATCAAAACAAGTCACCCTAACATAAACAAACATGTTTGAATCTAAAAAACTAATAAAAAACATCAAAAACCAAACATGAAATACCAAATAAAAAAAAACTAACAATCTAAATCAACCTACATGTTTATGCAACATGGATTCAAAATTGATTTTCTAAACCTATTTTTATGCATGAACAGGCTCAACAAGCTAAGGATAAACAATCATGCTTTAAACATGCATAACTCCAACTAAACCAAAGCTTAAAATAACATTTATATATCAAAAGGAGAACTTAAACAACAATTTTAATACATTAAAAACATAAAGAAAACTTTAAAATAACTTCATTAAACATAAATCAAAGCAACAAAGAGGTGAATGCCACATTACTTGTTAAGCATTCAAAACTCTTTTCTTATGCTTGTAACTATAAACATTAAACAAAACTAACAATAAAAACAACAAAAAAAAGTCACAAAGGACTTGTGGGTCTGCTATGTATACCTAGAACAACTACATTCTCTTGGTTTTTCTTTGGAAAATTTTGCCTCTCTCACGCTTACAAATCTTTAAGAAAACTTGGATTTTTGGTCCTAGATCTCTAACATTATATTTCTTACTATTATTACTCTTTTTTTCCTTCTTTTTTTCCCTTTTTTCTTCTCCTTTCTAAACATGCTTGAGGAGGGGTATTTATAGGGTTGTGAGAGGTCTTAAATCCATTTCTGGCCTTTTCATCTTGAGAGGAGTGTTGTAAATGCTTGATAAGGATCCATTGATGAGCCTTTGTGTGTGAACGCACGAAAACCAAATTGATTTTTGCAAGATAGTTGCATTGTTGAGGATGACTGAGTTGCTCACTTTCAAGGCTTTGTCAAAGCCATTCTGATGTTATCATCGCCTAAGACCATATGAAGTTTGTTGATCGGATGCACACTTTTCATTTGAATCCAACCTTGCTTAATTTAGAGGTGTATAGCTCTACATTTAGGTGTTTGAAGTTGCTAACTTGATCAACCACAACTGTTAGGGCTGACTGGGTTGCCTATTTTCAAGGCTTCGTCGGAGGAATTCTAACGTAATCATCATTTGAAGTCACCTGAATTTAGTAGAGGAGATGCATACCTTTTATTGAATCCAACCTTGCTCAATTTGGTTGTTTATAGCTCCACATTCATGCATTTGAAGTTGTCAACTTGATCAGCTCCAAGTCTGATAATTGAGTGATGACTAATCATGAACAAGATGTTAAGGACTTCCATTAAAAACTTGGGATTTAAACGTCTAATTTCATAGAAATATGACTATAGAGGGAATGTTCCTCTTATGTTTACAAAATAATCACATGCCATTTAGAGGTCTAGAACTTCAGAATGAGCTCTTGAAAGCCTTGTTAATGGGCTAAAAAGAGACAATGGCCCAAAAAGACCAGGCATAATCTTTGGAACTAGGCTCGGGAGCACCACTCAAGCCTAAAAGGTGCTATGCGCGCTCTCACCACCAAGCCCATAACAAGGTGTTGGGATCATGCTGTGCGCCTGAGCCCACAACAAGATGTTGGGCTTTGGTATACAGCCCAAGCCTAGAAGGTGTTAATTGAGTTCGTGATTATTATTGGCTTATGCTAAAAGCAAACATCTTTCAATTAATTTTTTTTTAATGAATCTTGATCCATCAATAGTGATTAATGGTTTGATGATGGCTAGCCGTTAGGTTTTATAATAAAGAATTACTTGTGAAATACTCAATCACGACAAGTGCACTAACAATAATTCTTAGGATTAAGGCCTGTTTGGGATTATGAAAACGATATTTGCGGTTCAAAATATTTTTCGCTTAAAAATATATTAAAATATTATTTTTAAATTTTTTAAAAAAATCATTTTTGATTCAGGACAATAAAATAATCTGAAAACATTAAAAAAATTTAATAAAAAAAAAATAATTTACATCGCATTTTCAATCAGGCTCTAAGCATGTTTATGTCCAAGTCTATGCCATTTCCCTTACAAAATAAAATGAAAGGCATGCAGCTTTCAGGTCAACGTCTAGAACAAAGATTAGAAATTGGTATCTCAGTTGTACCTGACTTCCTACCAAAAGCTGAAATTAGAAAGAAAATAATGTTACAAGGGTCTCAAGCTTTCCTTTTCACACAGTGGGATATGATTAAGAAAAAACTTTTATCATGTCGAGTTGTTAAAATAATTATGTATCAATAAATATATTAAAATATTTTTGACTTTTCTAAATAGTTTTCTACTTATAAACAAAAATAAAATCTCACTAAATTATATGGTTTGGCTTTAGGTAGATAATAAAATCTCACTAAATTTGTTTTTCACAATTGATCCCTTTCTTCAAATGAAAAAACAAGAGGAAATCCTACAAATTGAAAGGGATTTGAGTGAGTTTTTGGCTAAGGGTTGAGGGAACCAACATCAAGACAATAATCTAGAGAGAATAAGTGAAGAAATTTAGGGATTTAAAGTGAAAATTTTTGACTAGTTAAGAATCGAAACTCACTTTATCATTATGTAAGGGTTTTAAACTCGATTATGTATGTTGAAATGTGGAGAATGAATTTACAATAAATAGAAATCTTGTGTTTAATTTGTAATGGAAATATTGGTTATGCTTTGATTATGAATGTTGTCATTTTGTTGAGAATTGTAGGATTTTGTGTAATGTTGAAGTATTATGGAAAATTATACAAATGAGAAGAAAACTATTCATATTCCTTCTTTAATGTTACATTCGACTAGATTGAGAAAGAAAAGAGAAATTGTCCTGAACAAAAAATAGTCAGCTGTTTTGAGAAACGGCTAGACCGATTTAAGAAAACGATAAGACTATTTGTCAAAATGGTTAGACCGTTTTTCTTACTGTCCAGTTTTGGAAAAAATTTTTATCTTTTTCTAGTTTTCTTTGGTTCTTTTGAGTTTTTTAAGGGAGATGGTAATTGTTTGATTGAATTTAGCATAAAATGTATGTTTAATTATGATGGATCAAACACTTGATGTTAGGTTGTGACAATTATACATCGTTAAAATTTAGAATTTTCAACGCGATTAAATTGAGAATTCAAAATCTATATGGAGAATAAAATTGACTTTTATGGTTGATGAATGACAAATGATATAATGATTCTGCTGGTAAAAAAGAGGCCATAGGACCTATTTAACAACAAGGGACCATTTTGGTGCATGCAAACATCAGGTAGGTGTTCAACATCTTAAGGAGAATTAATTTATTATCTAAGTAGTAGTCATAATTTTCTTTAATTGTATCTTGATCTTAATTGAAAAATGTAACAAGAAAAAAATTGGAGAACTGATTCCCTTGTTAATTAAATTAATGTCTTGGCTAATGGGTGATTTGAGAAATTAATTTTCTGGTTAATGGGATCAATAAGCAATTGGGGAAACAAAATTTCTGGTGAATGAAATTAGTTTCTCGGTTAATGGACAATTAAAGAATCAATGATTTAGTAATAAAATGAATGCCTAATTTAGGTTAAAGATGACTTTGGTGTGTCCTCAAAATTGTACTTGTCGCACCCCAAAAAATCTGAAACGCGGCATCGGCTGGCGATTTTTTGTTCTGTTTTGCTGATTTGATTCTTTGGAGTCGCCACCTAGTAATTCATTGAGGGCTACTAGGAAACCTGATGTACTGGTCTTGTCAGAGATCGCGGGTAAGGGACTGGTTGTGGTTAGGGAAGGTATTAGCACCCCTAACGCACCCTAGTAGGGTTGTGGTTAGGGACTGGTTTTGGAGGCGCCGGCCTGGCGGCTGAGACAAAAAACTTGTAGGGTTTTTTTCTTTGTGTTTTTGGTTCCCTCTCCTCAAAATTACCAAATGAACCTCTCTCCCTTTCCTTTGAGTTTTCAACCCATATTTATAGGTAAAAGTTTGTTCAAGCCTCCAAATTGGTCCCTCAATTTATTTTTATTTTATAAAATTTGATTTTTCTTGTTTTTTTGTATTTTTTTGAAAACGAGCAATATCAACGTCGACTCGATGAGGAAAATCAATGATTTTAAAAATGACGCGTGAAAAGTCGAACGCGTTCGAAAAAACCTTTGAAAATTAAAATTCTTTTTTAGACGACGTTGAAAATGCTAAAAACGATGCAAATATTAAAAACATATTTTTTTTGGATTTTTTGTTGTTTTTCGCTATTTTTGGATTTTCCGAAAATTTTATCAAAAAGGTGAGTCAAAATTTGAGTAACAACAGTTGTCCCCTCTTTACAATGCTTACGAAGCAAAACTCCTCAAAATTTTGCATAGTAAGCTTTGTAAAGAAAGCAAAAAGAAAATGATCTTATTATTTTGGGCAACATGCCCCTTTTGAAGAAAAGTGGTCTATTTTCAGGGGCGACCGGCCCGCACAATCACACTGGTCTACTTTCACGGGCGACCTGCCCACACATACTCAAAGTGGTATATTTTCAGGGGCGACCTGCCCACACACTCACACTGGTCTATTTTCACGGGCGACCTGCCCACACATACTCACTCTGGTCTATTTTCAGGGGCGACCGACCCACACTCTTACACTGGTCTGTTTTCAGGGGCGACCTGCCCACACATACTCACTCTGGTCTATTTTCAGGGGCGACCGACCCACACTCTTACACTGGTCTGTTTTCAGGGGCGACCTGCCCACACATACTCACTCTAGTCTATTTTCAGGGGCGACCGACCCACACTCTCACACTGGTCTGTTTTCAGGGGCGACCTGCCCACACATACTCACTCTGGTCTATTTTCAGGGGCGACCTTCCCTTTTGATTGGGTTTACCTGAGATCCCATCTGGCGATCTAACAAGAACAAAAATCGGTGTGTAGCTCGATCAACCTGAAATCCCATCTAGTGATTCTGCTTGATTAGGCTAAACTGAGATCGCTTCGCCGATCCCTTTTAACCATAACCAAGGTCTGTGTGGTTAGATTGAACTGAGATCCCTTCGCCGATCCCCTTCAACCAGAACCAAAATCCTTTCCAATTAGGTTAAACTGAGATCCCTTCGTCGATCCCCTTTAACCATAACCAAGGAATGTGTAGGGTTGGGTTAGACTGAGATTCCTTTCGGCAATCCCCTCTAACCAGAACCAAAATCCTTTCCAATTAGGTTAAACTGAGATCCCTTCGTCGATCCCCTTTAACCATAACCAAGGAATGTGTAGGGTTGGGCTAGACTGAGATTCCTTTCAGCAATCCCCTCTAACCAGAACCAAAATCCTTTCCAATTAGGTTAAACTGAGATCCCTTCGTCGATCCCCTTTAACCATAACCAAGGAATGTGTAGGGTTGGGCTAGACTGAGATTCCTTTCGGCAATCCCCTCTAACCAGAACCAAAATCCTTTCCAATTAGGTTAAACTGAGATCCCTTCGTCGATCCCCTTTAACCATAACCAAGGAATGTGTAGGGTTGGGCTAGACTGAGATTCCTTTCGGCAATCCCCTCTAACCAGAACCAAAATCCTTTCCAATTAGGTTAAACTGAGATCCCTTCGTCGATCCCCTTTAACCATAACCAAGGAATGTGTAGGGTTGGGCTAGACTGAGATTCCTTTCGGCAATCCCCTCTAACCAGAACCAAAATCCTTTCCAATTAGGTTAAACTGAGATCCCTTCGTCGATCCCCTTTAACCATAACCAAGGAATGTGTAGGGTTGGGCTAGACTGAGATTCCTTTCGGCAATCCCCTCTAACCAGAACCAAAATCTTGTGTATGGTTGGGATAGACTGAGATTCCTTTCGGCAATCCCCTCTAACCAGAACCAAAATCCTGTGTGTGGTTGGGATAGACTGAGATTCCTTTCGGCAATCCCCTCTAACCAGAACCAAAATCCTGTGTGTGGTTGGGATAGACTGAGATTCCTTTCGGCAATCCCCTCTAACCAGAACCAAAAATCCTGTGTGGTTGGGATAGACTGTGATTCCATTCGGCAATCCCCTCTAACCAGAACCAAAAACCTGTGTGTGGTTGGGATAGACTGAGATTCCTTTCGGCAATCCCCTATAACTAGAACCAAAAAATCCTGTGTGTGAAGCTCGGTCAACCTGAAATCCCATCTAGCGATTCCCTTTAACCAAAGCTATATGAGATCCCGTTTGGCGACCTCATCCAACCAAAACAAAAGAATGTGGAAAAAACGGCCTCAATGGGTGATCTACCCAAGTGGAAAGGAGGAAGAGTGGTCTCATTCTTATGGGTGACCTACCCAAGGGGAAAAAATATGAAGTGTGGTCTCATTGTAATGGGTGACCTACCTAGATGGATAAAATATGATGAAGTGGTCTCGTTATGATGGGCGACCTACCCAAAATAGAAAGAATGTGAAGTGCGACCTCATTGTCATGGGTGACCAACCCAAATGGAAGATGTGATATGACAAGTGTGAAAAATAGGACTTACCTGGCGAAGACTTGAGGGGATGACAGAAGATGGGCTGGAAAACCTGGTGCTTCCTGATAATCCCCGATCATAGGGTTTGAAAACTCGGCGTTTCCTGACAGCAAGGGTTGAAAACTCGAGGCTTCCCGATTGCAAGGTTGATCTTTTCATTTCTTTGGGATTTCCCTAATGGTAGGGTTCATCCCATCTTCCCTTTTATTCCATGATCAAAACTGATTCTTTATTATCATCACCATAATGCTTCTTTCTTTTTCCACCATCTTGCTGGACCTCATTAAGGATTTTCCTGTAACAATTCAAAAATATGTGCAAATGTTTTTTTTTTTTTTTTTTTTTGAGGTTAGATGACATGCATGCATCCTTACCTGATTTGAAATATAGGTCCCCCCTCTTTGATGCTCCATCTTCATAGGGTGCCTTTGTTTGCATTCCAAAGCTTTCCTCGTTCTTTCGATGTATTGGCTCATTCATGTGCTAGCCATCCACTCAGCTGTATATGCAGTGCCCATCCCGGGCTGTCTTCGACAATTACTGCTCTCATCGTTCATCAAGTTTGACCCTGCTTGCAAGTGTGGTGTTGCTTGATTCATCATGAAGGATTTTCTCTCCTGGCTTCTTCTAAGAATTATCCTCTGATTGATTGTGTGCATCATGTCAATACCTATCAAGATTGTTAATCAGTCATTGAACTTGACTCTAGTTGAAACAGTACTCTTCAAGTACATGTTATCATCAGCCTTCTTGGAACTCATCCAGTCATCCAGACATGCATCTCATAGCTTGCAGTACAAAGGCTCATGGTTGTATGCTCCGTGCTCTTCTCATAGATTCCTTTCAACTCTTCTAATCAGATTGTGAAAAGAAATGTCTCAGCCTCATCAATGATGTTGCTTTTTATCACCCATACTCATGCGGTGAAGCGCTCATCTAGCTTCAGAACAAGTTGTCCCACAATCAGTCTTCGAGGTGGGTGCCTTTCCGACATTCATTCAGTGCAGTTGTGTGAACATCTGTCTATAACCATGTTTTAAAGAATGACAATATGAGATTGTCCTTTAAGTGCAGCATTGTTCCACAGTCAGTCTTGGTGGTGTGCATCTTTTCACCATTCAATTACATTCATCTGTGTATCTTCATCGATTGCTAACCATGTTTCAAAAGATGATGATATGAAAGTGTTCTTCAAGTACATCCTTGTTTCTCCATTGCCGGCAGGGTTCACTGGAGCATGGGCCATTTTGGAATGACATTGCCCCCAGTATGATCTGAATGTGCTTGTTCATTGATTATCTGTCTTTGAACATCATTGTCTTTAGTTCACTGATTCATCATTTAATCATTGCCTCATAGCTGATCTGAGCACTGCTTGTTTTTCCTTTTCAAGGTCTACTGTATTGCCCCCAGCTGCTCAACTTTTCAAGGAGTGTCGAGGACTTCAATGTCATTTCTATCAACGATTTTGCATACTCAATCAATGTTCTTCTATGTTTGATAATCTTCCTTGTTCTGCAATCAACTCTCATATTTCAAAGATCATGTCTATTCAAAGTCTAGTTTGTTGAAATGAAATCAGAGATGTCTTTTTTGAAAATCTTTTGAAAATCAAGCCTTTTGATCAAAGACCCAACACACGTTATTCGAAATACACAGTCCTTTGATTGTCTTGTATTTTGAAAACAGAAATCGACCCGTTGTAAGATTAAAATGGTATTTTCCATGGTTCTTTGTGTCCATTTTAAACTCTGATTTTGGGTATATCTTTTGATGGTCTGCGATGAGATGACCTTCTGTGAATTTCAAGGAAAACAACAGGCTCAAGTCAAAACTTGAGGATTCATGAAGGAAAAATGTTTTGTTTTTTTAGCAATAATTTTATCAACATGCATAACGACCGGTAACTTAATTCATGAAGCCACGACTCTTATGGAAAAACTCTTCAAGTTTTGAGAGCGCCATTTATCGATTCAAATTGCTTGCTTGATTAAAAAGGGCTTTTAAAAGCGTGTAATGCAGGCTATGGTTTATGGCTGTGAAAGAAAGGAATTTCAAAGGCTCAAGAGGTGTTTGAGGGTTTCAAAGACCTAGGATCAACATCAATTATTCATCAACTCGTTTTCTATTGTTGTCTTTGTTGAGGAAACGACATAGAACCTTGTTAACCTCAAAGATCAAACTTCTATTAACATAAGTCATAATGCAAATCCACATTTCCATGGTGAATAACCAACCTTAATCATCTGATCACATCAGAGGCTTTGTAATGGATACCAAAAGTCACGTTTATAGCTTAGTCTTTTTCTGGTATTGACTTTTGTTGTGCCTTTCTTTGATTGAAATTTCTTTTACTCTTCCTAGACTTGATAGGCGTTTTCCTTCCTTTACCTTTGACTTGTATTTAAGTGAAGGCAATTTCAACTTCCTTTTTTTTTTTGTTCTTTTTTTTTTCTCATAGCCTTCCTCAAAACTTTCTTATATGCCCCCAGTCTATGTGTCTTCTTCTAGCTCTCTCTCAATCATTGGACTTTTGTTCTAAGCCTTCCCTTTTATCCATTAATCATATCGATGCCTTAAAAAATCTCTCATTTGCCCCCAGTATGGGGGTGTGATCCTAGTCAGGGTTTTTATGAAAAAAATATTCTATCCAGCTCAAAATGGGACTACAAGTGATATAATTTTTAGAAAGTGAAGGGATATCAAAGATGGCCTTTTCTCATTTCAAGCAAGGTCGGTTAGAACCGATAAATTTTGACCCCATCCAGTGTAATGATTTGGACTTGTAAGAAACATGATTCACGAGTCCATAACTATCGAATCCACTACATGCCATTATGCATACTGTTAAAACTTAGCTATATGATGTGTGGTTCAGTTTCAGGAGGTATGAGTTCAAAATTGTTTAGTCACCTCATGTTATTTTCAAGCATCGAGTCATTTCTGTAATCAAAACACTTTTAATCTTCCGGATTGATTAACCTTTATCGCATGTTGGAGTTTGGAAAAAATATTTTGTCAGGATAAAATGCTAAACATCTGTTGATTTCAAAACAATAAAGAGACAAAAGCAAGACATGTTTCATTGAAGGATGAGATGTGATCCTAAACAAAATACAGAATTCCATAACAATATGATTGACTATTCATCACCATTCTTGAATCAGCTTTTCTGGCAATATCTGAGTTTTGCCAAGCACTTTTGATCACATGTCATTTTGATGATGTTCGGGGGACAATATAGCCAATGACACCCTCCTTTGCAAGCTCCACTTGTCCCTTGCTCACCAACTTTGAGACTCGCTTCTTGAAATTCTTGCAGCTGTTGAATTGAAATGGTTGAGGACCCCACCATGACATCACATCTCTTGTCTGGATTAAACCACCTAGAAAATGGTGGTTGCATGGGATTTTTCGGAGTCAGGTAAAAGTCTGGAATCTAGCAGATGCTGGCAAATAAACTCCCGTGACAACTATTCAATTGAAATTCTTGCAACTATTCCATTGAAATGGCCGAGGACCCCACCATGACATCACATCTCTTGTCTGGATTATACCACCTAGAAGATGGTAAATGAATGGGATTTTTCGGAGTCTAGCAAAAGTCTAGAATCTGGCAAATTCTGGTAAATAAACCCACATAGCAAAAAATGTCTATCTTTGGCAAAGACATTAGAGTAGTCGATGATACAACAAGACTTGTTTAGACCAACATAATTAAGGTTTTCCATCGTCAGATTCTTCTTTTGATTCATCTCTCATCGTTTCTCTGGAATCCTTGGCAGAACCTTCAATCTTTCCCATCTTGATAGCTTGTTCAATTTTCGGCAATCCACACAGCTTCATGTCAACCTTCCAATGTTGTTGTTGTTGTTGTTGTTGTTGTTGTTTTAGGACTGTTGGAAACCTCTCAATATCTAGGTAATCCTGGCGGTGCGCAAATACAAAAATGTATGGAATCATGTATTGTCAAAATTGGAAGAGAAACTGATGAATCCACAACTCCTCTATTTCCTCTTTGATTCCTCACTGACGGTGCAGCAAACAACCACTTTTGCGTTTTAATGCCAATATTGGTAGGAGAAAATTATGGACAATCTGAAACCACTGCATCCCTTCTTGGATTTCCCATTTACAGATCCACAAATAGATTCTTGCCGAGAGATCTTTGCAACGTTAAAGTTTGATGTCTGCTCATGTTTTTCAAACCAAGTCTAGCTCTTCAATCTGCTACAGTTTCTTCGTGCTGAAACTGATGAGAGAAATATTTGTAGCATATGCAATTAGTAAATCCTCTCTTGCACTCTCAACTTGCAGCATCATAAACAGATTTTTGTAGAGAGAGCTCTGCCACGTTGAAGTTCGACGACTACTCATATTTTCAGACCAGGCCTGACTCCTCTGCCTAGTACAATGTTTTGCTCGTACCACTGGTGGGAAAAAATTTCAAAGCATATGTAATTAATACATCCCTTTTGCATTTCCCATTGGTAGATCCACAAATAAATCTCTACAGGGAGAGCTTTACCACGTAGAAGTTCAGTGTCTAATCATGGTTTTTCAGGCCAACATCTTGTGCTGTTGAACTGTAATTGAGCTCATAATTGAGGTAACTTCAAAACAGACTAATGCACCATATACAGGAGGCTAATAGTCATTTGGTTCCATTAGATGACGTGGAGGCGATGAACACTTAACAATGCAACTGGACAAGAACTAGAGTTGTCATTAGTTGATGACTGAAGGCATTGTTGCTGTTGTTCATGACTGAAAAGGAGAGGCAGCTTCAATTGGATGTGGACAAGCAGTGTTCCCACAGAAGTCTGTGCAGACATTCTCTTTCCATTTGATGTTCAACACTTGTTCGAGCAGATCTGAGTTTAGCTACTTCATCTTTGATGTTCTCAACCTTGATCTAATAGTGAGCCTCTATCTGACATCTTTCTTCACCTCTTATCATTTTTCTTCAATCACGTGCAGCACAGCTTGTGCGGGGGACCTACCTTTCAACCCGGTACATGCATGATAAATGTATGAATATGTAATCTATATGACGAACTCGCCCTTCGAGGGGTGACATATGGTCGCAACTCTTGTATGATGAAACAAGAATCTTGATTCTTGCACAAACTCTACAATGAAAATTTTCTGAGCGACGGTCATTGTGTCACCCATAAGTCTGGAGTTCAAGATGCTTCAAGAAGGGCTTGCTCGGATGCAAAATAATGTTTACGGAGCATACATCCTAAAGACAGGTTCTAATCTTTTTAAGTGAGACAAAAGGTAGGTTTACTATTTGGTCTCTAAAAAGGGGCTCTTGTTGTCCCAGTGATTGCCCTCGTGGAGGCAATATGGGGGCTTGTAGGCAATGAGATGGCACGTGTCCAACTATTACCAGTTTAAGCACTCAACGAAGAGTTGGGGTTTACACAAACTTAAACCTTGACTAAAAGTCGTAAGGTAAGCTGCTAGTCCCCCTCCTAACCTGAAGCTGGTGTGTGCTTAAAAAATTAACAATGTGATGCATGAGATAATTCTACAAAATACATGGATAAAACAAAAATAAATAACAAAAACACAAAAACACAAAAACATACACATCAAATATACAAAGCTTAGTCCAATAATGTTGAAAACAATACCTTCCCCAGTGGAGTCGTCATTCTGTCGCACCCCAAAAAAATCCGAAGCGCGGCATCGGCTGGCGATTTTTCGTTCTGTTTTGCTGATTTGATTCTTTGGAGTCGCCACCTAGTAATTCCTTGAGGGCTACTAGGAAACCTGATGTACTGGTCTTGTCAGAGATCGCGGGTAAGGGACTGTTTGTGGTTAGGGAAGGTATTAGCACCCCTAACGCACCCTACCTGAGGTAAGCTGCTTTGTGGACTTGATGTGTTAAAGAAGTTTTAAAAATTATGTTCTTTCATCGAATTTTAGAAATACAACTTACATGTAAGTTCATGATTCTTTATCCGTGATTAAATCAGAATATTAAATTCTTCTTTATTCTTGCAATTTTATCATAAAAAAAACAAACATTCATAAACAAAAATACACACCACATTCACTTTCAAGCTTCATGGACTTGATGTGATATTAAAAATAAAATTTTAGCCCAATTCTAAGGCTTTGATAAATCAGTTATTACTTTTCCAGACTATATGTAGATACATGTTCTACATTTCTTTTCTTTTCTTTTACATGTTCTTTTTGTGCATCATATTACAAAAATTATAAAAAATTAAACACTAAACAAAAAATTACATTACATAATTTAGAAATTACAAAATAGTCCCTAAACTCCCAAAATTGCAGGGAAGCCCTTCATGCATGCCGAAACAGTGCCGGCACGTCTGGTCCACGCGCTGCTGCGAACAGACCCGCACACCAGCTGGATCTGGCTCTACTCCGTCTCCTCTTCCCTTCTGCACTGGCAGTGAGGGGAAACAACACCTGTAGAACCAAACAAAATCACATCCAGTCGATTTTAATTTTTCGGGTCTAGATCCAAGGATCTGTTTTTTTTTCTTCTCCTTTTCAGGTCTGCATCACTGCAGAACTTTCGTTTGTTTATATCTCCTTCTCCTTCACTTAAGGTGGCCGGCAGCTGGGTGGCGCTGCAGTGTTTAGAGGGCGGCGGTGAATCGGTGGGGCTGTTCCTGGCTGGTCGGTGAACCTGTGGCCGCCGTGTCTCAGTTGCAGTTCGCGACTGCTGAAGGGGTCAGCGGTGAGGAAATGGACGGATGGCAGATCTGACAACCGGAGCTGCGGGTGCAGCCGTGCGTGGGGGAGGAGCTGCAGACGACGCCTGCTTCGGTCACTGATGGGGAAAGAGACGTTGTTGTTGGCCTGTGGGTTGGAGATCGGTGGCGGCGGCTGCGGTGAGAGGAGAAAGCTCCCTCCTGTCCGGCGTGTGGTTGAGAGCTTGCAGTAAGGGAGAGAGTGTCCGGCCGGCCAATCAGTTGAGGTAGAAAAAAAATAAAAAAATGGGGGATGGAAGCCTTGTGGCTGCTGGAAAGACCGATTGAAGAAGAAAAACCAAAGTTGAGGGAGGTGGCGTTTTCTTCAAAAGAAAGGGGAAGCTGGCCGGTTCTTTTTTTTTTATTTCTTGTGGGTGAGGGGTGAGTTGAAGATGAGAGTGTGCTGGTTTCCCTTTGGATCTAGAGTGAACGGCTGGAGAGAAAAAACAATCAGGGTGGGGGGCGGCTGGTAGCCTCTTCGTGTGAGCCGCTGCGGAGAGGAAGAAAAAAAAATCAGATGAGGGGGGCTGGGGAGGTGCCGGCCTGGCGGCTGAGACAAAAAACTTCTAGGGTTTTTTTCTTTGTGTTTTTGGTTCCCTCTCCTCAAAATTACCAAATGAACCCCTCTCCCTTTCCTTTGAGTTTTCAACCCATATTTATAGGTAAAAGTTTGTTCAAGCCTCCAAATTGGTCCCTCAATTTATTTATTTTTATAAAATTTGATTTTTCTTGTTTTTTTGTATTTTTTTGAAAACGAGCAATATCAACGTCGACTCGATGAGGAAAATCAATGATTTTAAAAATGACGCGTGAAAAGTCGAACGCGTTCGAAAAAACCTTTGAAAATTAAAATTCTTTTTTAGACGACGTTGAAAATGCTAAAAACGATGCAAATATTAAAAACATATTTTTTTTGGATTTTTTGTTGTTTTTCGCTATTTTTGGATTTTCCGAAAATTTTATCAAAAAGGTGAGTCAAAATTTGAGTAACAACAGTACTATTGACATTTGATAATTATGCTGCATAAATATATATATTAAATTACCGTTGAATGTAAAGTTTATTGCATTATATATTAAATAAATTTTCAGTATCTCGAGTTGTGTAGTAGATTCATGAATTTATATCTTTTTGTTTAATCAAATGATTTGTTTGGGAGAAAAAAAAATTCTAATATAATTCACAACCAAAAAGAAAAAAAATGTATTTACATATCTAACTTAATTATGGAGGATGAATCTAATGTAATTGTTTTTAAATCATATCTATAAGTTTGTTGTACTTCTTTTTTGATATACTTTTACTTTTAGGAATTAATAATTGTCTTGTATTATGATGTAACTAATTTAATTGTTCTTTTATTTGTAATATTCATCGAATGATATAATAGTTGTTTTATTTGAGTGGATATTGAAGAAAATAAGAGGTTGTTCTTATGTTTGGGCCAAAGAAGTCCCAAATGGTAGGTTAAATGTTGGAATTTTTTTTAGAATGTTAAAAGTATTTAGGTGATGACTTGGTATTAATAATATGAAGTAACCTCTACTAGATTTTTGGCTGGAAAAAAAAATACCCTAATTTCTGTTAAGAATGCATTCGATTGTATAAAATTTAGGGTTGTTACACGACAAATCAACTATATCCAAGGAGAAGATAATCTGATCAGAGATAGTGAGATATAAGAAATTACATATTTGGAGGAAGAGAATCATCAATCGACTCAACTCCCAGGTTTTTCACACGTACCCATGACTTCCCTTACAGTTGTTGCAAATGACAGCTTTAGTTGATACCCTCAGCTGCTTTGTTCCTCATGTTCTCTCTACTTTTCTCTCTTTTAGGTTTATATTGGAAGTTTTGTTTTTGTTTTTTTGGCATAATAAATGCATAATAATTGAAAAAAAAAATTAACATTCTCATAAAAAACCATAATATTATTTAAGAACTACGGAAAAAAATTAATAGCAACTTAAAAATCATGCTAAGTACTTTACTCTATAATGAACTTCAATGGAAAAATACTTGAAAAAATTATAGAAAAATGTCAAGCGTTTGAGCCAAAGAGATATATGAGGCATATTTGTTTAACCCAATGTAAGAAGGCCTAGCACCCATGGCACTACTTGAACTAGCCCACTCTTATGAACTTTTTTTCTTCTAAAGGATAGATGACATGTGAATCTTTTATTTTTAATATAAATCAGATTATGTGTTGTCTTCCTACTTGGATGCTGATCGGAGTTTGTTTTACTTAGTAAACCTAATAAATTAATTTATCAACTTAAAACATTTTTAAATTACTTAAAAGACACAAAATAAATTAAAATTAAATTTTTTTTTGATGAATCTTGATCCATCAATAGCAATGATTAATGGTTTGATGATGGTCAGCTGTTAGGTTTTATAATAAAGGATTATTTGTAAAATAAGTGCACCAATAATAATTTTTGGGATTAAGGCTTGTTTAAGATGGTCATAATGATTGCGGTTTAAAATATTTTCGCTTAGAAATATATTAAAATAAATTATTTTTATTTTTAAAAAATTATTTTTAATATCAGCATATCAAAATGGTATGAAAACATTAAAAAATATTTTTTAATAAAAAATAAAAATTTAAAATTTAAAATAACATATTTTACATCGTGTTTCTAAACATGCGTCAATTTTTTTGTGTCCAAGTCGATGCCACTGCCCTTACAAAATAAAAGAAAAGACAGTCAGCTTTCAGGTCATTTTCATTCCAGCAATGTTCAGTTAATTTTGCTATAACATAACTCATGTGTGCATGTGCCGAGGTTGTACAAGTGCGAGCTTGACAAAGCTAAGATCTCTTTTTTGAGTAAGTTCCTATCTCTTAATTCTTTTTTCCTTCCTAATTTATATGAGCCTGAAACATTGGTTTAGAGGATAAATTGTGTTTGGTAGAGTAGAAATTATTTTCCCTTGTCTGAGAGGATGGAAAAGGTGCTATCATTACTAGAAAATCGACAAAACCCAATAAAATTACTGATAAAATTTATTTTTTTTCTTAGGATACGATTAAGAAAAATAAAACGACCTAAAGTAGCATCAACAGTTTAATTTATCATTACCGTTTCCGTTCACTTGAGAGCTGTTCATCTCTCTGGTCTAGCCTTAGAGCAAATAGTCACAAAAAAAAAACTGTCGTCCATGACTATGTCTTTTTTTATCTCCCCAAATTAAATGGATAGAATGAGGGAATGATGATATGGTACTTTCTTAATTATTAATTTACATCTTTTCCCTTCTCTAACCCTTCGTTCTCCTGTAAATCAAAGCATACGATATAATTTTATTCTTTTTAATTTCACTCTCTTTTTCTTTTTTAATTAATTAAATATAGACAAGGACTGGATACTTAATGTACAATTATTTATACTTACGCTCTTCCGCTGATATGAAAAAATTTTAAATTTTTTGTATGGTTTGTTTTTTATTGTGTTTGAAGTGTTTGACATTATTGCTATTGTTGAACATGTGTTTTTTATACTAATCGATTCGGTATGTTTGACTTGTAATACAATATGAAGTAACCCCTGTCGACGTACGTACATACATACGTACAGAACAAAAATTAGAAATTGGTATCTCAGCTGTACCAAAAGCTGAAATTAGAAAGAAAATAATGTTACAAGGGAATCAATTTGTCCTTTTCACACAATGGGATATGAATAAAATAAAAAATGTATCATGTCGAGTTATTAAAATAATTATATAACAATTTAATAAATATATTAAAATATTTTTGACTTTTCTAACTGGCTTTCTATATATAAACAAAAATAAAATCTCACTAAATTATGTGGTTTGACTTTAGATAGATAATAAAATATCACTAAATTTGTTTTTCACAATTGATCCCTTTCTTCGAAATGAAAAACATGAAGCTATACAAACAAAGACATTGAATTTATCCCCAGTTTGTCTTCTTCCTGTTATCATCTCCCTCGTTACGACTATATATGTGTAGCTAGCATCTTCTCTATATGAAGCAAGAGTTGGATTTAGGTTTGCTTTACTTAAGATAGAGCATAGAGACCAACCTTGATACATTAGACATAGCATGGCTTGGATACTAACCACTCTAGCCTTGATTGCGCTCGCTTTCTTCCTCCGAGCTTGGCTGTCGAAAAGAAAGATTAAGGATAGCAAGTTACCCCCTGGTCCAATAGGATTTCCTATATTTGGTAGCTTACATTTGTTAGGGAAGTTCCCTCACCATGACTTGCATCGACTAGCAAAGAAGTACGGCCCTATCATGTATATGCGGTTAGGCTTGGTGCCTACTGTAGTTGTCTCATCGCCTCAGGCTGCCGAATTGATTCTTAAGACCAATGACCTCGTCTTTGCTAGTAGGCCATCAAATGAGGCTGCGAAGCATATCTCTTACGAGCAGAAGAACTTATCATTTGCTCGATATGGCTCTTATTGGCGCAACGTGCGCAAGATGTGTACCCTTGAGTTGCTTAGCAACCATAAAATAAATTCTTTCATGTCCACGAGGAAAGAAGAGCTTGACCTCTTGATTGACTACATTAAAGATGCTTCTCGTGAGCGTGTTGCCGTTGATCTTGGTGCCAAGGTCTCATCTCTAAGCGGTGACATCAGTTGTAGGATGGTTTTAGGAAAGAAATACTTGGAAAACGAATTTGATGAGAAGGGGTTCAAACCAGTGACTCATGAGGTCATGCGTTTAGCAGCAAGTTTTAACTTGGGAGATTACATCCCTCCAATTGCACCACTTGACCTTCAGGGTCTTACAAAGCGCATGAAGGCCGTAGGCAAGGTTTTTGATGACTTCTTTGAGAAGAGTATTGATGAGCACATTCGGTTCAAGGACGAAAACAGAACCAAAGATTTTGTTGATGTCATGTTGGACTTCATGGGATCTGAAGAAACAGAGTATCGTATTGGTCGAGACAACATCAAAGCCATAATCTTGGTAAATAGAATTAAAATAACTGTTAGTAAGCAGCACATAAATCACATGATTATCCTTAAATCTGTACCTTTCTCTTTCAGGACATGCTTGTGGGCTCAATGGACACCTCAGCCACAGCAATTGAGTGGACTCTCTCCGAGCTCATCAAGCATCCAAGAGTAATGAAGAAAGTCCAGAAAGAGCTGGAAGAGAAAATAGGCATGGATAGAATGGTGGAAGAATCAGACTTGGAGGGCTTGGAGTACTTGGACATGGTCATAAAGGAAGCTTTCAGGCTCCATCCAGTGGCACCTCTACTTGGCCCTCACGAGTCAATGGAAGATTGCACCATAGATGGCTTCCTCATCCCGCAAAAAACACGTGTTCTTGTAAACGTTTGGGCTATCGGACGCGACCAAAGTGCTTGGACTGATGCAGATAAGTTTATTCCAGAGAGGTTTGCTGGGAGTAACATAGATGTTCGTGGACGCGATTTCCAGCTTCTCCCCTTCGGGGCTGGGCGCAGGGGCTGCCCTGGAATGCATTTGGGACTAACCATGGTTCGGCAAATTGTGGCACAGCTGCTGCATTGCTTTGATTGGGAGCTTCCTAACAACATGTTGCCGGAGGAATTGGACATGACTGAGGCGTTTGGTCTTGTAACCCCGAGAGCAAACCATCTGTGCGCCATTCCTACTTATCGCCTTCACCTCTGATGATGTAGAACAACTAGCGGAAGCTTACATGCTCAGGAGGGATCACCCGAAATTCAAAGGCAATTGAATTTCGGCAACCGGGCAGCCGGGGCGTCGAAAGTCGGAATGCCGCGAAACTCACCGAGTCAATGCGTTTCGACGTTTGGAGTCAAAATCAGGGCTATGCCCCTGATGTCCACCCAATTTTGGTCAAATTCCATCGTTTCGGCCCCGAAATCGTCATTTTTGCCATTTTAGGAAAGTTTTGTTTTAGCCATAACTTTTGATTTCCAAGTCCGAATTGACTTCCGTCAATTCCTGCTTGCTCAGGATTTATAGGCCTTTCATATTCTGCATTTATCTCAAATTTGCCATTTATGGTAAATTTAATGTTTTATGTCGTTTCCTTATCCGTCATGAGTTTAGGTTAGGGTTTTGCTTTGAATATCATTGTAAATCCTCTGGCCGCAACTACTTAATTATTATTGAATAAAACCCTTTGAGTTTTCTGAGAGTTTCCCTCGTTTTAGACAATTTTACGGAATATCGACGTTGGTCGTATTCCTTCGTCGTTTACTGCTGCGTCATCTGATTATGGCTTCAGCAATGTTTCGATTTCTTGTTAATTAATATTCTCTGTTGGAAGTGTGATCATGTAGGGATTGTCTTTCCCTTGGATTCATGAAATAAACTGTAGACTCATATCAGCATAATAATTGAGAATAATAAACAACATCAACACTACATCCTCCATTTTTTCATTTATATATTGAACTTGGATATTGTTAGGGATCGGGGTGCTAAAATCATTGCCTATAGAAAGTGTTAGGATAGTAAGATTTATACAGAAAAAGAAAAAGAGAGAGAAGAAGAAGAGCAGAGAAGGATTCTGTTAAACAGAGAGGAAGAAGAAATTCTGTTTTGATTCATTCTCTAATCTTTTGATATGTTGCAGGACTAGAGCCTTTGATATCTTTACAGAAAGGACTCAACAAAACGTTTAACATGGTTCGCCATGTAGACCCATGATTAAAATTGTTTTGAAATATTAAAATTCCAACCTGATGATAGGATGAATTAAATTAAATTAAAGATATAGAACTTAATAGCAAAGGAGAAGATTAAAAGAGACGAAAGAGAATATGACACTAGTTGTGAGAAAAGAAAAAAGATGGGGATAAAATGAAATAACTAAGTAATATGGAGTCAATATGTGAATAGTAAGAAAGTGGACTATAAATACCGTATTTTCCTTTCTAAAACCGGCAACAATAGAGAAAAAAATGAGGCGAGAATATTTTCAAGTTTCTTTTACAAAACAAATTGAGAGGAAATACAAATTGAAGGGGGTTTGAGTGAGTTTTTTGGTATGGGTTGAGGAAACAACATCAAGTCAATAATCTAGAGAGAATAAGTGAAGAGATTTAGGAATTTAATGTGGTTAACAATGGTTAAAGGACTAATTAATTAGGTTTTAAAATTACAATGACTATCTAATTAATCATTTAGCTTGATTTCCATCATGATTGATTAATATATTGATTGGATTTTAATCCAAAATATATTATTTTAATTTGTTAATTTTCTCCACATGCCCTTTCAAATTTATAAATATTTTGAAGAAAAATCTTCACAAGTCTAAAATAGATAATATTGAAATCTTAATGATTATTTTAAAAAAAGACCTCGATAAACCAAGGTTATTAAAGCTAATAATAATAAAAGAAAAATAATAATTATACGAGACCATATTTAACTCTACCGTGTGCTATAAAAAATCAAAGTCAAACCTTATTTGAGTTTGTAACTTAGGAAATATACAAGAGAAATGCCATGAATGGCGTAGTAAAAAAATATCTCCAAATTGTGACTGTAAGGACAGCAAAAAAAAAAAATACATTATGGGATATAGTCTAAAACTTTTCATTAAATATAGGTTGATGGTAATATGATTTTTGTTTTGTACGGATGTAAGTATGATGATGGAAAACTATGAAACTAATGGGCGATGGAAAATTATGGGCAATAGTCAAGCAAAAATTGTTAAAGAACTTCAGTATATGCGCATTATTTCATTTTATAATTAATGATTGTATTAATTGGATTTCATATTAAAATATACAATCTTGATTTGTTTTCTCGATAATTTCATTATATCTTAATCAAATCACATGTTTTAACACATGGTTAATAATGAAAAATAAGACAGTCTTTTTATTTATTATTTCTTTGTCACACTTTTTATTTGTTTTGACAATATATCTTGATGTGTGTTAGAGAATAATATAAATTATATCCTAGGACCTCATATAACAGCTTAAGCTATTAGGTTGAGATGGTTCTTTGACATGGTATCAGAGCCTCGATGACCAAGCGGTCACGAGTTCGAATCTTACCATCCCTATTTATTTGATAAAAATTAAGCATAAGATAATATGGGTATGTGCAAGTTTCAAGTCCAAATAAAAGCTTTCACTTGAGGTGGTGTGTTAGAGAATAATATAAATTATATATCCTAGGACCTCACCTCACAGCTTAAGCTATTAGATTGAGATGGTTCTTTGACAATGTGCCAAGACTGCCACGCATCGTGGGCATCATAGATGGCTATTGGAGAAACTAGCAAGGCAGAAAACAATTGCAGAAAAGAAAACCATTACAGACCCCTTTAGCCTTGCTTCCATAAATTTCCTTGCAATCGGAATCACAATTCATAGCTATGCACTCATTCGTGGGGTCTGAACTTTTTTGACAAAGCTTTGCATCCGCAATCATATGCTTGCTTCCTGCGTACGCACAACGTAATTTGGCACGTGAAATCACAAATCTTGAATTAAATACTCATCAAAATAACATAAGATTAATCAATAAAAAACTATATAGCTAATTTAAGGAAACAACAAATATAATAAAAGGAATATTAGTATTCCTTGATGATCATTCATGTGTTGCAAGAAACTGTTCGGTAGAGAAATTGGGATTACCAGCAGTCACAGCAAAGATGAGCAGAAGGAGCAGGAAGATCACAGAGACACCTTTCATGTTTGATTTTACTATCCTTTTCTTTACTCTGTTTTTTTTAAAAAAAATAAGAGCACTAATAGGACTTGTAGTTTAATTTGTTGATATATATATACAGAGCCATGAGTGGAATATATGGCAAGAAGATCCAATAATTAATTAGAGAAAAATATTGAGTGCGTGCATTATTGGTAATAATATAATGTATTTAGAATGACGGGTACAGCAAATCTAAAAAATCAAATATGGAAGCAAATCTCTGTGATTATCAGGTCAACCCCATGGAATTGTTTTATTCAATGTTGTCAATTCCGTTCCATTCCGTCTGGAATGGCTGAAATATTTCATACCAATTAAAAAAATAAAACAAAACGAAACAAATTTCATCTCATTTTAAATCTCGATCCATTCCGGATTTTTCGGCTAAATTCCACCCGAAACGTTCCGATTTCATTCCACATGTTCCGTTCCACTTTTGAAAAGTCATTGAATCAAATTGAACCTTGCTCAATTTCATTAATTAAACCACCCGATTATAAAAAGCTCTTTTTCATTACTATTTTCAATAGCAATGATATTAATAATAATATTGAAAATTATTATTACTATTTTCATTAACAATGATATTAATTTTTTAAAATTAGATTTATCACTAATATATATGGTTTATATTCATATTGTTTTTTTTTTCATGTTTATACTTTGTAGGAATTTGAGCAAAACAAGGAATGCTTTAGATTCCATTAGCCACTTGATAACATTGACCTAATTTTATATTTAAAATATTTTTATTAAAATATTTTACTTTCATAATATTTTGATGTTTTGTTTAAGTTGAATTACTTTAAGTTAAAGATCTATTTAATCTTAACTATTTAGAAATATTTTAAATTTTGAAATTATATTTGTTTGGCATTGTGTTTGTATTGCATACTTTATAATTAATTTATCTTGAATTTGAATTATGTTTGTTGAATATATATATATATGAACAATACAACCTCGAAATGGCACGTCAAAACACTCCGAAACTGAAACATTCTATTCCAATTGAAAAAACGAAACACCTACTGAAACAGAATTGACAACCTTGGTTTTATTGTTTCCTAAAACTTCCATGTACAAAAAGACTCTTAATTTTACAAAAATTCTTGGCCTTGGATTTTCTTTTGATCCAATAGCTAACATTTTACATTTAGTTCTTTTGATTATGTATACGTTTTTATCGTCTTTTTAGTTATGATGTAAAACAAGACTAGTCCCCCCGCATTCACATAATTATATTTATATTTTCGGTCAATATATTTATATGATTGATTGAAGAATTGTGTAATATTTATATGAATGTATTGATCGTTTTCTCCTTTGTATATATATTTCAATGGATATTTTATTAAATAACGGGTTGTTAGATTTTACCATTTTTAGTATTATTAATGTCATTTAATAAAAATAACAGGCCTGCACTGCTACTAATACATCATGTGCTTGTAATTCCGCATTGCTTAATCTAATAATTTCATTAACTAGTTAGAGCCTACAGGTGACATTCCTCACTTATCATGTGTGAAGATCTTTTCAGGTATGTCATCTTGAGTATGTAATCTTAACAATTTATCTCATTTCAATCTTAATTCCAAGTGACGTTTAGTAAATTTTGTTTTTTTTTAAAAAAACAAAAAACAAAAGTGAAGCTACCCCTAGCATCTACATCATTGTAATTCATGCCTGGGAAATTACGATCTAGATGGATTGTACCATTTGTTGTTTTAATTAAATGTTTTTTTTATGGTGTTATTGAAATTCAAAGCAATGAGATTAACAAAGTTTTCAAGATGAATGGCCACAAACTGAAGCCTTTCGTCGAGAATTTTGAAGACACTACTGAGAAGGAAGTTAAACTAGCTAATCCAATCTACATGGATGCATAACACGAATAAAAAAATGTCTAGACAAAGACAATAAAAAAAGGCGTTTTAGAAAGGCAACCCATTATGTAAACATTCCACGCACACACAAAAAAGTCAATTTTTTTTATGTTTTATTTTATTCTCGCATTTGATATGACTCACTACCTTACCTTTTGTGCAAATTCCAGCAACGTAAGAAGTCCTACTAGCACCAGCTCTGTCATTTTGAACCACTCTTCAGCAGGACACGGTAGAACAGCAGCGTAAGGACTCCTTCCAGCACCAGCGAATAGAGAGCAATCCAGCAAGTTATGGCAGATATGGAAGTTACTACCAATGGATGCCAAAATATGGCACATTCAACATGTCATCAAGGTAGTTTTCTTTATTTCCCCATCTCTCTTTACTACGTACATTGAGGTCAATATGTCCATCTTAACTGTGGGGGAGGGGCCGTTTGTATTGGCAGCATTGGCAGCAATTTGCTCTATTTTTAGCTTTCCTATTTTGATGAAATAATGCTCTGATTCATGCTTTGTTAGGGGCTATCTATATTGGTAGTATTGGCAGCAATGTGCTTTGTTTTTAACATTTCTATTTTGATGAAATAATGCTCTGATTTATGCTCTGTTTTGGCAAAAAAAAAAAAATTGCTTAATGCACCTTCACATCTTAATAGTAGATTAATTTTTAGGGGGCTAGGTTGCATCTCTAGCAAAATGGAAAGTCATTATGTTTGAAAATGTTGTGAATGTTAATATCATTAACAAATTTTCAATTGTGTTCATAAATAATCATAACATGATTGAATGTTGATCTTGCTTCTTAAGATTGTTTAGTCAAGCTATGTTCTATGGACTAAAATAACTGGGTTTAGTAGACACAAGCTTGTGAGACTTTGAGCCTTATGACCGACACATCTATATTTATCTTTATTTTTGTTTCATGTGTGATTTTCTTCCATTGGTTTTGTTCTCCTAGAACTTGCTCTAATTCTAATCAAGACCATATTCTTACATGCATACATGAACATGATTAAGCCTTTCTTTGTTATGTACCTTATATAGCCTAGCAACCTACCTTTGGATAAAAATGTTCCCTTAAAACCCCTTTTGAGCTAATGGACTTTTTCTTTTATTATAAACCCACATTATAAGCCGTAAACCATACAGTTTCTCACCCAAGCCGTAGGACTAATGGAGCATGATACATCATTATATAAGCATGGGAATACATAAAATAAGTGTGGGGGTGTTATAAATTCAGAGGGTTTATGTCAGGTACGAAAAAAAGAGAGAAAGAAGAGAAAAAAGAGAGAGAAAAAAGAGCATAACAAGCATGAAATTTAAAGAAACGGTCTTGTGAAGGTTTGAAGTTCCTAGAATGTAAAAGATCATCCTTTAGTTCAATCAAAACCTTGTTCTGTTGGACTATTAATCTTCCAATAAAGAAGGATAATGTAGCTTTAATTTTTGCCAAGTTCAAAATGGTTGGAGAGAGTGTTTAATATTCTATGTCTTGTTTTGGGGTATTTTGTTTCATTGGTTTCGGTGGCTTTTAAACTACCTTACCAAAGATTTCCTACCTTGAACCAAGCCACATTGCAACCTTTGGAAAGACCTTATGATTTGTGAAATGTATGTAATCTAAATGGTAGAGACTGAGATGATTCTCAAGCTTATGATAGATCATTTCTATTGGAATGAATTGGAGTGAAACACTAACCTTTCAAACACATGAGAATAAGCAATTATTCTTGTGAGGTCTACGATTTAGTTGTTTTATTCTGAAGTAAAAATGCTTGATAAACAATTTTAAAGTGACTGGAATTTCATTCATGACATGTTATGTTGTTTTGAGAATTTAATTGTTGTTTGATGATGGCATTACATTCTTTACATTGGAAAAGTAAAATTAAAATTATGTTTGAGAACATGCAAAAGCTAAGTATGGGGGGATTTGATAAGTGCAAAATATACATATGTTTTATTCCTTTTACACGATGCTTTTTAATGTATTTTGAAATTATTTTTATGAGTTTGGCATGTAGAAGAGATTTTGTGAATTAATCGTTAAAGATAAGACATTTTACATTTTATGTTTTGGACCTAACTTCTTATGACAAGTTTTTTGCCATGTTAGAGTTCCAGAATGATAATGATGGCTGATTTAATTGAAGTACACATGACAAGCTTTCCAGAAAGGTATTATAGGTAAAATTTCGATCTCATTTGGACCTCGAATCAGACCTGCAAACTCAGGCCAAAATCCTTCTCACAACAGGATTCTCTACTTTCACACTTGAGATTCAAACGGGAATATCTTGAACTTCTGATATCAAAATCAGGCAATTCAAAAACCCAAATTCATCTACACATCAAAGAATACAACTTTTATGAAGGACTCAAAGTCAAATAAAATCATTTTGAATGACAGAATCTGGAAGCAATTTGGTTGGTCAAAATGGGTCCCCTGATCTGATTCGGAAACTAACGGTATCGAGCATCCTAATATGGCTGAGAGTCTGACATAAAAACAGTGGGTCTAAAGACCCAAGAAAGGTGCAAATCGAGCCTTTAACATGTCATGAATGAAAGAATATAGCTAGGATGGTCAGATATTGCAAGAAACCAAGTCAGAATCAAAGTCTAAATTGTAACAGAGTTGGTATTACAACAAAATTATAACAGCACAAACAGATTTCAACATAGATTCTGAGAGATTTATCCAACCTGAAAAACCAGATAAATAAGAAATAAATTTAGCATCATGAAGACTCCTATTTAGCCTAAGAATTCTGAATATTTTGGCAGCAAAGGTGGAAGATAAAGAGAGCAGAACACTGCTGAAACAGGGGTCGAAAAACATTCCTTTCTTCTTTGCTTTTGTCAATTTTTCAGCAACCATGAACTAAACTCTTGAATTTGGTTCAAAAGGGATACACACCATCACCATTAGCATGTTGTGAGAAGTAACGTTATTAATGTAATTCTTTTAGATTCAAGTATTTATTTTTCCTTGTTCAGAATTATACTATTGATTGTTATTCAAGCTTATTGAATTGTTTTGAGATAGCATGTATGCTTTCTAATTTCTTTGAATCCATAATTGTTGTTAGGGACTAGAGTAAGAAGCAAAAGAATTAATTTGATTTTGCAACTCTCATCTTGATTTATTAGGGAAGAATAAACTAAGTTAAAATGTCAAGCTTTTAAACATTTGCTTAGAATAAATGCATATATTTTATTCCTAAGACTATTGTTGAGTGAATGAAAATTGTTTTCAATATTACTTTTGCTTGATGGTAAGAAATTGAATAGAGAGCTTTTCCTAATTAATATATTCATAATCTCATCGATTTCCCTCAGCTTTAAGAGATATCAAATTTATTTGCTTCGCGTGAAAGATTATTTATTTTACTTTGATGATCAACATATTTATAGGAATGAATATGTGGACCTTGAACTGGTTTAATGACATATCTATTTATTATTTTTGGTATTATTTTTTCTTGAATTTTTCATTCAAATCCCCCGTTCTTTCTCATTTGGATATATTGTAAGAAGACTAAACGAAATTTCCCTTGGGTTCAACCTAGTTTTCACGATTATATTATAAATTTATTTGTTTGTGCTAGTTAAGTCATAATTATATTTTGGTGGTTCTGACGACCGACCAATGTTTTTCATACTTGACCTATCTATAATCATAGTTAGTCTGGCTATGATTGAGTCATCTCTTAAACTTCTTTAATTGTGGACTATAGAACATATTCGGTAGGTTGTGTCCCTTCAACACTCTATTTAGTAGCCTTTTCTGGATTACCAGCTGACTCAGAACCAACTTCTGATCTTTCTAGTTCTTATGTAACACTAATAGTGGAGGGGACGACCTCTCTCCACCCATATCTTACACCTTCACCAACAATTTCTAGATTCGATGATTGGAGTATGCATATGCGTCCAGGCCTCACAGACCACAAGGTGAAACAACTCTTCTACCTTGAACATCTCCTCACTAAACCTTTTCAAGTATGCCCTTGTAGATTCATCATCTAACTCAGTAACCCCAAAGAGCTCCATGGAACTCTGCTTTATTAGTGTATTTGTATTGAAACACGCCACCAACTTAGTGCAAAGATCTCTAAATCCTTAAATAGAACTTGATTATAAGTTGTTATACTATGCATGTGTAGACCCTATAAAGGTTGTAAAGAGTATATTGCACATCACGTCACTCTCATGAATTACCCTATACATATTTTACACAAGTTTTTTCAAATTGGCAAGACCATCATATTTATCCAAGCTTATTTTTATAGAGATATAATATTGAGGAATTTAGGTATTCAAAATGTTTCTAAACAGGGGAGAGCCCCGCACTTGATGAGGGTAGTAGGCATCTTATTAAATATGTTTAAAGGTTAATGTCCCTTCATCCTTTTGTCTGCTTAGTTCTGGGGAGCTTGAGTATTCTAGTGCAAAATGACGAGATTGGTGGTTATTACCCATCCCATGGTAATGAGAAGTAACATGCCTTGAATACCCACTTTAAGTAGGGGTATCATGATGAAAAGAGCGATCCTTCATGGGACTTGATGAACGTTGAGGCATGACACTTTCTCAAATGTTGTTTGCCTAGACTTTTTAAAGCAGTGTAACTGGTTGCATGTGCTAGGAGCAGCCTTTTACGGTGTTATCAAAGCATTTGATGTTGCTAAAGGTGTTGAGACTTGCTGGGGTGGCATGACTCGATTTTGCCCCTAAGTTGCTAACACCGCTTGAATCAAGAGTTGTATTTTATTAATAAGTTGTTGGAATTCTGGTTGGGTAAAAGTACCAACATTAACAGGTAGATCTGTTACAAGTCCAAGTCCAGGTGTGTCTTGGTTATCCTTCATGGAATGATCTTGAAATGTGAAGCACAAGTTGTAAAAATAAAACCAATGGCTTTTTTGTGGTGTCGATCAAATGTCCATCCAAAGGACTCTTTATCTATAAAAAGTTCTATTTTGGGAGATTTGAAGACCCTTCAATTGTGAAATAGGTAATCTTATAGAGAAGAGTAATAAATATGCTTGAGAGCCTTACATTCTAAGGACAAAAGTGTTTCATGTATTGAATATATATGTCTTTTAAATGTAAAGTCTTAAACCTTTTGCATAGATAGTTCAAGGGGTATTTGTAACCTTTAGTGTAGGAGCTAAAGAATAATTTTACAATTATAATATTGATAAGGAATAAATATCTCTTACACATGCATTAATACGGGAAGAAGTAAAATGAGTTTAAGACACTCACTAGGTCCAAGAACATCAAGCCATGTTAATGGGCTAAAAAAAGAGACAATAGGACCAGGCATAACCCTTGGGATTGGGCTTAGGAGCACCACTCAAGCCCAACAAGTGCTACGCACACTCTCATCATTGGGCTCGTGCTATGCGCCCAAGCCCACAAGCTGTTAGATATGGGCGCATCAATTGGGCACGTGATTATTATGGGCTTACGTTAAAAGTAAACATCTTTCTATTAAATATTAAATTTGTTTTATGAATCTTGATCCATCAATAGTGATTAATGGTTTGATGATTGCCATCTGTTAGGTTTTATAATAAAGGATTACCCGTGAAATACACAATCACGACAAGTGCACCAATAATAATTTCTGAGATTAAGGGCTTGTTTGGGAATGTGGTAACGGTTGCAATGAAAAATGTTTTTCGCTTAGAAATGTATTTAAAAAATATTTTTCATTTTAAAACAAGATATTTTTAATATCATCATATCAAAATAATTTGAAAACATAAAACAATTAGCAAAGAAACAAAACTTTTAAAATTTAAAAGAACGTGGTTTGTATCACGTTTTTAAACAGGCCTTAAGCTTCTTTCGGTCCAAGTCAATGTCATATTGCCCTTACAAAATAAAAGAAAAGGCCGGCAGGCAGCTCCCAAGTCATTTTCCTTCCAGCAATGTTCACTTAATTTTGCTATAACATAACTCATGTAAATACAATATGAAGTAACCCATGTCAACGTACAGGACAAAGATTAGAAATTGGTATCTCAGCTGTTCCTGGCTTCCTACCAAAAGCTGAAATTAGAAAGAAAATAATGTATCATGTGCAGTTGTTAAAATACTTATGTATCAAATATATTAAAATATTTTTGACTTTTTTAAATATAAAATAAAAATATCACTAAATTATGTGGTTTGGCTTTTGGTAGACAATAAAATCTCACTAAATTTGTTTTTCACAATTGATCCCTTTCTTCGAAAGAAAAAACAAGAAGCAATACAAACAAAGACATTGAAGTTATGCCCAGTTTGTTTTCTTCCTGTTATCATCTCCCTAGTTACGACTATAAAACAAGCTGCATCTTCTCTATATGAAGCAAGAGTTGGATTTAGGTTTGCTTTCACTAAGATAGAGCATAGAGACCAACCTAAATATATCAGATATAGCATGGCTTGGATATTAGCCACTCTAGCCTTGATTGCGCTCGCTTTCTTCCTCCGAGCTTGGCTGTCGAAAACAAAGATCAAGGATAGCAAGTTACCCCCTGGTCCAATAGGGTTTCCTATATTTGGCAGCTTACATTTGTTAGGGAAGTTCCCTCACCATGACTTGCATCGACTAGCAAAGAAGTACGGCCCTATCATGTATATGCGGTTAGGCTTGGTGCCTACTGTAGTTGTCTCATCGCCTCGGGCTGCCGAATTGATTCTTAAGACCAATGACCTCGTCTTTGCTAGTAGGCCACCAAATGAGGCTGCGAAGTATATCACTTACGAGCAGAAGAACTTATCATTTGCTCCATATGGCTCTTATTGGCGCAACGTGCGCAAGATGTGTACCCTTGAGTTGCTTAGCAACCATAAAATAAATTCTTTCATGTCCACGAGGAAAGAAGAGCTTGACCTCTTTATTGACTACATTAAAGATGCTTCTCGTGAGCGTGTTGCCGTTGATCTTAGTGCCAAGGTCTCATCTCTAAGCGCTGACATCAGTTGTAGGATGGTTTTCGGAAAGAAATACTTGGAAAAGGAATTTGATGAGAAGGGGTTCAAACCAGTGACTCATGAGGCCAGCCGTTTAGCAGCAAGTTTTAACTTCGGTGATTACATCCCTCCACTTGCGCCACTTGACCTTCAGGGTCTTACAAAGCGCATGAAGGCCGTAGGCAAGCTTTTTGATGACTTCTTCGAGAAGATTATTGATGAGCACATTCAGTTCAAGGACGAAAACAGAACCAAAGATTTTGTTGATGTCATGTTGGACTTCTTGGGATCTGAAGAAACTGCGTATCGTATTGGTCGAGACAACATCAAAGCCATAATCTTGGTAAGAACGCATAGAATTAAATTAACTGTTAGTAAGCAGCACATAAATCACAGGATTATCCTTAAATCTGTACCTTTCTCTTTCAGGACATGCTTGTCGCCTCAATGGAAACCTCAGCCGCAGCAATTGAGTGGACTCTCTCCGAGCTCATCAAGCATCCAAGAGTAATGAAGAAAGTCCAGAAAGAGCTGGAAGAGAAAATAGGCATGGATAGAATGGTGGAAGAATCAGACTTGGAGGGCTTGGAATACTTGCACATGGTTATAAAGGAAGCTTTCAGGCTCCATCCAGTGGCACCTCTACTTCTCCCTCACGAGTCAATGGAAGATTGCACCATAGATGGCTTCCTCATCCCGCAAAAAACACGTGTTATTGTAAACGTTTGGGCTATTGGGCGCGACCAAAGTGCTTGGACTGATGCAAATAAGTTTATTCCAGAGAGGTTTGCTGGGAGTAACATAGATCTTCGTGGACGCGATTTCCAGCTTCTCCCCTTCGGGGCTGGGCGCAGGGGCTGCCCTGGAATGCATTTGGGACTAACCATGGTTCGGCTAATTGTGGCACAGCTGGTGCATTGCTTTGAGTGGGAGCTTCCTAACAATATGTTGCCGGAGGAATTGGACATTACGGAGGTGTTTGGTCTTGTAACCCCGAGAGCAAACCATCTGTGCGCCACTCCTACTTATCGCCTTCACCTCTGATTATGGCTTCAGCAATGTTTTGTTTTCTTGTTAATTAATATTATTCTCTGTTGGAAGTGTGATCATGTAGGGATTGTCTTTCCCTTCGATTCATGGAATCAATTGTAGACTCATATCAGCATGTTGATGTTTCTTTTTGCCTGTCCAGGATTTTATTCAAATTAAACTACATCCCACGATTTATTATTTGAATTTCTTATTTACTTTGATCTCCCGATCAAATACATGTAGGATTTTATGAGTAATTATTAGTTAATCCATTGCCTCCACTTTCACTTGTAAAAGAGAATGGGTGATTAGTTATGAGATGTTCTCTCATTATTCCCTGTTTCAGAAATTTTGCATTTTCCATTTTTAGCACTCTATTGAACACTTAGCTCAGATTCAATTTTAGAAATGGTAATATCTAATAGAGAATAATAAACAACAACACTTCAACCTTAAATCATTGCCTATACAGGGTACTCAGTAAAATGTTTAACGTGGTTTAACATGTAGATCCATGGTTAAAATTATTTTGAAATGTTAAAATTCCAACCTGATAATAGGATGGATTAAATTAAATTAAAGATATAGAACTAAATGAAATAACTAGGTGATATAGAGTCAATATGTAAATAGTAAGAAAGTAGAATATAAATACCCTATTTTCTTTTCTACAACGGAAAATAATAGAGAAAAAACAGAGAGTATATTTTCAAGTTTCTTTTACAATACAAATTGAGAGGAAATCCTACAAATTGAAGGGGGTTTGAGTGAGTTTTTGGGAAATAACACCAAGGCAATAATTTAGAGATAATAAGTGATGAAATTTAGGGATTTAAAGTGGTTAACAATGGTTAAAGGACTAATTAATTAGGTTTTAAAATTACAATGACTATTTAATTTGTTTCCAAATAAAAACTAGAATGATTGATCTCAATGTGTCTGTATTTTATTTTATAGATAGCCCAAATGAAATTTTATTTTAAAAAAAATTATGAGACAATATTTCACTTTATGTAGATAATAAAAAATCTAAGTCAAACTTCCCTGAAATTCGTATCTAAAAAAAATATAATTTGAAGTTGATACTTCGTAAACAAGAGAAATGTTATAATAAAAAATAATGGTCTCCATGTTGTAAAATCAATGCTAGTAAATCATAGGACTAGAGTTTAAATCACTTAATTAAATAAAAGTATTTTCTTGTAGGAAATGTATGTTTGGTGATTACATAGATAAAATGACAAAAACAAAAAGGTTAATATATAAAAGAAAGTACATAAATAGTAAAATAAAGTAATGGCGAGCGGGCAATAATAAGCAATTACATGTGGATCGTTAGCTCTAGTACTATGATAAGAGTATATTTATTTATTGATATGATATATGATTACAATTAACAAATTAATAGGTATATAGAAACACAATCAAATAATTATGGAAATAAATTGCAATCTTTAATCATTTAAAATCTTTTTGATATGATACTTGATTTCCACCATAATTGATGATTATATTAATTGGATTTTAATCCAAAATATATTGTTTTGATTTTTTTTCTCAACATGCCCTTTCAAGCTTATGGATATTTTGAACAAAAATCTTCATGAGTCTGAAATAGATAATATTGAAATCTTAATGACTATTTTGAAAAAAACAAATTCTTGATAAACCAAGCTATTCAAGCCAATAACAATAAAAGATTAATTCAACGAGACCATAAATATAACACTTTACCGTGTGCTATAAAAAATCAAAGTCAAACCTTATTTGAGTTTGTAACTTAGGAAATATACAAGAGAAATGTCATGAATGGCATAGTAAAAATATATCTCCAAATTGTGATTGTAAGGACACCAAAAACAAATTACGGGATATAGTCTAAAACTTTTCATTAAATATAGGTTGATGGTAAATATGATTTTTGTTTTGTCCGGATGTAAGTATGATGACGGAAAACTATGAAACTAATGGGTGATGGAAAATTATGGACAATAGTCAAGCAAAAATTGTTAAAGAACTTCAATGTCGCATATTACCACGCGATTTCTATTGGTAATTTTATTTTTATTGCTTGATTCGTTGGAAGTCGCCACCTTGTATTTAATTGGGGGCCGTCGGCTGCTAGACTTTGGGTTTCTGTCCGGTCTGTGTAGCTGTCGGTGGCCAGTTCGTGTCTTGGCACAGACGAGGGCTTGTGGGCTACTCCCTTTCGATTGGAGGGGAATGAGCCAGCTCAGGGAGGGAGGCCATGGGTCTGTCTTGGCTGGTCTGTGGGGGAAATAGGGAAGTTTGCGTCTAGAGAAGATAGAGGGAGTGAAGGCTGCAGTAGGTAGAGGAGGAATCAGGGAAAATGGGGAGCCTAAGAGAGGGTGGAAAGGAGGCTTGTGTCCGACGGCTAAGGAAAAAGAAAATCAAAAGGGAGGGGCTCTGTGTTGTTGGCTGAAAGAGGAGAAGAAGATGGGGGAACGATGTGGAGGCAGTGAAAGGGAGTTGCAGTCGAGGGAGAAAGAGGGTAGAGAGTGCGGAGGCTTAGTTTGAAAGGGATCAAAGTCGGGGGGAGGCTGTTTGGTTAGAGATAAGTTTAGGTTAAGTTTTTTTTTTTTGTGCTTTTTTTTTCAAAATCTTCCCTCCCTTGTGAATGTGTTTGAAACTCCTATTTATAGGTAAAAATCTTGTTAGGTCCCCAAACTTGGTCCTTCAATTTTATTTTTTTTGTAAACTTGATTTTTCTTATTTTTTTGGATTTTTCTTATCAACATCGACTCGAATGAAGAAAATCATTGATTTTAAAAATAACAAGTTAAAAGTCAAATGCGTTCTTAAGACCTTTGAAAATTTAAATTATTATGAGACAATGCTGAAAATGCTAAAAATGATGCAAATATATTAAAAATGTATTTTTTTGGATTTTTTTTGTTTTTCGCAATTTTTTATTTTTCAAAAATTTTATCAAAAAGTTGGGTCAAAAATTAGATAACAACATATGCCCTCTTTTTACAATGCTTATGAAGCAAAATTCCTCAATGTTTTGCATATTAAGCTTTATAAAAAAAACTTGTCTTCTTGTCTTCCTAACTTGCTGAATATCCACTCATCTAAAGACCTTACTTTTTCTTTTTAGGTTTCTTTCTCTTTTCCTTCTTTTTTTTTTCTTTTTTTTTCTTTCTTTCTCTCTTCTTCTTTTTTTTTCTTCTTTTTTTTTGTTAACCTAAGATCCCATCTGGCGATTTCCTTAATCCAGAACCAAATAAAATGTTCTTCCTGATGGTAGGGTTTGAACTTTCTCTTTTTTTTTTCTTTTGATAATTTCCTAATGGTAAGGTTTTTCTCACTTTTCATCCAATGCTAAGATAATGTTAATGGCCCGGTCAACCTGAAATCCTATATGGTGATCTCTTTTAACCAAAGCTACTTGAAATCCTATATGGTGACCTTCTTTAACCACAACCAAAGAATGTGTGTAGCTCGGTCAACTTGAAATCCCATTTGGCGATTCCTTTAACCAAACCTACCTGAAATCTCATTTGGCGACCTATTTTAACTAGAACCAAAAAATGTGTGTAGCTCGATTAACCTGAAATCCCATATTGCGATTCCTTTAACCAAAGCTACCTAAGATCCTATCTGGCGACCTGTTTTAACCAAAACCAAAAACAAATGTGTAAAAAGTGGTCTCATTGTAATGGGTGACCTACTTAGATGGAAAAAATATGAAAAACTATCTCATTATAATGGGTGACCTACCAAGATGGAAGATGATGGTCTTATTATGATGGGTGACCTACCCGAATAGAAGATGGAAAAAATATGAAGTGGTCTCATTGTTATGGGTAACCTACCCAAATAAAAGGTGCAAGGTGGTCTCATTATAATGGGTGACCTACCCAAATGAAAGATAAAAGGTGGCTTACCTGGAAAAAAGACTTGGCTGGAGAAGTCTTGACAAAATAAGGCTGGAAAACTTGGTGTTTCCTGATTACAGGGTTGACCTGAAGACTCTTATTGATGACAGGATTGATCTTCTCATTTCTTTGAGATTCGCCTAGCGGTAGGGTTCATCTCATTCTTTTCTCGTTCCAGGATCAAAATCTGTGTTTCTTTGTTATCATCAACGCAATGCTTCTTTCTTTTTCCACAATCTTGTTGGACCTCATTGAGGATTTTTCCTATAACAATTCAAAAACAATTGTGCAATGTTTTGAGGTTAGATAACATGCACGCATTCTTACCTGATTTGGAATATAGGTCCCCCTTCTTTGATGTTCCGTCGTCATAAGTTGCCTTTGTTTGCATTCCTAAGCCTTCTTTGTCCTTCTGATTTGCCGGCTTATCTGTGTGCTAGCCATCCACTTAGCTATAAATGTCGTGCCTATCCTGGGCTGTCCACGATGATTACTCCTCTCATTGCTTATCAAGCATGAGTGTGCCCCAAGTGTGGTGTTGCTTGATTCATCATGAATGAGCTTAACCGATCATTCATCTTCTGGATTATCTTGAGAATTGTTCTCTCATTGATTGTGCGCATCGTGCCAACACCCATCAAGATTGTCAATCAGTCATAAACTTGCCTCAAGCTGAAACAATACTCTTTAAGTATATGTTATCACTAGTCTTCTTGGAAACTATCTAGTCGTCCAAACATGCATCTCATAGCTTGCAATACAAGGCTCATCATTGTAAGCTCCATGTTCTTCTCCATGGATTTCTCTCATCTTATCGAATAAGATTGTGAAAATAAATGCATTGGCATCATCAATGATGTTCATTTTATCACTCATATTCATGTGATGAAGTGCGCCTTTGAGCTCCAAAATAGATGGGCCCACAATTAGTCTTGGGGTGTTCATCTTTATGACATTCATTCAAATGCAACTATGCGATGGCATCTATCATAGCCTTGTTTCAAAGGGTAACCCCAAGATGAAGATAAAAAGTTGTCCCTCAAATACAGCATTGTTTTTAGTTGCTGCTATAGTTCACTAGATCATGGAATGTTTTTTTAACAACATTGCCCCTAGTTGATTTGAACATGTTCGTTCATCTGTCTATAATCAAGAAGTTTTTTTTTTCATTACCAGATGCTAATTCATAACTTTGATGGACTTTGATGACTCATCATCTGATTCTTTCTTTGCCACCCAACTGATCTGAATGTGCTCATTCATCTGATTATCTTTCTTTGAACACTATTGTCATCAGTTCACTAATTCATCATTTAATCATCTTTCATTACCCCCTAACTAATCTTAATACTGCTTGTTTTTCCTTTTCAGGGTCCAATGTATTGCCCTCGGCTGGTCAACTTTTTAAGGAGTGTCGAGAAATGTTGACGTTATTCTTGTGAAGGATTTTGCAAATTCAATTGATGTTCTTATTGTTTGACAATCTTTCTTGTTCTAGAATCAAATCTCATATTTCAAAGGTCATGTCTATGCAAGTTTAATTGTTGAAATGAAATGAGAGAGATATTAGTTTTGCAAAAGATCTTTTGAAAATCAAGCTTTCTGGTCAAAGACCCAACACACGTCATTCAAAATATGCAATTCTTTGATTGTCTTGTATTTTAAAAACAAAAATTGACCCGTTGCAAGATTAAAATGGCTTTTTTTTTCATGGTTCTTTGCATCCATCTTAAACTCTGATTTTGGATATATCTTTTTGATGGTCTGTGATGAGGTGATATTTTTTTGAATTTCAAAAACAAAATGCTCAGGCTTTATCAAGAAAGGTTTTTTCTTTTCTTAGCATTTATTTTATCAACATGCATAATAACCAGTAACTTAATTCATGAAGTCACAACCCTTATAGAAGAGTTCTTCTAGTTTTGAGGCTCCATTTATCAGTTCAGATCGGTTACTTGATCAAAAAGAGCTTTTAAAAGCACGTAATGCAGGTTATGGTTCATGACTATGAAAGAAAGGGAAATTCACAAGCTCTGTCATAACCCAATTTTTGACCATTTTATTTTTATTATTATTATTATTTTATTTACTGAAAATGATGAAAAAATAATGATAATGAAGAAATAAGTAAAATGAAATAAATGAAGAATGAATTAAAATTTGGGTTAATGGCAAAATGATTGGAAGTTTTGGGGTTTAATTAAACTTTGAAATTAATCTAATTAAGCTTGGAATTAATTTAATTAATCCAATTAAGGGCTTAATTGGAGAATTAATAAGTTTTGAGATTTAATTAAGCTTGAAATTAATTTAATTCATCCAATCAAGGATTTAATTGGAGAATTGATAAGTTTTGAGACTTAATTAAGCTTGGAATTAATTTAATTAATCCAATTAGGGGCTTAATTGAAGAATTGGAAAATTTTAGACTTAATTGGACTTTGGATTTAATTAAATTAATGAAATTAGGGACTTAATTGAAAACATATCAAAGTTTGAGGTTTAATTGGGGTCCAAATTGAGAAAATTAAAATCCAAGGACCAACTTGAAAATGGCGCAGAAATGTAAGGATCCAATTACATTTTAATCAGGGGTTTGATTGCAAAATTAGAAGAATCGCAAGGACCAAATTCGCAACCAGCAAAACGGCACCGTTTTCTCTGCAACTGTTCACCGTCTCTGCAACGGCTCTGCAATTAAAGGCAGAGGCGTTTCGTCCGTTGGCACTGACGTTTCTTCATTGAAGGCGCCGGTTACGGGGCATTTAGGAGGGCAGCCGTTTCCACCACCAAGGCTGCCGCTGTCTCCATAAAAGCTAAGCGAAGGAGACCTCGCGAGGGGGAGGAGAAGACAGAGAGAAGAAAAACACAGAGGAGGAGCAATGGAAAAGAAACCCAGAAAACAGAAAACAAATACACAGAGAAAAAACACAACACAAAACCCAAACTCAGATTTGAAGGGAGAAGCCAGCATCGTCTTCAGTTTTTTTTTCATCGCAAGGACTGAGAAAGCAGGGAAAAACAAAGGAAGAAGTTCAAAACGGAAAGACAGAGGAAGCAAAAGGAAAACGCAAGCAGGAGACACATAGACCAGCATCAACATCCCCATCGTCTTCATCGCCTCCAGTAACGTCTGCAGATCAGGTAAGTTTGTTTTCTTTCCTTTTACTGTGCAGCTTGGATTTAATTAACTTTGGCACGCACGCGTGGTGCGTGCCTTTGCCCAGCCGGGTCACTGGCTTGGGCCAGTGACCAGGCTGGGCTGGCTGGGTCCAGCCCAGCCCATGTGGGCTGAGCTGGGCCCAGCCCCAAAAAAATAAAAAATAAAAAAACAAAAAAATGAAAAAAATAAAAGAGATAAAAAATGTGTATGCATTAATAAAAATAATATAAATTTACAGGTTTATTCACTGACGCCAGAGTCAGGAATAAAAATACTAGCTTAAATTTATATTATTTTTATTCGTTGTATTTTTATTTTATTTAGCTAGAAAAATAAAAAAATATGTGCATGTGTAAAAATAAATTTATTTTTATTTATTTATTCACTGGCGCTAGAGTAGGGAATAAAAAAACATCAATCTAATTTTTTTCGTAGCTAAGAAATTTTTACCAACGCCAGAGTTGGAATTATTCGAGTTCGAATATTCACTGGCGCCAGAGTCAGGAATATTATAAACAAATCATCATAGCATAAACTAATAAATATTTAGCAATTTAAGACAAAATCAACAATGCAGTCTGCCTTAGGCAGAACGTTTAAGGGGTGATAATATCTTTCCTTTTACGTAACCAATCCCGAGCCATAGAATCTCTGTTGACCAGTTAGGGTTCCTAGTGACCATAATACTAGGTGGCGACTCCTCAAATAAAACATATTTTTCTAAAAGAACCGGATGCCAGAAATCTGTTCTTTTTCCATAATTCAAGAGAACTACCATACTTTTTAGGGCCGCCGCGATGTCGGGTGCGACAAGCTCAAAAAGATGGTTGAGGGTTTGAAAGACTTAGGATCAACATCAACTATTCATCAATTTTCTTTCTCTTTTTATCTTTATAGAGAAAGTGACATATAACCTTGTTAACCTCAAATATCATAATTCTCTTAACATAGGTCATAAAGCAAATCCAACTTCTTCCTTGATGAATAAGCAATCTAATTATTTGAAGACATCAAAGGCTTTATCATACTAAAAGACATGAAGCTCGATTTTTCTGGTGTTGACTTTTGGCATTCGTTGTCTTTTCTCAATTGAAACCTCTTTTGCCTCTCTTAGAATTGATAGGGATTCTTCTTCCTTAATCTTTGACTTGCCTTTAAGTGTTGGCAATTTATTCTCTCTTTTTTCAATAGCCTTCCTCAAAGTTTTCTTTCAAGCCCTCAATCTATGTCTTTTTTCTTTTAGCCTTTTTTCAATTATTGGACTTTTGTTCTTAGCCTTCCCCTTATCCATTGATTCTAACATTGTCTTCATCTTTGATAACAAAAATCTCTTATTTGCCCTCAATGTAAGGTGTGATCTTGGTCAAGGTTTCTTTTGAAAAGAAATATTTTATCAGGCTTGTTACCACCTAATTTTTTACCCATCTTTTGATAAATTTTCAGAAAAATCCAAAAATAGCAAAAAAACATTGAAAATAAAAAAAAAATTATGTTTTTAATATATTTGCATCGTTTTTTGTATTTTCAACGTCGTCTAAAAAGAATTTAAATTTTCAAAGGTCTTTTGAACGTGTTCAACTTTTCACGCGTCATTTTTTAAAATCATTGATTCGACGTTGATATTACTCATTTTCAAAAAAATACAAAAAAATTAAGAAAAATCAAATTTACAAATAGAAAGAAGTTAAGGGACCAAGTTTGGAAACCTAGCAACATTATTGCCTACAAATACTGGTTTTCAACACATACAAAAAGGGGGGTAATTTTGAAAGAAAAATACAAAAAAAAAAAAAGAGAAACCTAACCCTGAACCTATCTAACCTAAACAGCCGCCCCCCAACCGACTTTGATTTTTCTCTCTGAAACCAGCCGTTCAAGCCCTTTCCCCCCAGTTTTTTCTCGGTCTGCATCTCCTTCCCCACCTTCACCACAGCGACCCTCTGACTCTACTCTCTCAGTGGTTCTTCCCTCTCACTCAGTCGTCCCCATCTTCCCCATAGACCCATAACCCCAGAACAGATTCGCCTCTCTTCCCCCGGTCGTTTCCTTCAACTCTGTTCTCCCAATCTCTCCACCAGCCCTTTCTAAGCGTCGTCCCTCTCCTCTCTCGACCAACCCAGCCTTCTCTCCTTCAGTCGACCTCCAGCAGCGGCAGCTTCTGCCCACAGCCGACAGACCCAGCTCTCTCTCCTTCAACCGACCACAAGCAGCACCACAAAACAGCTTCATCTCCATTGATCAGAGAACGGGCAGGGCCGTTCCCCATCGCCTCAGACCCACGGTCTCCTTCTTCGGCCAACAGCAGTCCTTCTTCCCCCAGCGGCGGCCAAACAGCAGCAGCAAGCAACCTCTCTTCGTCTCCTTTAACCAGCATCGCCAACAGGTCAATGGCCTCTCATCCACACCGAAGCCTCCAAGCACCGGCATATCCGTACGCGTCCACCGGCATATAACAGTTTTGACCCAAAATGGCCTGAAACTCATTTTTCATCCCGGTCGACATGGTTACACCCGTATTGACCCGATGGACTCGGTTTTGGTCGAAAATGATGGTTTTGACCCGAAACAACCCGAAAACTCATTTTTTACCCTGGTCGACATGGTTTGACCCGTATTGACCTGGTGAACTCGGTTTTGATGGAAAGATGTGGTTGACTCGAGAAAAAATATTTTTTGAATTTTAAACTTTTTCTTAGTTTTTTTGGATTTTTATAAATAATAATAGAAATAAAATAACATTCGAGAAAATCTTGGTGAATCCAAAATTGGGTTACAACACTCTTTACTGAAGAGAGAAAGTTTTGTAGCGTATGAAACTACTACATCCACTCTTGCATTCCCCACTTGCAAAGCCACAAACAGATCTCTATAGAGAGAGCTTTGTTATGTTAAAGTTCAAGGTATACTCATGTTTTTTCAAATTAACATCTTGTGTTGCAGGATAGGAATGGAGTTTGGTGACTTTAAAGAAGATCAGACATAAAAAGCTAGTAGCTATTGGGTGCTATTACAAAACATGAAAGCGATGAACAACTAACAGTGCAGTTGAACCAGAAAAGAGATTGTCTTTCATTGATGATTGAAGGCGTTGTTGTTGTTCATGACTGAAACGAAGGAGAGGTGGTGCCACTTCAATGTTTATGGCCTCTACTGGTGGAGTGCTGCGGAGAAAAGTCAATGATGTTTCCCTTGTGTGGGACATGGACTGACAGTGCTTCCATTAGAGGCTATGCAGACATTCCCTATCGACTCTTGAAGTTCAACACTTATTTAAGCAGATCAAAGAGTCTATTTTTTATAGACTTATTTAAGACATTCCCTATCTACTTATTTAAGCTACTTCACATTTGATACTCTTAATTTTCTTTAGACAATGACCCTCTTATCGAACCCTATTTTTTATTTTCCAACTTTTCTCAGTCTAGTATAGTAGATCTCGGGTGAGGGAACCTACTTTTCATCTCGATGCATGTATGACAAATGTATAAACATGTAATCTATATGATGAACTTGTCTTTCGAGGGCTAGCATATAGTCATAACTCTTGTATGATGAAACAAGAATCTTGATTCTTGTCCAAATTCTACAATGAAAATTTTATGAGTGACGCCCATTATGTCACCCACAAGTCTTAAGTTCAAGATGTTTCAAGGAGGGTTTGCCTTGATACAAATAACGATAGCACATACAACCTAAGGATAGGTTCTATTCATTATGTGAACATGGGTAGGTTTTCTACCTAGTCTCAACAAGGTCTCATATCTGCCCAGTGATGATCTTCGTAAAGACAGTATAAGGGCTTTGCGAGAAATGGTTAAGGTACGTATACCCACCATTACCAAGCAGGCACTCAAATATGAGTTGGGTGTTTCACGCATTTGAACCCTGACCAATAGTCAAAGGGCAGATCGTTAATTCCCCACCTAACTTAGAAGCTTGTGTGTGCTTTTAAAAATAAATACATATGATGCATGAGACAATTCTATACAATGCATGGAAAAAACATTAACAAAATAAAACAAAAGGCAAAAACTTAAACACATCAAATACACAAAGCTTAGTCCAATAGTGTCAGAAATAGTACCTTCCCAGGGGAGTCGCCATTCTATAGCACATCACCGCGCAGTGTCTGTTGGCAATTTTCTTCTTATTGCTTAATTCGTTGGGAGTCGCCACCTAGTATTTAATTGAGGATTACTAGGAAACCCAAATGTACCGATCTTGTCAGAGATTCATGCTTAGGGATTAGTTGTGGTTAGGGAAGGTAGTAACACCCCTAGCACACCCTACCTGAGGTAAGTTGCTTCGTGTTTTTTATGTGTTAAAGAAGTTTTTAAAATTTTATCTTTTCATCAAATATTAGAAATACGACTTATGTGTAAGTTCATAATTATTTACCGTGAGGAAATCAAAATATTAAATTCTTCTTTATTCTTTGCAATTTTATCATATAAAAAAAACATCCATAAATATATAAAAAATCCAAACGCACACATTCACTTTTACTATTTTTTTTTCTTTTTTTACATCCACATTTACAAAATACAAATTATAAAAACTCAAAACTAAACAAACATTACATTAAATAATTTGAAACTTACAAACTAACCCAATACAATTCGGAACAGTGTGAGGCAGACTTCTAGAGCTGCAAGACAATGGTGACGCATCTGCTTCATGCACCACCGCCACTAGCGGGGCGTGGGTTCACGTGCCGCCGCAAGAACAAAACCAGGGGAGGGTAGATCTGGAATGACTTCCTCCCCTCTTCCCTTCCTCGCCGACGGTGACTTGCAAAACACCCAAAAACACGGCAAGCCATTGATTTTAGTTTTTTGTTTCTTGTTCACGGATCGGTTTTTCTTTCTCTTCTTCTTCATTTTAGATCTGCTTCGCTCTACAGATCTATTCTTTTCTTTTTATTTCTCATTCTTCTCTGTTTCAGGTGGCGGCAAGACCAAGAGGGCCGCCGGCTGCTAGGCTTTTGGTTTCTGTCCAGTCTATGCAGCTGTCGGTGGGCGGTTCGTGTCTTGCAAAGACGAGGGCTTGCGGGCTACTCCTTTTTGATTGGAGGGGAATGAGCCAGCTCAGGGAGGGAGGCCGTGGGTCTGTCTTGGCTGGTCTGTGGGGGAAATAGGGAAGTCTGCGTCTGGAGAAGACAGAGGGAGTGAAGGCCGCGGCGGACAGAGGAGGAATCACAGAAAATGGGGAGCCTAAGAAAGGGTGGAAGGGAGGCTTGTGTCCAGCGGCTGAGAAAAAAGAAAATCAAAAAGGAGGGGCTCTGTGTTGTTGGCTGAAAGAGGAGAAGAAGATGGGGGAACGATGTGGAGGCAGTCAAAGGTAGTTGCATTCGGGTGAGAAGGAGGGTAGAGTGTGCGGCGGCTTAGTTTGAAAGGGATCAAAGCTGGGGGGGCGGTTGTTTTGTTAGTGATAGGTTTAGGTTTTAGTTTTTTTTTTTGTTTTTTTTTTTAAATTTCGCCTCCCTTGTGAATGTGTTGGAAACTCCTATTTATAGGCAAAAATGTTGCTAGGTCCCCAAACATATTCCTTCAACTTTTTTTATATATAAATTTGATTTTTCTTATTTTTTTTGGATTTTTCTTATTAACATCGAATCGAATGAGGAAAATCATTAATTTTAAAAATAGCATGTTAAAAGTTGAACGCATTCTAAAGACCTTTGAAAAATTAAATTATTTAGAGACGATGATGAAAATGTTAAAAATAATGCAAATATATTAAAAACGTATTTTTTTGAATTTTCATTGTTTTTTGCTATTTTTTGGATTTTTTGAAAATTTTATCAAAAAGGTGAGTCAAAATTGGGCAGCAACATTCAGTATATGCGCATTGTTGGCTATGATACCATGATAAAACTTTATTTCTTTTTATAATTAATGATTGTATTAATTGGATTTCATATAAAAATATACAATTTTGATTTGTTTTCTCAATAATTTCATTATATCTTAATCAAATCACATGTTTTAACACTTGGTTAATAATGAAAAATAAGACAATCTTTTTATTTATTATTTTTTTTGTCACACTTTTTATTTGTTTTGACAATATATCTTGATGTGCCAAGACTGCCACGCAACGTGGGCATCATAGATGGCTATTGGAGAAACTAGCAAGGCAGAAAACAATTGCAGAAAAGAAAACCATTACAGACCCCTTTAGCCTTGCTTCCATAAATTTCCTTGCAATCGGAATCACAATTCATAGCTATGCACTCATTCGTGGGGTCTGAACTTTTTTGACAAAGCTTTGCATCCGCAATCATATGCTTGCTTCCTGCGTACACACAACGTAATTTGGCACGTGAAATCACAAATCTTGAATTAAATACTCATCAAAATAACATAAGATTAATCAATAAAAAATATATAGCTAATTTAAGGAAACAACAAATATAATAAAAGGAATATTAGTATTCCTTGATGATCATTCATGTGTTGCATGAAACTGTTCGGTAGAGAAATTGGGATTACCTGCAGTCACAGCAAAGATGAGCACAAGGAGCAGGAAGATCACAGAGACACCTTTCATGTTTGATTTTAGTATCCTTTTCTTTACTCTGTTTTTTTTTTAAAAAAATAAGAGCACTAATATGACTTGTAGTTTAATTTGTTGATATATATATACAGAGCCATGAGTGGAATATATGGCAAGAAGATCCAATAATTAATTAGAGAAAAATATTGAGTGCGTGCATTATTGGTAATAATATAATGTATTTAGAATGACGTGTACAGAAAATCTAAAAAATCAAATATGGAAGCAAATCTCTGTGATTATCAGGTCAACCCCATGGAATTGTTTTATTGTTTCCTAAAAATTCCATGTGTAAAAAGACTCTTAATTGTACAAAAATTCTTGGCCTCGGATTTTCTTTTGATCCAATAGCTAACATTTTACATTTAGTTCTTTTGATTATGTATACGTTTTTATCGTCTTTTTAGTTATGATGTAAAATAAAACAAGTCCTCCCGCATTCACATAGTTATATTTATATTTTTTGGACATTATTAGAGGACTTCAGTATAGGAGGATAGTTGGCTCTAATATTATGATAAAAATAAGATTTTTTTTGTATTGATACGATAGATTATTACAATTAATAAATTAAAAGGTATATATAGATATAAAACTAAACAAATAAGAAAATAAATTACAATCTTAAATTTTTTAAATTCTTTTAACGTGGTACTTGATTTCCACCATAATTGGTGATTGTATTAATTGGATTTTAATTCAAAATATACCATCTTGATTTGTTTTCTCAACATGCCCTCTCAAACTTATGGATATTTAAAAAAAAATCATTTTGAGTTTGATATCTATATTTAGAGATAATATTAAAATCTTGAAGATTATTTTTTAAAAAAATGACCTCCAGGCCAAGGCTATTCAACCCAGTAACAATCAAAGAAAAAAATAATTCTATCAGGCATATTTAACTCTCACGTAGGCTCGAAGTCAAAGTTTACAAGAGAAACGCCATGAATGGCATTGTAAAAAAATATATATCCAAAAAATATCTAGAGTTTAAAACTTCTTATTAAATATATGTTGATGGTAATATGATTTTCTTTGTAAGGAATGTATGTATGAAAATGATAGAAAGAAAATGGCAAAAACAGAAAAAGGTTAACAAAAGAAAGTAAAATTTTGAATTATTCACTTACATATTTACCTTATATTCAGTGTTTTCCTATATTTTGTTTTTTTTATTCAACCAGAATGATATTTTTGAGAGTTGCTTGGGTATGATTAACTAAAATTATGTCTTTTATTCAGGCAATTTTAATTATCATCTAAAATAAAACGAGTCCTGGAGCATTCGTTTAGTTATGTTTAAATCTTTGGACATTATGTTTTGGGTTTTTTTTTTTGTGATGCAAAACAATATATTAATATGTGGAATAATAGATAAAATTGTTCATTTTCCATCGCACATGTGCAGCATCATGGCAATCATCCTTTTAGATTGGGATAATCAAGAATGGTGTGGAAGAAAAGGACAAGAAATTATTGTCCTTTATCATTTAAAAGAGTAAATGAAAGTCGCCACTTAATATTTTAGTCAATATAAACCCTAACTGGCCTTAGAGTTTGGATAAGAAGACTAATTGCGTAAAGAGAAGGTATTAGCACCTCTAATACATCTTACCTAAGGTAAGCTACATTGTTTATTTGTCTGATATAAACTAAGAAAATATTGTATTTTCTAACTGTTGGTTTGTTTAACGTTGAAGAAAAATCCTTCTTAGTAAAGAGATTTTTATCTTATCAGGTAAAAAACATAATCATTCTAATATTAATATAAAAATATAATAAACTATCTTTTTATTTAATATCAAGAATATATCTTACGTATAAGTTCATAATCTTATATATTAAAAAAAATATTTTGGCATTTTTGAAATGTAAGTCAAAGTCCTTCAAAATTTTACAAACTTGTTGTAAAATCCATGCAAAAGTATTTCAAATTTTAAAAATAAATTCTCAAATTATATTTTTTTTATGATTCTTGGCCATATGTAAGAAAAAATACTTTTTTACCAGGTTGATTCAGGCGATTTTAATTATCATCTAAAATAAAACGAGTCCTGCAACATTGGCTTAGTTATGTTTAAATCTTTGGACATTATGTTTTGGGTTTTCTTTTGTGATGCAAAACAATATATTAATATGTGGAATAATAGATAAAATTGTTCCTTTTCTATCGCATGTATGCAGCATCACGGCGATCATCGTTCTAAATTGGGATAATCAAGAATGGTGTGTAAGGAAAGGACAAATGATTTAGAGTTATATTATATGAATATGAAAATTATTTTTCTAATTGGGAATTTAGAAGAAGAGGTCTATATAGATCAACTAAAGGGGTTTTTAGTTAAATGAAAGGAGCACATAGTATGTAAGCCAAAGAAATCAATATAATTATCTTAAAGTTATATTATATGAATATGAAAATTATCTTTCTAATGAGGAATTTAAAAGAAAAGGTCTATATAGATCAACTAAAGGGGTTTTTAGTTGAATGAAAGGAGCACATAGTGTGTAAGTGAAAGAAATCAATATACAAACTTCAATAAGCTTTCAGATAATGGTATCTCAAGTTTAATGATATAATTATTTTCTTTAGATTTAAGAACATTGTTGACCACTATATATATCTAAAGTTAATGAGAGAAAATTTATATTTCTAATTTTGTATGTTGATAATATTTGGCTTACAACTAATGATATTGGATTACTACATGAGACCAAGAAATTTCTCTCAAATAACTTTGAGATAAAAGATATGGGAGAGACAACCTATATAATTGGAATAGAAACAATTCATGATAAATCACAAGAATTGTTAGGGCTGCCTTAAAAGAAATATATTAATAAAGTTTTGAACGGATAGATGCTCAATAAATGTTGTTCCGATTCAGAAATGAGATAAATTTAGTTCCACGCAATGCCTAAAGAATGAAGTAGAACATCATTAAATGGAAGAAATTTTTATTTATCAATTATTAGAACTTTGATGTATGTTTAAACTTGTATCAGGCTAGACATCAACTTTGTTGTTGGAATACTAGGTTGGTACCAAAGTAATCTAAGTTTGGATCACTAGAAGATTGTAAATAAAGTAATGAGATACTTGAAATGTACAAAATATTACATGTTAACCTATAGAAAACCTAATCATCTTGAGATGTTTGGATATTTAGATTTTGTTAGATACGTGGGAACGAGAAAATCCCACTTTTTGATATTGTTCTTTTTAGTTGAAGGAGCAATATTATGAAAGAGTATGAAATAGTCCATTAGTGTTGCAATCATTATGAGAAAGTGGAAAATAAATTATAGCAACAATACCCATACTGCGCCTTTTCTGATTTTTCAAAGCCAGTAAATATATTATGGCCTCTTTTTTGATCAATTTATATTAGTTAAAAATTTAATAAGATTAAGTTATGAAAATATTACACAGTTGACCGTTCTCTTCTGACTCTCTTCACGTGTAAAATTTCTCAACTCTCAAAATAAATCAATTGCTTCCAGTGAAGCTCTGCTCAACGGTCTCAAAATAAATTTTCTCAAGCTCCAAATTGTCTATTTCCAGTTTAGCTGGAGCCCGTGTAAAGCTTGCCATGGTCTCTGCAATGTTGCCATCTGTATTGATTTTAAAACTGGAAGAGACCATACACTTTGGAATTTGGATTTTGGGCAGACTAGGAGATGATGCGGAAACACGTCATTAGCACTCTTGCTGCCTCTCTTGTGTCTATGAAAGACATCTCGCAATCTCAAGTTGGTAAAGAGACATCTATGAGAACACAAGAATTGAAATTCCTTTCGATTGAAGATCAAACTCAAAAACACTGTCAAATAATCAATAGATTGGTTGTTCCTTTACAAGAAAATTTCCAGCCAAAAAAAAAAATGTGATGATTAGCCCCAAAATCAGAAGGCTTCAAAACCAATTAATGAAAAAAATGGGGGAAATGGACACTGGGGGGGGTCGAGGAATGACAAAAATTAATTCCAGGACACATGTACAAAATTTCAAACAGATATAGAACGGAGATCATCAAAGACCTGTCTGATGTTAGGCCTCTCATTTAGAGGAAGAATGCACCTGAGCGATATGGCAAGCAAATCATCCATTGCCTTCGTTGGTTCTTCCCCACCTGCAATATCTCTATCAATACAGTCCATTTGTCTTCCTTCTTGATCACACAACCGAACCCAATCTGTAAGGTCGACTGCTCCAGATTGACCTGATATTATGTCCCCAGCACTTCTTCTGGTTAACAATTCCAACAGGATAACTCCAAATGCATACACATCAGCCTTGAATGAAGGTGCAGGTTTAGATGCATTATCAAGTTCTGGAGCCCGGTACCCTAGTGCTCCCAGATTTAGTATCTGCTCTGCAATGCCAGCTGGGGTCATCAAACGATGAAGTCCACAATCAGTGAGGCGTGCATTGTAATCAGGACCTTCCAGGAGTATATTTGTTGGCTTTAGATTTCCATGGAGCATGCCTCTGTCATGAAGATACAGTAGACAACAAGCAACATCAACAGCAACTTTTAGTCTTTGGCTGAATGACAACAAGGAGTACCTCCGAGGTGTTGTTTCTGTGCAACACGAGTTCCAGAAAAAAAAAATTAGGAAGAATAGCAACAGCAGCCAGCAGTGTCTAAATGAAAATGTAAAATACTTGTGTATAACACCCAAAATGCATGTCCCTGTTACTTAAGAGTTGAAGCAAGCTCATAGTTCCAAGGACAACTGAAATTGTTGCCTCCCTTTTATGCACACTACAATCAATTTATCTGTTAACCACTAGACACTGGTAGACATTTTGTACATATCTGAAGACTATAAAACTAAAATCAAAGCTCACAACTGTCCCAATCTGTAAGGTTTAGATGAAAAGAGAAGGGAACTAATGAAGAACCGGTACGGTATTAGAAACAAGCTTTGCAGTGGGCAACAGCTGTGGCCATCAAACAACATTTGCAGTTTCCAACCAGCTATACAAGCTCTAGAACATTAGCCATGCCATATCTCCAGTTTTGATTCTACATTCCCATAGACACCATACCATCTAAATTCCTAGGCACATGTGCAAGCATGTACAAAAACAGAGAGAGGACTGACACCTTGCCTTGCACGGACATAAACCCACCTAGCTATATCCAGGACCCAGTAATTTCATATTTCTCCCAACCATATAACCATTCTAATTATCAAAAGTGTTCACTTTAATCAGATGGCATTTGTGATAACAAAAAATAAAATAAAATCAGATTTCATCACCATTAACACACTCAACCTGCAATATTCATAATTCTATTGTATTTGCCCACTGGAAACATAGGTAATCTATTATACCATTGAGAAACCAACATAAATAGACAAAGATTGTCTAAAGTCAAGAATATGTGCAAAGATTTGTCATGCAACTAAATGTTTCTGCCTCTATAAAATAGTTATTTCCTGCACCAAGAATATTTTAAATTCCCCATTCCACGAGGGGGGGAATTCATAGGCAAACCAGACTGTAAGACTAAAATCAAGTGCATAACTTTTCAGCTATAACATCACAAATATGGCACAGCCAATCAAATCACCTGGGACTACAACATGCAATGTGATGAATCATTATTGATGCAACTTAATGAGTGAAAATCATTGCAGTAATGTTGAGTAACATCTGCATTCTAAAAGAAAACCCTCTCCTAACAAACTTAATTTCACTTGAACAATTGATCACGTCAGAATTTTTAGGCCTAATCTTATTATAATCTCATTGGTTTTTTACACACTAATCCAAGCTTAGTTCCCATTTACTATAAACCAATCCTTTAAGAAGCCATCAGTCTTCAGTGATAGGAAAACCAGTCAATCTCAAGACCCAGCATCTTTCACATTTGTAGATGGTCCTTTCTGCTAAACTGACATTCTTGCCAGTAGAATCACTAATGATTTAGAAGAGACATATTGACAGACTAGCATGTACAGGAATATATTCAATGGACACAGTCCTATCATATTATATTTAACTGACACAAAATGGGTACTTCTAAAGTTCTGTAGATACAGACACGACAGAAAGAACCTGGATTGCTGAAACAACTCTCAATTTTGAACGTTCAGGAAAAAAAAAGGGAGGGAGCAACACCATTCTAATTTAAGTATAATACAAAGCTCCCAGTATATGAGGCTAATTTTCTACAAAATAAACTGAAGGGTACAGAATTCCCCAATATGTCTGGACATTGAAGTAAGAAACCAGTAATATCCCAGATGATTATATTCCAGATTAACATAATTTTTTTCCAATGTTAAACCAGGCCTAAATGCGGGAAAACTGGCAGAATACAGATCAATTTGATGACACCATTGCCTACCTGAGGTTCATTATATTAAAGAACGTTATTCTTGCAATATTTGATGGTGCATTGTCTGCTTCAGGTGCATTGTAGTAAAGTACCCTATTTTTCCAAACCTCAATGGTGGGATAGTGAGGCTGTGTGTTTTACTTTTTTATATTGCGCTTCTTGTCCTGAATGTTAGCCTCTCCAAAGTGGGAATACTCCACATTCAAGACACTCGAAGGAAATATTCCTATTGTTTGTAGCAGGCTCGGAATATGAGATATCATAGGTTTTTATATTCCAAGAACACACAAAAAGCAATTTACTTAACATGTTTGAAAATACTTTTTAAGTTCAGAAACTTGGATCTGCACCACTATCAACATGAGTGTTAAAATTGCCCGCAATGATCAACGAGATGTCTAGGTTAAAATTAAACAACCAACATGCAGCAGTAATGTGGCATTTTTTCAAACATATATCGAAGTAGCATAATAATTGTTACAAAATAAAAACATGACGAGAAATACACAAAGTTCAACATAATAAAATGCTTACCATATAGATGTAGGGCCAAGCTATCACCCTGGATATAGTCAGCTAAAAGAAGTCTCTCTTGCTCTCTAGGACCCCAATAAAATGCTCGCAGTGGAACAATATTTTGGTGTCTTATAGAGCCTATTTTTTTAACTTCCTTGGCAAATTCTTTCTTATGCTTGACTAGTCCAACCCGCAACCACTTCACAGTCAGCATATGTCCACTATCCAGAGTAGCCTTATATAAAGTTCCATGGCTGCTTCTGCCAAGAACTTCAGCTGGGGCTCGAGATAACTCCTCTGCAGTAAATGCAAGTGAACTGTCAAGGAAGGACAGCTCCCCAGCCAACCTGTCTGGAGAATAGACATCCAATTTTGTAGGCTCGACAAAACGAGGTGAGGAAGATAATGGGGAACCTGGGGAGGACTTCTTTCCAGATGTTGTGGGATGGTCATCTAGCAAATTAGGAATTGAAGATGAACCAGCTGCCATTCCTTCAGGCAAACCATGCTCAACGATTTCAGTTTCAAATTCTGCCTGCCCCGATAACGACCTTGAATTTGCAGTAAGCAAGTGATCGTTTGAAAAACTCAATGAAGTTGGAGGGCGGTGAGCATTCGAGTGGAAATTGAAAAGGGAAGTTTGGGAAGATCTTCCTTGCTTAGCATCCTCCCTTGTTGTTTGGCCACTAAAATCATTTCTACCATGAAATTCTTTTCGTTGAGCCCGCTGATACGCCAGTAAAACAAAAGCTATCATTGCAGCAGTCCCAACTGTAGCAACAATTACTGCTATTGTAATATTACGCTTTGAACTGTGATTTTTTCCATGTACGGAAATCTGATCTGGAACAGAATTTGTTGATGGCTCCACCCCGGTATTTGGGATGATTAATAAGGGATTCCCAGGACGAAATGAAGAAATATCAAATTTATTTCTCAAGTTCAGTGAAATATTTCCAGCGAGATCATTATTGGACATGTTCAATCCAATCAGACTGGATGGAAGCTTGTCAGGGATTTTACCCTGAAATCTGTTGGCAGATAAATCAAGGTACTGCAAGTGGGTTAGTTTGCTCAATTGAATTGGCAGCTTTCCTGACAAGCTATTATTTGAAAGATTCAGTGATCTGAGATTGGCAAAGTTGCCTATGCCAGAAGGCAATATACCAGATAATGAATTTTGAGAGAGATCAAGAGACTCCATCAATGGATAAGAAGGTAAAACTAATAATTCCCCAGCACCTGAATCTTGAACTGGAATTGGCCCTGAAAACCGATTTCCTGAAAGATTCAGGTTCATCAAGGTCAATGAAGTAAAAAAACCACCTGGAATGGGCCCATTGAATTGATTTAAGCTGAGGTCAACTGAAGACGATGTTGAAAGGTCCCCCAATTGAGCAGGCAAATTGCCGTCTAGGGAATTATTCCTAAGATTAAGTTCACTTAGCCTCACAAACCAAGTCAAGTTTGGCAAGCTTCCAGATAGCTGGTTTGAACTCAAATCAAGGACCTCTACACTGGCTCCCCATTGTTGCATGACAGACAGGTCACCAGTGATCATATTTCCACTCAAATCCACTACTGAACATCTTTGAAGAAAAGTGGGCAAGGTACCTGTTAAACCATTTGAAGAAAGATTCAAAATGTTCAAAGTTGTGGAGTGAGTTCCATGAACAGAACCTGCAGAGATATAAAATAAGGAATTCAGATATACACAGGATTCAGATTAAGAAGTTATGGAAGAAGAAAACCATGGTATAAAACCATCTTATTTAAAATACAATGTAACACCAAACTTCTACATTTTATTTTATTTTTTTCAACTGCTTTCTTTATACTCCATATTCAAATCTTTCATCATAGACATCCAAAACAAATGCATTGATGTTCAGTTTGGATATGAAATGTGAAAGGCTTAACTTAAGGGCACATGTACTTGTTCCAGCTAATTTTCCTGCATCTCAATTTAAATGACCCAACCCAAAAAGCTTGTGATGCTAACTCAGATTCGACAGGTTACACTTCATTTAACAAGAAAACAGCATTTTACCAAAGCTCCTAGCATCCAAATCAAGAAGGCCACATTTTGCCTGTACCTCTAGAGTCCAAATCTACAAAGTCACCGTTCGCACTTTGGACGTAGTTTTACTATTTTTGGAAACCCATACTTAGAAAACCCAGGCAAAAATATATGTAATTTCCGAAAAAGAAAGGAAAATAAAAAAGGTCAAAATCCAGGTTACCAGCTAAATACTGTGTCACAAGTAACCTCAGGTTTTAAGTGCTAAAATTGGATAAAAAATCATCAGAATTATTACATACAGTTGACTATACACCCAAACAAATTTCTAACAAAAAGCAGAAAAATCCAAAAACATATCAAATAAAAATTAAAAACCAATAATAATCACAAAAAGAATAGTCAAGAATCACTAGACCTGTAAATCCATTGCCACTAAGATCCAGTTCTTCAATCTGTATCGACCCGTTGATCAATTCCTCGGGTATACCTCCAAAAAGCTGATTATTCCCCAGCCTCAAAACCTTCAAATTCGTCAAAGACCCAAATGAAGGCAACTCTCCATTAATCACATTATCCCCCAAATCCAAAACCTCCAAATTCCTAAACAACGCAATTACCTCTGCTTTGAAAAACCCACTATTCAATCTATTCTTGCTCAAATTCACAAAATGCACTGTATTGGCCAAACCTGACACATTTTCTACACTCATCTCACTAAACCCACCAAAAAACTCGTTATCACTCAAATCCACTCTTTCTAAATTAGTCAATTCACTTAAAACCCCACTAATATCGCCCCAAAAACTATTAGAACTCAAATCCAAAACCCTCAATTGCTGCAAATTCCTAAACCCAACTGGTGACCGGACAGGAAACCTGCCTTCAAAACCATTCATTGACAAGTTCAAATACTTCAAATTCCACAACTCCGCGATCCGACCCGGGATCGGACCTGAAAAATTGTTATTAGAGAGATCCAAGTACTGTAACGAGCTCATGGATCCCAATGCAGGTACAATCCGACCCGTAAAATTATTACCCGAAAGTGAAATATTCTGCAGTGACTTAAGGTCTAGTAAAGTAGAGAACTTTAAGTTGCCGGAGAGACTAAGTTGGTCAAGGGTTATAGCAATGACGGAATCTGAATTGCTGTCGCAGGAGATACCGGGCCATGAATTGGGGCAGGAATTAGGGTCGGGTATAGAAGAGGGGTCCCATTTAGAGAAGATTTTGTCAAGTGGGTCGTATAGAATACCTTTTTTGAATTCGAGTAAGGATCGGAGGTCCGACCCGGAAGTGGATAGAAAGAGTAGGGAGAGAGTGGAAAAGAGGGTGAACAGAGTCATTTTAAAGAGAAGGAGAGTCTGTGTTAGTAATTCATTTGATTTGATTAGAGAGCTCGAAGCCCTAGCTGGAATGTGAATTCAAGGAGAGGAAAGGAATCTAGAGAGAGAGACGGAGGAGGGTTAAGGTTTTTTTTTTATTTCTTTTGTAAGAGAGTGAGGAGGGAGAGTGTTGTTAAAAATGGCGGTTTTAGGAGGTGGGCAGCGTTAGTTGGTGGGGGTGAGTTACTACAGACTGTAAAGGTCGTACATACCTTTTGTTTTCTTTCGTATTTTTTTCTCAATCGTCCTGGCTCCATACCCGGGATATTTGGAATTATTGTTTAAAATGTTTTTTAAAATAAATTTTTATTTATAAATATATTAAAATATTTTTTTTAGAATTTTTTATATTACTACTTCAAAATTATTATAAAACATTAATAAAATACTATTTTAATGTTCTGTTAAGTTGAAAACATTTTTAAAAAGCATTAAAAGTATAAACAAAAATGCTAAACACAGCTTAAAGGTGTTTAGTACTTTTGAGATATTTTTAGCTTTAAATTAATTTTTGTGTATTTTTAAATTATTTTGATATATTGATATTAAAAATAAATTTTAAAAAATAAAAAATAAATATTATTTTGATATAATTTAAAAAAAAAACACTTTAAAAAACAATTCTATCATATTCTCAAATAGACACTTAATCTAGTGCCTACTATTTCTATATTTATGTATGTAGGTACGTATCAACTCTTTATTGTTATATAGAAAAAATCATTATAATAATATTTAGGTTATTGTTTGGGATTTTAACTATATTTATGGAGACTCGTGCTATACAATGAACCGGAAGATTATTTTATAAGATAAAAAAAAAAACATTCATACGACATAAAAGGCAACCTACCACATTCTCAAACAGACATTTAATCTAGTGCCTCCTATTTATATATTTGTGTATGTATTTATGTATCTACTCTTTATTGTACAATAAAAAAAAATCAATATAATAATCTTGAGGTTATTATTTGGGATTATAACTATATTTGTGGACCTATGCTATATAGTGGGTCAGTACATTATTTTATAAGATAAAATAAAAAAATAAAAACATTCAAACGACAAAAATGTGTTTTAAAGAAAAAAAAAACTTGGAGTCTAGATTCATCTAAGCAAAATATTTGTATAATCTAATTGGATAATAAAATAATAAATTGTGATAATAAATGGACCAATTTAAACAAAAAATAATCACACAAACTTGGAAAAAAAATGGTTATTGAAACAAAAGGGACAATGAATTTAAGATTCCAGTCAATCAAATAAAAAAGAAAAATATGACTCGAGTCAACTTAATTGAGTATGCTAAATAAGCAAGTTAGGTCACGAGTCTAAGAAAATCAAATAAAAAAAAAAGTCAAAGTCCAATTCTAAACTAAATCCAACATAGAATGATAAAATTTAAAACAATAAAAAAAAAACTCAAAAAAATCTAGCAAACCAAGCAAGTCAATCAAACTTTGTGACTTAAATTATGTAAATGAGATAATCCAATAAAAGACAAACCAGAAAAGGTTGCGAAGCTCAATTATAAACAACTCAATATTGAAGTACGAAACATAAAAAATATTATATTAAAAACAATCCTAAAAAAACACGAGCTAAGGCTAACACGCCAAATTAGTGGTTTAAATCATGAGGCTAGGATAATGTAATAGAAAGAAAATTATAGAAAATCATGAAGCCCAAAATAAAAAATAAAAATAAAAACTCTTAGCTTGAAGGATGAAACTGAAAAAAATATTAATTCTCAGTCAATTTAATATTGAATGATAAAATAAAAAAAAATATTAATTTAAAAAATTTATCAAAGTAAATTCAACAAATAATGACAAATAAAAAGAAAATAAAAAAAATGGCCCGAGTCATTTTTAAAAGGGCCCGAGTCATTTTCAAAATCAGTAAAACAAAATCTATATAAAGTAAATAAATAAAAACGATGGAGCATAATCTACAATTGAATATATGTTGAAAGACAAAACTGAAAAAGCATGAGCTTAAAAAAAACAAACAAAACCAGATGAACCTTTTAAATCTTGGTTAATATCAAAAACTCGCTACTTGTGAAATTCTAGACTTAAGCTTAGTTAAGAAGCTCAATTCTCAATCAACATGATATTGAAGGATGAATAAAAAAAATATCAATTAAAATTTTTTTGCCAATGTAAAAAAAAAATAGCAATAAAAAGAATGATGTTCAAATTTGATAAGAAAAAAAAACCCTTAAGGATGATGAAATTGAAAGAAAAAAAAATCAATTTTAAAAGTATCTCAAATAAAACAAATTGCAATCAAAAGAATGGGGACCAAATTTGAATTTTTTTTTTTTTTTTAAAAAAAGAGGGATGAAATTTAATAGGAATTCTAATTTTATAAATTATTCCAATAAAAAATAGTAATTAAAATAGCAAGGACCAAATCTAATGGAATGACAAGTTAATTTGAAAAGTTAATACGGGCTCATATCTTTTTTTTTCCTCGATTACATCCTTCTAAGTTGTTTATTTTAAAAAATAAACTTCTTTATTTTCTTCGGTTTCCTTTCAATAAGGCTATCCCCATCTCATGACGTAGATACTAGGTTTAGCCGGGTGGCCCAAATATTTTTGGAGGTTACTCTTTGTTATCTTTTTCAGTTTTATTCTTTAAAATTCGATTCTTTTTAAAATTAAACATTGTCTTCTTCTTCTTTTTTCCTGTTTTGCTTTTTATTAAATTATCTCGTTTGTATGATTGTGTTTGTGATTTTTGTTTTTAATTTTATTATTTTGTATTTGGATTCTTAGGGATTAGAGTTATTTTATTTTATTTTATTTCTATGTTTTTAAGTTTCAGATTTTTCTTTTTTTCTTTAAAATACACTTACAGTACTTACACATCACTTTTATATGTTACAAAAACTTCAGCCCAGCTAATGGTGAAGCACGAACCACCTATTTAGACTATAACTAAAAAATTTAACATATCCTTGTTAATAAGAAATATATTTTTTTTAAAAATAGTTTGTATTGTACTAGTCTCAATACTTGCACTCCGCTGCGAGGCCATACTATTTTTTTTTGGGCAAAAAATAATGTTCAGGTATTTCAAGCATGTTTTAAAACAAAAATAAAAATGTACGACTCGGGTCGTATATCTGATTGGGTTGAATAGGTTGATTTTATTTTAATTAGAAAAAAAAGAAAATGACAATGATTGGATCGAATTTATAAAAAAAAAGTGATTAAGATAATATGAGAAAAAAATAACTTTTTTTTTAAAAAATCAAACAATGTATCTCATAATCTATTAAATCCAAAAAAAACAAAATAGGGGTAAGAAAAGGAAAAAATAAAACCAATCATGGTCAACTCGTGCTAGCATCGCAAACTTATAAACCTGATAATCAAAACCGAGACAACTCGAGATATCTTATCAAACTCACGACTTAAATCATGAGATTGAAATAATTTAATAACAAATAAAGAGAATTATAAATCTTTTTTTTTAAAAAATTATATTAACTTTTCAAACTCCTAATCAGATCATTAGACGTGAATCACCGTATAAAAATACATATTCATTCTCTAAATTTTTTTCCCTTCCCATCTAAATCCTTCCCATTCATCTTGTTTCATTGGAATAGTGTTTCACGGTAAGAACGAAGTGAGGGTCCTACTCACATGCTTCCCAAAGGATTTTACATCAACGTGCTTGTTGGTTTTCGGTCTTTTGAACCGGATATATGGTTAAAATCGGAGGAGAGATTTAAGGGTCTATCACTCATGAATTTTTTTTTCATCAAAAGATTTTATGAAAATCGGACTATAAATAAAAACCAGGTAGCTCTCTGCTCTTTTTATAAACACAGAAAAAAAAAAGTTTTTCCCCTTCTTTATAAAAAATAAAAATCTAATCTCATCTATCCGATCTACTCGAAGTATTTAATCATGACATGAAGCACGGTTTAGGTTTTATAAAATATTAGAAGCAATCTCTCTCAATGACAGGGATTTTATTTTTTAAAAAATGAAGTCAAATGTTTTAGGTATATAATTGCAAAATATCTTTACGAGCCAACAAATAAAATTTTTATAATGTGGAAATCCGATACCTGCTTCACCATTACAATGGACAATCAGAGACCGGGTCTCTTTCAGATAAATATGTTTATCTTCTTGGAAAGTGATTAATGAGATAAGAGAATCCCATGGGAAACCACTCCCCCTATTTGGTTAAAATCTTAACTTCTAATGTCCTGTGAATATTTTGGAGTTAAGTATAGACTTTGGAAAGTGTTCTTGGTTGCTATCTAAAATATTTCCAAATCAGAATAATTATTACCGATGAAGATTTTTTTATATATATAGATTTTTAGAGAGGATTTTACTAAGTACAAAATATTTTAAAAAAAAATTAATTTTTTTTAATATTTTTTATTTTAAATTAATATTTTTTTGATGTTTTTAAATCATTTTAATATACTAATATAAAAATAATTTTTAAAAATAAAAAAATATTATTTTAATATATTTTTAATTTAAAAATATCTGTTATTATATTTCCAAATATTCATTAAAAAAGCTATAGAATAGCGGGGAAGAGAATGGGAGCAAACTTTTCTTGATAATGCAAAAACAGAGAAAGATATTGATGGATGTGTCACACAGCTGGATATCAACTCATATGATAAAGTTTGTATATCTTATATTCCTATTTTTTTTTTTTTGGTAGGATAACATATTTATATTCATAATCTTTGTGTTTCCCTTTGGATTCCATTCTAACGTGCTATGATAAGTCAATATCGTCATTAAAAAATGCAAGATGGGGGCCTATACTTAACACTATAAAATTTGCTATTTTATTTTTTAATTAATTTGAGTATTTGGATTACTTCATACATATCTTGACTAATTCAACGAGCTTTAAAATTAATGATTATATAAATTTTTAATAATTATTATATTAAAAATTACATAACTCGAATTTAAATTTATATAAAAAGCAAAAATTTGCTACTTATTATAAGGGATAAGGATGCTCACCGTTTTTGTTTTTCAACATAGCTATGTATATACTATCAATATAGTTTATTTGATAAGTGTTGTCTTAAATAAATTAGGATCCAAATAGCTATAATTTTAAAAGGATAATATATGTCTGTCCAGCCGGTTAATATTAGTAAATTTAATTACATGGAATTTATAATTTTATTTTAGCGTTGTCTTATTTTTTTCAATGAATTCATAAAAAAGAAGAATGAACATTAGTGTTGAGATATGCCAGTTATACATCTTATTTAATGGTATTGTTTGGGAGTGAGTTTCAACTTATTTTTTTATTAAAATTTAAATTTTTTTATTTCAAATTAAATTTTTTAGTATTCTTCAATTGTTTTGATGTGTATAAATAAATTTTAAAAAAAAAAAATATTATGCTACAACTTATATTATGTTTTAAACAAATACTTTAAAAAATAATCACTATTATATTCTACGACTTATATTATGCTGTTTTAAAAAAGAAAGGTAGGTTGGATTTTAAATTATACATAAATCTAATCTCACCCACCCTCTTTGAGTGTTTGAATAAAAATCACTATGATTTTATTAAATGGGATGACTTATGACATTGTTTATTAGAGTTAAAAAAAAAAAAAACTCCCCTTAAGGAAAATAAACTCATGATGAAATTCCTATATAAAAAAATTGAAACCGGATGACATTCAAGAGGAAATACTAAAGTAAATTAATAATTATTTTTTGTAGCTGGAAAGTGTTTTTTTATTTTTAAAAAGTTTGAAATTTTTCTTGTTTTAATTTTTTTTCTGGTTAGAAAACGTTTTTATAAAAGATTGAATTTTTTTTAATAACATTATTTATTAGAGGTTAAAAAACTCCCCTGAAGAAAATAAACTCATGATGGAATTGTTATATATAAAAAAAGAAAACAGGATGAAATTAAGAGGAAATAATAAAGTAAACTTTTGTTTTTGCAATTGTTTTTTTTTTTTTTGTAAAAGTTCGATTTTTTTTAAATTAATTTTTTTAATATTTCTAAATTTTTGTTTGATACACTCATATTAAAAATAAATTAAAAAAATAAAAAAATAATATTTCGATTTAATTTTAAATATAAGGCACGCCACCGTTATCGCAACGCTAGTGCTCTGAAAACCGAAAACGAAATGGTGTTCTCAGCCTGGCCCCAAAAACAGGCGGGCATGCAGTCTTTTTGCGAGCTTTTGTCAGTAAAAAGTGGGTTTTGGACGGCTCAGATTTGCTGTCGCAGAGAAGTCAAACAAAACAGACGAAGTCAAATAGTGGGTGTACACGAAGTGTCCATGTTATACTGATGATGATAATGCTGTGGGTTCGATTTCTATACTTCCATTGGATTTGGCAAAGTGACCTTTTCAATCCCTTTTTGCATAATAAACTATGCAGAGAACATGGAGATTCAGTCTTGTCCTTGTCGCTTCCCTCCCACTACACTTTCTATTATAGATTTTAAACCGACCCGGTTTAAAATTCAAGTTTTGAGTTTTTATCAGGTTATCGAGTTTTGACCGGATCACTGGATCGCTCGAATCAATTTTAATTTTTTTAAAATTTAAACAATATTGTTTTAGTTAAAAAAACAAAAATTAACGGGTTGTAACCGGGTTTTTCCAGGTCAACCTGTCAGGTCAGCGGGGTCACACCAGGTCATGACTTTTTCTATTTTTTCTTCAATTCAACCCAGTTTTAACCTCAAATTAACTGAATCCCGAATCGACCCACCAAGCCGAACTGGATTTCAAAACTAAGCTTGCTATATAGTATATACTATAAAACAAAAATAATAAATTGATGTCATCTGATGTTAGTGGTGATACGGCGGAAAATTGAGATTTTTTTTACATTTAACTGTCACAAAAGACATTTATTTTTTAAACTATTATAGTTAAGAAAATAATAGTCACACATATAATGCATGCACTTTAACATTCCCGTCATCAGAATCAATATATCAATTATGTAAAGGAAGAATTATGAAGGAATTTTTTTTCCTGAAAATTTTATTTAAATTTTTTTTATTAAAAAATCTCAAGTTATTAACAATTATCTTATACATGTCTTATACTCATTTCACAATAGTGTCACAATCACAATGGATCTCAATAGCAATTATTCATAGGTACAACCATAACATCTCGTATATTCACCTTTAAACATGCTTTAGTTCATAAATAACAAAAATAAACAACGTTAAGATTACAAGCACAAAATAGTGCAGTTTTATGTCCCAATAATTAATATAAAAAGGATACTATTACATTTTAAATTATATAGTTATTTAAAGACAAAATGCATTAATATTCATTTAATTTCAAATTCATATAAAAAAAAACTAGAAGACCTAAAATACTATTCCTGATGTGAATAGTATCCTTTTTAAATAACTAGTACCATATTCCATTCCTCATTCATTTCATTATATTTTTTTTTGGCTTCATCCATAAGTACGAGATTTAAGATAAAATAAATTATTAAAATCATTGTTATTTGAGAAAAGTATAGGTGTAAAATATTTACCTGTAGCAGAAACTCACCTCGTGCTTCCTTGTTGATATTGTACCCCTCTTGCGGATCCTTTTGAATCCACAAACACACCATATTATTCCATATTCAAACTACATTTCGCAAGATAATATTTTAGGTCTTCTTTCACAATTGTTTTTTCCATACTATACATTTCCATTATTATCCTTTAGAATTATGGTTCATTAGCATTTATAATGATCATCGCAAATTCATTTTCAAATATGGTTTATTTCTTTCCAAAAGTCAGGATGTGATGTTGCACATCTTACAAAGGGAGGGATACTGAATTCTACTCTTAACATGGCCAAATCTCATTGTTTTGTCATTTTAACTGAATTTGCCAGTAGGGTGGCAACTTGATCTCTCCTCCTATATTTATCTATGGGAGACCCTCCTTGAATTTTATCATCATTAGGCCCAAATCCTCTTGGAAATCTAGGCAACGAATTTACCCAATTTTTCATCAATGGATTAAATGCATCTCCAATTATCATTATTCCCCTTTTCTCATTTAGGTAGCTAATCCCATCGTCGTTTGCATGACAACCCTCCTAAATAAGACCTCCCAAGGCCATTTACGCTAATTTTTATCCTTCTTCTCCAATGTGTTTTTGTTTGATGGTCTAGAACCACTTTAAGAGCACATGCACATTTTGCGTTTATGATTTTCTACATTTCATAACTATCTTCAAAACACATTTTAGGCCATACATGTGGCCCATATCTCCATTCCACTCCTCATGACCTAGGCAATTGATTTATGCAATTAAGTTATCTTGTTTCTATTGTTAGTAAACTTTCCGCTAAACTTCATTCATTTAAAATTTTTATATGAAACCTCAAAACTCACCCTCCCCTTAATTATTTTCACCTTGGCCGAACTTAGCTCCAAAGGAACTAGGAGTTCCTTCTTCTTTTTAATTTGAAAATTCTATGTTCTAGTCATCATCTACATTACAACCATACTTTAAGAATAATCTAACAAGAAAAATCATGATTTTTATCCCTCCCCTTCATCCTCCTAATGGTTGGCCACCTTGGACTCTTTTTTTTTTGTTGTCCTTACATAATTTCTCCTCTAATGTAATTTATAATACTCTAATTGGTTTAATTTTTGGTAATTTTGCATTTCCTCCAATTTATGTTCAAGAGCCCTAATTCCCTATTCAAGAAAATTGTGCAATTTCAACCAAATTGAAGCTAAACTCGTAGGAATTGGGATTAGAACTCCTTACTTGGAAGAAATCTGAGCTTTACTTCTTCATAATTTGGAAAATCTTAGCTCCCTTCTCATTGCATGTAGCCGGCCACTTACCCCTCTTTTCATCACAATTTCCACACTTGTTTCTTGTAATTTCTCTTGTCTAAATGTTGTTTTTCTCTTATAGACTTGTCTAGGACTTATAAATTGGTAAAATTTTGATGTTTTCTCTCCTAAATTTGAATGAAAAATCTTAAAATCTCCCCCTTTTTTGATGTGTTTGCTAGCGGCTTTATGAGGGAGAAGAAATAGGGTATTTATAGTTCCATTTCTTCTTAATTATATTTTGACCCCATTTCTTGACCCCCCCCCATAATTTAGGCCTCCCTTTTATGACTTTCATACTTGTTATTATTATTATTATTTTTTATTTGTGTTATTTATGTAATTATTAAAATTTTAATTTCAATAATTTTTTCTTTGTATAAGTTTGTTCTCGGGGTTTTACATGCGCAACCTATTAAAACACCACTCAGCTGCATATCTCAACTCTAGTTCTTGGCCTAACAAAAATATAGTTTCAAAGACAATAGAATCACAAAAAAACATTAGTTATAACTAAAGCCAACCAAATCACCTAATTTTCACAACATAAAATTTCATAATTAGAAAAACTTAATCTTAAAACCAAAACAATTCATTACAATAAACAATATCAATTCAATTACAAAATAATTAAATTATATAGTTAGACTTCTAACATTTTAACCTGTTGATGGGTCTATACCATCAAAACCACGATCATGTCGTCTCATGGATGATAAACAACTTCATTCTCTTATATTGCATTGTCCAAACGCCAAGTCTCCCCAACTTCGTCAAGTGAAGAATGGCACAACAAGAACCAAGTATTGAAAACATCATGCAGATCATCATAGGTAGCATCACGAATTGCGGTCGCAACTCTTCAACTCTTGTCTATTAAAAATTTCACCTTATATATGAGAAAAAAATATATCATTTTATCATTTATAAAATATATAAATAAGAATTCTTTTTGTAATTAGCATTAAGGATCTTGGCCCAAGGCTCAACTAATCCCTAAGGTAAATAGGCCCTCAACAAGGAGTTTTAGGTTTGGTTAATTCTTAGGTTTTGCTCAAGTTTGGTTAATTACATGTTGAAAAAACTAATCTATACATACAAATCTATTATATCTTGATGCATGAGGCTTATAATTATTGAGATTACATGTTGGCTGACACAGAATGTCATATGGACATTTCATAACACATTCCCATAGTGGTGTTATGAATTTCTTTATTATGTTTATATACCAAGACATATAGATATCTAACTCCTCGCATGCCATAGATTGATATATTGTACATGAACCACCAACCAATCATCATCCATTTTACCTCAATGATTAATAGCATACACGTTATCGAGTGTGTCAACATCATCAGGTATGTGTTGATGCAATCCAAGTTGACACATTACTATATTAAGGCAAAGCACCTCAAATATGGAAAAATAATACATAGGTATCACTAATAGCCATAAGTATAACATAATGAAAAAACCTCATCATTTGTGTTATAAGAAACTCTAATCAAGATTTTCACCTTGTACTTTTCATATAAGTGAGTGTTATCAATACTTATAAGTGGACAACAATATTGAAACCCTTGAATTGAAGGTCCAAATGTCTAGAATACGTATTCTCCTAAATATTATTGTATAACCATCAACCATCTTGTGATTCCATTCAACTATACTAAAATTTGATTTTTTTAGAGCTAATAGCATCTTAGGTATCATTTGAAAAGACTCCTCACGTGATCCAAATGACCTATCCTATATTTTATGTTTAGTTAACCAAGCTTTTTTATACGATACATCATATAAAAAATATCTATGGATAGTAGCTTGAATTGTTGCATTTTTAATACTTATTTCATCTTTGACAATGATCAACATCATATTAGCAACAAAATCAAAGTCAATCTGAAGGTGGGGTTGCATGACCATGGATTGTGATATGTGCAAGGCTTAAAAATCATAAACTAAACCTTAAAACCCTAACACTAACATAATCAACACAATACAATTCATTGATTTTTCTTACTAAATAAGATAATACATACATTTACTTAACTAATTTTATATCGAATTAATCTCAAATTATATTAGATTAGGCAAAATCAACAATACCTTAACCTAAACCCTAAAACTCTTATCCTAAAAAAATCACAAATTAGCCAAGTAAGATAACACATTTATAGAGGTAAAGGTGAATATATTTCAAATTAGTTAAATAGGGTGCTTGCGGGTGATGGCGATGGCAAGAGACTGGTGGTTGTTGTAGGTGGATGGATAGAGAGAGAATTGACAGCTGAGAGAGAGAGAGAGAGAGAGAGAGAGAGAGAGAGGTGATGTTTGTCGTGGTGAGGGAGATAGACATGTTTTTTTTTTTTTTTTTGTGGTAGAGAGAGATCAACTGACTTGAGTTGAGATCGATGTTGGGAGTAAGGAGAAGTAAAGGGAGAGGAAATGAAAAAGAAAATTATATTCAAATAATCAATCGAGTGGTCGTATATGTACTAAAAAGAACGACCAATAGGTTACACATTTATTATATGCGCGACTAGTGATTGCATATGTAGTACATGCAGAACTTATAGGTCATGAATATAGTACATGCACGACTTGTGGATGTGCATGTATCAAATGCGTGTCTATAGATCACCCATATATTATATGCACAACTACTATTTCTATAGTAGAATGAAAATTATTTTCTCAATTTTGCTAATTTAAAAAAGAAGTTCGGCCACGTACTAATGTGAGAAAATAATCAGAAAATTGATTGGACTTCAAAATCCAGATACCATATTTGTGATTTTACCCGTATGATCTCTCAACAAGCTTTACTTCTCTTCCACTTCATTTGTGGGTAATATATACCACCAGTCCAACAGCTTATAGTAAGCACTTCAATTATTCTATATGAGATTTTGGAACCAACCCCTCTTGTTAAATAAAGCCAACAATCCTTCAGGTTATCAAATAATTGTTAAGTTCAAAAGTTTTGAATTTTTGATAACTTAATAATAATAATAATAATGATAATAATAATAATAATAATAATAATAATAATAATAATAATAATAATAATAATAATCACTCCACCCAAAACTTAATTTTATATAAATTATTTTCTTGGATTTGAGTTTTTTGTTGTTTAAATTATGAAAGAAATTTTTTATGAATGTATTAATCCTGTAATGGATGATTCAGGAAAACCCAAGTATTAATTAATAAACTTTATTCTTGATAAGAAAAGCTGGGCCAACGACCTCTCAGGGAAACAAACAAAAGAAAGATTAAACAAAGAAAGTAAATACAGACAAACATTAAGGAATGTAAACAAATGATTAATGTAAACGTTTATAATGAAGAACTCGTCATATAGGATTAATGGAAGTCGATCTTCTTTGGAATTCTCATATATATGACATGTACGCGCAGAGAATGTGTGAGGTGCTTGCAATGGGAGACTCACGAGCAAAGGAGGAAAGAATTTCTTCAACTTATCACTACTTGTCTATTTATTTAAACACATAGTTGTTCACTATATAGTTTGCGGTGATGTGCTAGGGATGAAGAAAAAAAAAACATATTAAAAAATTGATTATTAACTCGATTGTGTTTACTAAACTCAATTAATTTAAATAACATGAACAAAAAAAATACAATAACAATAATAAAAAAAAATTGACAACATAGAAAAGGTCAAAAAATTCTACTTGAGTTTATTCATGTTAACATGTTGGATTTGTGATCTTATTGTTATAAATGATAACTTCATTGAAGATAAACTAAATACAACTAAGAAACTCAATTATCACAATATTAAAGGAAAAAACTAGTTAAAAAAATCTGAGTAAAACCAGGTTAATTCCTAACACCATGATCATAGACAAGATTGAGATAACTATATAGAAAAAGATTAAAAAAAAAGTATGAAAACTAATTCTCAATAAATCAAATATTTAATTATGTAATTGGAAAAAAAATTAATTTAAAAAAAAACAAAAAAAAAAAACAAAATCAATCCGTGTTAACCTTCAAATCATGTAATCTTAGTCATGAGCCCAAGACGAATTATATAGAAGATAAATCCTAAAAAATAACAAAAGTAAAATTCCAAATCATCAAAATGCTAAGAGATGAAATGGAAAAACAAAATACAATAAAGAAAATTTAAAATAAAAAAATAATAATTAAAAGAATGAGGCTAAATTTGATATAAAAATAATTTGAAATTAAATGTTGAAAATAAAATTAAAAATGAAATTTAATTAAGAAAAGAATTAAAAATGAATGAATAATAATAAAAACTAGTTACATGACCCGCAAGATGTCGCGGGTTAATTTATTTTTGCTTAAAAAATAACAAAAAAAAAACTAAGGTCTAAAAGTGTTATGTCTTTCTGTAAAGTTATACCCAAGAGTCTTGGGTTTGGCTGCAACACCTGACCGAAGAGTAATATTTATAATCTTAATAATAACATTAAACTTGCATGACCCAAGTTTAAGTGGGTCTGATTGGAACACCAGACCCAATAGCCTTGGATGTGGGTCTGGCTGCAAGGTCGTGTCATAAAAGTATGATAATCAAATAGATTAATTAAAAAAAAATAAAGAAAAAAAAACCAACCGAAAGAAAAAAACTAACGAAGAAAAAGAAATTTTTTTTGAATTAACTGGGTTAACCCTTCAAACCAGGTTAACCCGTCAAATCTTGGATTCATGTCGTGAAAGTTTGATAATTAAATAGGAAAAAAAAATTGATGGGTTACCCAGAATTAATTGGGCTAACCTGTGAAACCAGGTTAATCCATCAAACCCGGGATCCGTGTCATGAAAGTTTGATAACTAAATATAAAAACATTTAACCTTAACAAACTAAATTAAACGAAAAAAAATTAAATAAAAAGAAAAAAAAAACAAAAACAAAAACAAACAAAAGACATCAACCTTTTCATTGTGGATTGCATTGTGCAGTCCATAGTCAAAGGCAAAAAAACGAAAAAAAAAGCAAAAAGAAAAAAAAAGAAAAACTAAAGGCATCAAACGATAACTAAATAGAAAACAAATTTAATATTAATGAACTAAATTAAATAAAAAAATATTAATTAGAAAGAAAAAATAAAGAAAAAAAAACATACAAGAAGAAAAAAACTAATGAAGAAAAAGAAAAAAAAATCTTAATTAACTATGAATTAATTGGGTTAATCCATCAAATCTGGGATCCGTGTCATAAAAGTCTGATAATTAAATAGAAAAAAAAATTAATATTAAAAAATTAAATTAAAAAATAAAAAAAAACAAAGAAAAAAGAAAAAAAAAAAAACTAAAGGAATCAGCTTTTTCACTGTAGATTGCACTGTGCAGTCTATAGTAAAAGGCTTAAAAAAAAAAAAACAAAGGCACACGCCACAGGTAATTATTTTTTCTTGCATAAAAAATATCAAAAAAAGCTAAGATATAAAAGTGTGAGATTTTTCTGCAAAGATATACCCAAAAGCCTTGGGTTTAGCTGCAACGCTTGACCTAAAAGTAATATTTATAATATTAATAATAATATTAAACTTACATAACTCAAGTTTAAGTGAGTATGACTGCAGCACCAGACCAATAACCTTGGATGTCGGTCTTGCTGTAAGGTTGTGTCATAAAAGTGTGATAATTAAATAGATTAACTAAAAAGAAAAAAAAACTACTAGGAAAAAAAAACTAATGAAGAAAAAAAAAATCTGAATTAATTGGGTTAACCCTCAAACCAAGTTAACCCGTCAAACCTGGGATTCACGTTATGAAAGTTTGATAACTGCATAGAAAACAAAATTGACGGGTTAACCCATAATTAATTTGGTTAACCCATGAAACTAGGTTAACCCATAATTAATTTAACAAAATAAATTAAACGAAAAAATTAATTAAAAAGAAAAACCAGAAAAAAAAATCTGGGTTAACCCGTTAAACCCGGAATGCGTGTTATAAAAGTTTGAAATAGAAAAAAAAATTAACATTAACAAATTTTTTTTTTTTAAAAAATATCCATTAAAAAAACAAAGAAAAAATGAAGAAAAAAACAACTTAAAAAAAAGAAGCAAAAAGCAAAAAAACAAAAAAAAGAGCTCAGCTTTTACTGTGGACTGCACTTTTAGTTATAGTTTAATTTAATATAAATATGAAATTTGACATAAAAACTCAAATAAATACACAGTGACTTCTCCATGGATTTTAAGTTTTTATGTGATATACAGAACACAAGAACAAATACGTTGAATCTGCCAGAAGGATACTGCCCCTTGTGATGAAGAGTTGAATCCAATAAAATAAAGAAAAAGCATGTTACATTTTAGAAAATGCAGCAAAGCAAGCTACCTTAAATTATTATTCCATATGCCTCCAAGGATTATATGGTGCAACCTCCAAGGCATGCACATTACTATTATTTTATCAATTATTCTATGTTTGCCCCTTTCCGTGCCACATCCATTAATTTTGCATTGCCATATGCCAATCTTATCCGACCATTGCCTAGTTGTCCAGCTTATTAAGAAAATTATAGGTTCTAACATGTTATTCTTCGTGTTCATAGTCAAAGAAATTAATATAACAATACAATGGATGAGATCATGAATTTCAAGCAAAATGTACAGCTTAATCCTAAACCGAAATACCAAAAGTCTTCTCTTCAATATATAGTCAAATTTGAAGTTAAAATTTTTTTTTCTTTTTTTTCTTTCTAAAAATTAAGTCTTTATCCCCCGTTTTTTTTTCATGGGTGTCAATGAATTAATAGTTATGGAATAATTTTATAACTTCTTAGATTGTTTTTTGATGGATCAAGATTTACCAGTAGTTTCTAAAACAAAATTTTTTGTTCTTTCATGCTTAATTTAATAGGCCCAAAAACCTCTTGAAGACCTAAAAAACTAAGAGTACGTTTACTTTTGAGGTAGTTTTTGTGGTTGTGATTTGAAAAAAGTAAATTTTAAAAAAGTGTGGTTAGTTGGATTTAGATACGTATTTGGTAAAAATTATGGTTGAGGTTTATGTGCAGCAAAAAACATGTATAAAATGTTTAGTAGTTATGCGGTTGTGGTTGCTTTTCAAAGTGCTTTTTATTTGAAAATGCATCAAAATAATTTTTTTAAATTTTTTAAAAATTATTTTTGATATCAGCGCATCAAAATGATATGAAAAAATAAAAAAAATAGTTGAAATAAAAAACAAATTAATTTTTTTCAAAAGCGCTTTTGAGACGCAAAAACAAACAGAGTTTTACGAAACTTAGTTATAAAAGTATGTAAAAACTACTTCTAAAAAACTACGTTTCAAACTCAATTTTTTAGTGGGCTCCACAGTAAAAAACGCAGTTTGGTGTGTTACCAAATACCTTATTGTGTTTTTTGCACCACAAACACAAAAGCTGCAAGTAAACAAACGCAACGAAGCACCTAGGCAACGTGTTTGGGCCCAATTGCCTGTAGGCTTGGGCCCATTTTGGGCACCTATTAGGCTCAACTGGATGACCTGAGCCCAACCCTATAAGCCTAATTTTTTTTTTACCCAAAACGAGTCCCTCAAGATTTTTACTGAGCCAGTACATTTTATGTTGGATCATACTTCCCCTACACCTCTAGGTGTATAAAAATCTAATATGACCTGCCATATTTTCTTCTCATTAATATATTTAAGTGGAATACATCTCATGACTAACAATATTAATTTATAATTATAAAATTACTCTCCATCCCCTTCAGTCAAGCAAAAGAACAAGATTTATGGGCTATAAATACCCAATGAATTACCAGGTAAATGGTTGCCAATCTCTCTATTCTCTATATATTTTCAAAATCCCTATTTCTAAAATATTATTGCACTTTTTTCTCTCTCAACAAAGATACTTACTTAAGTATTCGAGAGTTTTCAAATCTAACAAAGGGAACCTTTAGCAGGTTTGGCTTCCCACACCAAGCTACCACTCACTTTAACTTCCCATAACAAGCTACCACTCACTTTAACTTCCCATATCAAGCTACCACCCACTTAGCTAAGGAAAATGAATCAGATTGCAAGAATTAATTAACCTATTATCCAACTATATAACCCTTATTCCTAAGCATCTTGAATTTTGGATCATCATTAATTGACGTTGTTTATGAAAAACTGATAAAAAAACCTTTAGTTTATTTCTAAAATTTGTTTTTGACATTCCCAGGCCATTTCATGATAGACAACCAAGACACACCTAGGTTATGATGCATGACGAATCTAGCTGTTACCACTACTATGGACACTTCTACATAATCGGACTTTCAATAACTCAATCAGGTGCAAGTCCTTGCTTAGACCATACTAGCAACCCAAAGGCAAAATCAAACATTGTTACTCCAACAAGTTTTGGCACCTTCAACATCACACAACACCCCATCATTATCGCCACATCAAGCTACCACACACCCTTGATTCCCATACCAAGCTACTACAAACCCTGGCTTCCCACACAAAGCTACCACCAACCTTGGCTTTTCACATTAAACTACCACCTACCTTGGCTAATTAGAATGGATCAGATTGTCAGAACTAAATGATTAACCTATTATCCAACCATATAAGCCTTATTCTTAAGCATTATGGCTTAGTGCTCATCACGTCCCTTAAAAGGTCGTTCATGCTATCACGATACTTTTACACAAAGTGGGAACTTCATATGTGTCCCTCGACAATCGTATGATGGATATCAATTACCAATCCTATTGTTCTACACTATACTCTACAGGCTCTTCAAAGCCTAGTAAAGAAAAAACTGAGAGACAATTGATATTTGAACATCCCTAAGAGAATGTCTATAACCCTCATCAGGTGTGAGACTATCCTTTATCTAAAAAAGCATTAAATACTAGAATCCTCAGAGACTATATTTCTATAAAAATAGGTTTGGAAAACTATGATGGTCATGTTGACCCAAGAAAACATGTGCAAAACCTACATAATAACTTAAAACTAGTCAAGTAGGATAACATTGTGATGTATAAGATCCTCCCCAAAACCTTCAAACGTTCTGCACATGCCTGATATAATAATTTAAAGTCAGGATCTATTAGAGGTTTTAATGACCTCTACTAAACTAATGGTGCCTTTCAGCACCAGTATACCCACTAAAAAAGCCTTGTAAAGCTATTTGGTGTTACCCAGCTAGAGGGCGAGTCCACACAGGTATTCATGAAAAGGTTTAATGAGAAGATGCTCATAACACCTCAAAGGCCTTGATAAATAGGGTAAGGGAGGGTGCTTTGTGGAGAAAGCTTTATCCCTTGTTAGACATAAGTTTGCTCCACATGAAGTAAGTAACGAAAAATCATATATAAGTGGAAAAAACAAGTGTTCTATTCTATGGTATGGGCCTTTTTGTTATTACAAGGATAACCAATATGAAGGTCTTTCAAGCAAAATCATTCTCCTAATGCGAATGAAATCTTAAGGAAGAACTAGGAGGGACCATCTCATAGATGTTTGATGTAACTTAAAGGCTTACTGCACCCTTGAATCAAAATCGGATGACCCATTCAAAGTTATCAGGATAGTGAAAACAAACACCTACCACCCTAGGATATGAAAGAGAGAAAAATCTCCCTTATGCTTGTCACTCAAATCACCTTGGGATGCAATATCCTTGATAGGAATGTATAAAATAAAAATATTGTATCTTTGATATACATTTCCTATCCACTGCTCTTTAGTGCAGTCTCAGACTATCATGACTATCTAGTGGGGCTCTCGGGCCTTATGCTATCTCCAAGGATTGATTTCAGATCTCCTGATCTCTAGTGCAGTCTCGAATTAGTATGAATCTCTAATGGGGCTCCTAAGCCTTACACTATCTCTAGGGATTGATCTTAGATCTTCTGCTTTCTAGTGCAATCTTGGATTGACACGACTTTTTAGTGGGGGCTCCTGGGCCTCACACTATCTCCAAGTATGATCTTGGTTCTCCCTATCTCTAGTGCAGTCTCATACTAATACGACTCTTAATTGATAGGCTATTTAGCCCCATGTCATCACTTAGAAAACCATAAACCTCCTATATTTTGGTGTGATCCATGATCAAAAAACTATTTAGTGGGGGCACCCAAGCCCCATACTTTTGTTTGGAGGCCATGTGCCTCGTTTTATCATTAGAGACGACTTAGTGGGTTCCCTTCAACTTCTTAGAAGTTTTTCTAGGTATGGGTTCGTTTATAGAAATTTTTTGAAGTATGGCCTTTTCCATTAGGGAATATGGGCTCCTCCATTGGTTCCCTTCAACCTTCTAGAAATTTTTCTAAGTATGACTTTCTCCATGGGTTTCCCTCAACCTCGTTTAAAAACTTTTTCTAAGTATGGGCCCCCATCAACGTCTTAGTAAATTTTCTAATTATGGGTTCCTGCAATGGGTGCCCCTCAACCTTCTATAAAAAGTTTCTAAGTATAGGTTTCCCTTAGCCTCTTAAAAGTTTTTCAAAGTACAAGTTCCTACATGGTTCCCCTTTATATTCTCATAATTTTTTCTAAGTTTGGATCATCTTCAGGTATTCTCATATGATAGAACCACCTTTTTAATTATGGTGTACACTACTATAAATGGATTCTTCAATAAATTATCTCGAGGTTTCCACCTCACTTCTCATACGAAAAAAACCCAATGATCTATACTAACCAGGTATTTTTATAAGTCTTTGCACATCAATATCATAAAGACTTGAAGTGTTACTGGTGGATAAGATTTATCAATAATTTCCAAAACAAAAGTTTTTGTTGTTTCAAGTCTAATTTAATGGGCCTAAAACCCTTTGGAGACCAAAAAACTATGGACCTAGACAGCATGCCTAGGCCTAAATGACCATATGCTTAGATGTCGTGTATGTGCCCATCACCCATGGGTCTAAGCAACATGCCTATGCCCATTTTAAGTGTTTATTGGGCTTAACAAGCAACTCGAGCCCAACTCTCTAAGCCTAATTTTTGGACCCCACACAGGTCCTTAGAGATTTTTACTAACTAAATATATTTTATTTTGGATCTTACTCCCCCTACACCTATAGATGTATAACAATATCTTATCACCTGCCACCTCTCCATCTCATCAATACATTTGAGTGAAATACATCTCATGACTAACAATATTAATTTATAAGGATGTAATTACTATTCAGCCCCTCTACTTAAGTAAAATGACAAGATTAGTGAGTTATAAATGCTCCATGAACTACCAAGGTAAAGAGTTCATAATCTCTCAATTCTCTATATATTTTTACTCATAAATTTTTAAAATTTCTTTCTCTAAAATATCATTATACTCTTTCTACAAAAACACTTACTTAAACATTTAAAAATTCTTAAATCTATCAAAGAAAACCTTTTTAAGATATTTGACTTTCCGCACCAAGCTATTACTCGCAGTGGCTTCCTAGATCAAGCTACAATCTACCTTGAAAAAGAAAAATGAATTAAATTTCAACAACTGTATAGTTAACCTATTATCCAACTCCATACATTTTATTTCTAACCATTTTGAATTTTGAGTCATCATCGCTTTTTAAGCTACTGATAATGTCAAACTCCCTTTCATATTTTCAGAAAATTTATTGAAACTATATAAATAGATAGGAACACCAGCTAAGACGAGCTGAACATAAAGACTTGTACCTTTTGGGCTGGTCGGGGCTAGTACAGATGCTTTCGCAGAGGAGGACAAGGCTTGACATGGAAGGATTGAAAGTAGTAAATGATCGATAACACTATTTCAAAAATAGGAAGCAAAATTTTTTTAATTTCTTTGTCCCACTCGGAGGAGGAATCAATGGGGATATGGATGATCTTAGCCAGCGGCAAAAGCAGATCTAATGCGGTGGCGTCTCGAAATCAAGATAAAAACGAATAAAGTTTTCAATTTTAAAAAAAGATTTAAATGATTTCAGCTTATTTAACTTATTGGACTCTACTGTTGACCTGCTATGTATTATCCTCTCTTTTTTTATAATCTTTTTCCCCTTTTAGGTGTTGCCTCTAATTTTTTCATTCTTTGTTCTTAAATTATAACTGTGTTTTCTCACTTAATTGTGTTTGAAATTGAAAAATCCCCAAATTGAGGGAAGTTAGTGTTTATGCTAATTTTGGGTTTTAAGTGAATTTATGATCTAAATAAACTACATATAGAATTTTTTTTGAATAATTACTGCAAGTGAAAGTGGACACAATGGATTAACTAATAATTACTGATCATAAAATCCTACATGTCTTTGATCGGGAGATCAAAGTAACTAAGAAATTCAAATAATAAATTGTGGGATGTAGTTTAATTTGAATAAAATCCTGGACAGGCAAAAAGAAACATCAACATGCTGATATGAGTCTACAATTGATTCCATGAATCCAAGGGAAAGAGCTATAAACATTCCATTCTTAGAGTAGAGAAGCAGCAAAGACAATCCCTACATGATCACACTTCCAACAGAGAATATTAATTAACTAGAAATCGAAACATTGCTCAAGCCATAATCAGAGGTGAAGGCGATAAGTAGGAGTGGCGCACAGATGGTTTGCTCTCGGGGTTGCAAGACCAAACGCCTCAGTCATGTCCAATTCCTCCGGCAACATATTGTTAGGAAGCTCCCAGTCAAAGCAATGCACCAGCTGTGCCACAATTTGCCGAACCATGGTTAGTCCCAAATGCATTCCAGGGCAGCCCCTGCGCCCTGACCCGAAGGGGAGAAGCTGGAAATCGCGTCCACGAACATCTATTTTACTCCCAGCAAACCTCTCTGGAATAAACTTATTTGCATCAGTCCAAGCACTTTGGTCGCGTCCAATAGCCCAAACATTTACAAGAACACGTGTTTTTTGCGGGATGAGGAAGCCATCTACAGTGCAATCTTCCACTGACTCGTGAGGGATAAGTAGAGGTGCCACTGGATGGAGCCTGAAAGCTTCCTTTATAACCATGTGCAAGTACTCCAAACCCTCCAAGTCTGACTCTTCCACTATTCTATCCATGCCTATTTTCTCTTCCAGCTCTTTCTGGACTTTCTTCATTACTCTTGGATGCTTGATGAGCTCGGAGAGAGTCCACTCAATTGCTGTGGCTGAGGTGTCCATTGAGCCTACAAGCATGTCCTGAAAAAGAAAGTTACAGATTTAAGGATAACCATGTGATTTATGTGCTGCTTACTAACAGTTATTTTAATTCTATTTACCAAGATTATGGCTTTGATGTTGTCTCGACCAATACGATACTTTGTTTCTTCAGATCCCAAGAACTCCAACATGACATCAACAAAATCTTTGGTTCTGTTTTCGTCCTTGAACTGAGTGTGCTCATCAATAATCTTCTCAAAGAAGTCATCAAAAACCTTGCCTACGGCCTTCATGCGCTTTGTAAGACCCTGAAGGTCTAGTGGTGCAATTGGAGGGATGTAATCTCCCAAGTTAAAACTTGCTGCTAAACGCATGCCCTCATGAATCACTGGTTTGAACCCCTTCTCATCAAATTCCTTCTCCATGTATTTCTTTCCTAAAACCATCCTACAACTGATGTCAGCGCTTAGAGATGAGACCTTGGCACTAAGATCAACGGCAACACGCTCACGAGAAGCATCTTTAATGTACTCAATCAAGAGGTCAAGCTCTTCTTTCCTCGTGGACATGAAAGAATTTATTTTATGGTTGTTAAGCAACTCAAGGGTACACATCTTCCGCACGTTGCGCCAATAAGAGCCATATGGAGCAAATGATAAGGTCTTCTGCTCGTAAGAGATATGCTTCGCAGCCTCATTTGCTGGCCTACTAGCAAAGATGAGGTCATTGGTCTTAAGAATCAATTCGGCAGCCTGAGGCGATGAGACAACTACAGTAGGCACCAAGCCTAACCGCATATACATGATAGGGCCGTACTTCTTTGCTAGTCGATGCAAGTCATGGTGAGGGAACTTCCCTAACAAATGTAAGCTACCAAATACAGGAAACCCTATTGGACCAGGGGGTAACTTGCTATCCTTGATCTTTCTTTTCGACAGCCAAGCTCGGAGGAAGAAAGCGAGCGCAATCAAGGCTAGAGTGGCTAATATCCAAGCCATGCTATGTCTGATTTATTAAGTTTCGGCGCTATGCTCTATCTTAGTGAAAGCAAACCTAAATCCAACTCTTGCTTCATATAGAGAAGACGCTGCACATAGCAGTAACTAGGGAGATGGTAACAGGAAGAAAACAAAGTGATCAATCAATTGTGAATATGTGTGAACTCAATTATTTCTCTCAATGTGGTTCCACTAATTCCACTAGTAGGAGGAAATCAATCAAGAAAAAGACATCAATGTGAGTATAAAGGTGTGGTTTCTAGCGTGTAAGAGTGGGACATAGACACTTGGGATATGAAAACCTTCAGCCGGATGAACAGTTAGTCATGTTTGGGAAAGCCAAAGCCAAACCACATAATTTAGTGAGATTTTATCATCTAGCCAAAGCCAAACCACATAATTTAGTGAGAAGCCAAACCACATAATTTTGTGAGCTTTTATTATCTAGCCAAAGCCAAACCACACTTGTGCTTCACGTTTTAAGACTTTTCTTTTTACAACTTGTGCTTCACGTTTTAAGACTTTTTTTTTTACAACTTGTGCTTCACGTTTCTTGTTTGGGAGTGCTTTTCAAAAGCACTTCCGAAAAAATTTGAAATTTTTTTTATTTTTTTTAGCTTTAAATATGCTTTTGATGTTTTCAAGTCATTTTGATGTGCTAATCTCAAAAATAATTTTAAAAAAATAAAAAAAATATTATTGGCATGTTTTTCTAAGTGAAAAACACTTTGAAAAGCAACAACAACCACACTCCCAAGCACTTTGAAAAGACTTTTTTTTTTACAACTTGTGCTTCACCTTTTAAGACCATTAGTTTTCTTTTTACAACTTGCGTAGTACATCTACCTGTTAATGCAGGTACTTCTACCAACCAGAATTCCAAAAACTTATTAATCAAGTACAACTCTTGATTCAAACGGTGTAGCCATTTAGGGGAAAAATCAAGTTGTGTCGCCCTAACAAGTCTCAACACCATTCGTAACATTAGATGCTCTGATACCACTATAAAAGGCCACTCCCAGCGCATGCAAGCAACTACACTACTTTGAAAAGTCTAGGCAAAACAACATTCTAGAAAGTTTCACACCTCAATGTTCATCTAGTCCCACGAAGGATCGCTCTCTTCATCATGGTACCCCTACTTAAAGTGGGTATTCAAGGTATTTTACTTCTCATTACCATGGGATAGGTGATAACCACCAATCTTGTCACTCCACATTAGAATACTCAAGTTGCCCAAAACCAAGCAAACAAAATGCTAAATGGAGTTCAACCTTTGAGCACATCTAAGAAGATGCCTACAACCCTCATCAAGTGTGGGGCTCCCCCCCGTCTAGAAACATTTTGAATACATGAATTCCTCAAGATTATATCTCTATAAAAATAAGCATGGATAAATATGATGGTCTTGCCAATTTAAAAAACCATGTAAAAAATATGCAAAGTAGTTTGGAGTTGGTAATTCATAAGAGTGATGTGATGTGCAAGATACTCCTTACAACCTTTATAGGGTCTATATATGCATGCCCAAGGCAAAGGTTAGGGTCAAAATGGAGCGGTTATGCATTTTCAAGCAGCAATGTTCCTAAGTCTACGGTGCATTTAGGTGTTGATTGTCATAACCTATTTTTGAGTTTTCTCTAAAATTGTATTTAAAAAAATAAAAAAATAAAAAAGAATGAGGATCTGCAATTTGATTGGAAAACATATAGGTTAGAGGGGGATTTAAATGTAAAATTGGAAGCTCAATTGTATCCTTGAAAGACCCAAATGTGAGGAAAAATACAGATTCAAGGTTAACTTGAGTGAATATTAGATTAATTTATATAAAAATTAAGTTTAAAAACTTAATTAGACTTTTAATAGGCCAATTTAATTTAATTATGGCATCATGAAAGATGTAATTAATTTTAAGAATTAATTTAGGCCATAATTAAAAGATTTAATTAAGTGCAAGGACTTAATTAGACTTTTAATAAGTCAAATTAATTTTTTAAGTACTTAATTGGTGAAAAATTAAACTTGAAAGCCTAATTCGAGCTTAATTAAGAAGATTGAAATTCTTGAGAACCAATTTTTTTTTACAAACTTAATCAGATAAAATCAAGGGCATATTTGCAAGAAAATCAAAGTTTGAGATTAAGGGTTAAATTGAAGAATTTCAAGATCGAGGCTCACTTTGTAAAAAACATAGAAATTTAAGGGTCCAATTGAAGAAGGCTAAGGGTAAGATTGCAAGAACCAGAAGTTTTAGGGACCAATTTTAAAGTTTTATAAATTATTTGACTTAATCAAGGGTTAAATTGAATGTATTCCCAAAGAGTAGGTCCAATTAAGGACTTAATTGAAAAGTCTCAAAAGTTTATGGACCAAATTGAAAATAGATAATTTAGACAAAACCCTAATTTCTTTTCTGATGGATGACAAGTTGTTTAATTTGTAAGACTAGACCCTGAGTGACATGTCCTATTCATTGTCTTTTTTTGAAACATATATATAAAAAATAAAGATGCTCAAATACCCACTTTTCAACCATAATTTATCCATCACCTTAATACCACACCACATAAATCTTATATCCTATTACTTGTAATTCAATCTAAGACAAAATTCCAACCTTGATTGAACAAAAAGTAAATGAAGATTCTCTCCCAAAAACACTACTTAGCACTGCTCCACTTGTAAAAACAACCTTTTGTTCCCTTGTTGCTAGATGCAGAGCAAAAAGCTTCAATAAATGGCTGACATTTATTCCTCAACATCAAAGATCATTAAAACATCAATCCATAGGCCATATAACCTCCCCGTTTATCTTATAAAAACCCTAACCCAAGTAGCTTGGAGAGGGAGGAACACTACCATTTATATTACCTCCCAACCAAGACTACAATAAATATGAAAACTCTAACCAAAACATCTTAAAATAAACCCCAAACCATACAAGGCTTGAACCATTAAAAGACCATCCAAACAACCATTTTTCATACAAGAAAAGTCCATTTCCAAGTCACCCCAAGACAACCCTCAAATCATCACAAAACAGCCCTTACAAGCAGTGGCAATAGCTACTAACTATGAAGACAAAATAGGAGCATACATCAAACTTCAATGTAGCAGAGCTCCCTATATAGAGATTCAATTGTGGTATTGTTAGTGGGGAATCTAAGAGGGGATGTAGTAGTTTCAGACCTTGTAAAACTTTATCCCATCAGTAGGAGCACTAAAACATAGTAGTAGGGAGAAAAGACAAATCTGGGCTGAAAAATAGGAGCAAACATTGTACTTTAATGTAGTAGTCATACCTCTATAGAGATCCATTTGTGGCACTGTTAGCAGGGAAACCAATAGGAGATGTAGTTTTTTTAGACCTTATAAATTTTTCTCCCACTAGTAGCAGCATTAAAACACAACAATAGGGAGAAGAGATAGATATGGGTCGAAAAACAAGAGCAAATATAGACTTTCAACATAGCAAACCCCCCCTCTAAAGAGATCTATTCATGGCTCAACTAGTGGTGAATCTAAGAGGGGATGTATTAGTTGTAGACATAATAACCAAAGAACCCAAGAATAACTACCCCCGTTGCTATTACCCTTGAGCGAGATATACCGTAAACTACCAAGCATTGGACATGTGGCTTTAATAACACTCTCACCGCTATAACCACCTTATTTTAGTTGGTACAAACCAAAAGCTCAAATGTGAATATCATGTCGGCACACTAGAACATAACATTAACACCTATAATGCTTTAAGAACCAAACTCTTATAATTGATCAAAGCCAGATGGATAATATTAGAGAAGACTTCGAATATGAATACAAATTCACTACCTAATCATGCTATGAGTAGCAGATTTATAAAAGTCTTGGAGACTGAAGGCCTAAAGAGCTTAAATGTTTCTTTGGATAATATTTATAAAATGTTGGTAGAAACTAGATACAAAAAAGGGAAGACAGACTGAAAAGTAGGGATTTCTGTAAGCGCCATTAAGAAAAATACAATATGATCAACCAATGCAAAGATTTTTGAATGAGGTAATGCAAAGATTTTCGCAATGAACTCTTATCATTAAAGGGGTAACAGATATAGAGGTTTATGTGGTAGATGAACCTAACAGGAACAAGGAAGTTTGCCATGTATAATTTACTGTAGAGAGGTTACGTAAATTAATTTTTTCTAAACCTATAGTGGCAGGTAAGAGAAATTGCAATACCTTGTCATATAACTACAAGTATTTCTACCATAGCATGCAACCAACACTCGTTTTTCAAGTAGAAGTTAGAGGCCTGACTTGAAGTTGGAGGTGATTTACCCCATAAGAACTTGAGAACAAAGGAAAACTATGGGGAAAAGGTAGTTGACCTGTTAGAGGAAGTAAATAAACTTGTCACTAATGAAGATACCAATGAGTTTTTGTAGTTGATGAAACACAATGAATACAGTGTCATTGAGTAGCTTAAGAAAATTCCAACTAGAATATTATTGCTATCATTGGTTTTGAGCTTTGAACCACATAAAAAAGCTAGTTATGCAGAAGGTGCTAAATGAGGCATATATACCTCAAGATATCAACCAAGAAACGATGGAGCACCTAATGGGTAGAATCTAGAGCTCAAATTATATGTACTTCATTGAAGATGAATTGAACCCCAATGGTATTGGGTATAACAAACCATTGTACATCACAATATAATGCAGAGATGCCCTGTTAGGCAACGTATTGATCGACGATGGTTTGGATATTGAACATGTTGCCAAGAAACATGCTAAGAGAAATATTTGTCAATGAATCACACATAAGTCCAAGTACCATAATTACAAGGGTGTGTGATGGCTCACCAAGACAAGTAATCGGGACCCTGAAAATGGATCTATATGTGGGATCACAAGTGTTCTTAGTGACACTGTAAGTGATGGACATTCATCCTTTCTATAGTATGTTGTTAGGAAGACAATGGATTAATGTAGCTAGAGTAGTAGTGTTCTTATTACATCGCTTGAAATATATCAGATGTTGGTAACTATTAGTTAATGTCGCATTTTCATCAATTATAATGAACAACCAAAGATACTGCATCAGGGAAGACTTCACAAGCCAACGATACTATTCGGGAAGGGACTCGAAAAACATCGCAAGAGATTGCAGAGAAGGCATCTCATGTGAAGGGCACTATCCTTGAAGGTGCTCAAAAAGTTGTAGAGAAGGGAGCACATGCAAAAGACATTGTAGTTGAAAGGCCTTAAAAATCCACGCAATATGATACAGAGAAGGGAATACAAGCAAAGCACACTATTGCTGAAGGGACTTAAAAAACTACCCTTAAAAAACTACACATGGCAGCAGGGCTACTGCTCTTGGCAGGCAATCCTCTTTCTCTCTTCCTTTCTTTTCTTCACACTCTCTCACTCTCTTGTGTTGCTCTCTTGATGTCTATTTATAGGCAAGAATAATGCCACCAGCTCCAGCTCATCTTCAATAATGATGGCTGCACATGGATTGCATCATTTTATCAATGGTTGGTGCAATTATCATTGTAGCCTTTTGACAATAACAACCCTCTCCTAGAATAGGCTGCAAATGATGTTGCCTATTAGCAACATCCCAACATAAAAATGCAATAAGATGCTTGCTTTTGCAAGACCACAACAATCATCCAAAAACTTGTTCAAGATGAAGGAAATTATGACAAGTCATGTACGAAAAACAATCCTCAACAGTATGTAAACTTAATGGCATGGCACAAGGTTAGTAAGATATCATCAGCAATTCACCTTCACCTTTTCTGTTTCAGCTACACCCTGTTACAGTACCGTGTAACTTGTGACAAAATAACTAAAACATAATTGATAAACATAAACACATGTATAAAAACTTAGAACAAAGCAAGTCTGATATGATGACGCGGAAACAAAATGTGGGAAAAACAATAATGCTTTTAAGCCTCTTATTTAGACATTTCCAGAATTTACTAACATGCACATTGCTTTGCAAGTTTCATTCCTAGCTAATCCTCGCTGGGAATAAAATTCTACAGGAGAACTAATTATAACTACATTTTTGCATATGTGAACAAGCACTAAATAACATGTACTGGCAACATAAACGCCAATAAGGTAAGTTAAAAGCAAACTGACAAACACGGCATCCTTGTTTATTGAAAGTGCTATAATGCCAACCTGACGCAAGCCACTCTCATAAGCAAAAGCATTACCTCTAACAAATGATGCAGGGGAAAACACAAACAATAGGACAATATCAAGAAAAAACCGATTAATGACTGAAATAAGGTAGAGTATAAAAAACCTTAATTTATAGTTTTAATTCTTAAAGAAAAAACTCTATTATAGCCTTGTTTATTTAATAAATTTACAACTCCTTAAATAAAGCTAGAAACCATTCTAAACAAACTAGAAAACCTGAAAATAATAAAAATCCTAAACAAACTAGAAAATAAAATTGCCAATCTAAATACTGGATTTTCTAAACTAAATAGAAAATAAATAATTATAAGAAAATAAATTTTCCTAAACTATATAGAAAATAATAATAAGAAAAATATTTTTTTCTAAAAATCCTCCATTAATTTCCCCATATTAGAAAGAACTCTTCCTCAAGTTCTGATCATCATGTTGCTTGAGTTATTGACCACTAAAAACAGTGTTAGTTCCCTTGCGCTTTTTTGTTCCACATCGACTTAGATAAGATAGGCCAAGAATCAATTTTCAAAATACCCTTGATCTTGACAAAACCATCACTAATCGTCAATGATGTGTTCCACACTGTATCTTTACTCGCATTATTTGGGCTCTCCACCTTCTCATCTTTTTCCTTTTCTTTCTTTTCCATAATTTTGGATAAAAACAACATATTTTTACCTATACTTCCAACAACCTCCTTCTCTCATGTTGGCATGGCTTACCTAATAGTAGATGACATGTATCCATGAGCACAACATCACATCAAACACTATTAAATTATTGTTTGCCTATAGAAAACAGAACGAGTTGATGCCTATCTATAATTATCTCAGTGTCTTTATTTAGCTAAGTCAGCTTGTAGGGCTTAGGGTGGTTCTCGATTTTCAATTGGAGCTTTCATATTGCCTTTGTAGACACCACATTCTTTCAACCACCATTGTCTATTATTAAGTTGCAAACTTTATCTTCTATAGTGCATTTTGAGTGGAAGATGTTAGTACATCGTCAATCTTCCTTTGAATCACCCTTAGGAGTCAACTAACTCTTTCAGATTACTATGTTAACACCACCATCTCCACATAGAATCTCTATATTGTTATCTAACTCATTATAAACAAGATTAACCACATAATCCATAGACTCCTTTATCAATAAACCTATTCTTACCCGGGTGACTTTCTTGTTTTACTGTACTTATTATCTCAATCCCCCAATTCACCATATTTGTAACAACAAATTCAAAAAGTTAAACTAGGACCTTAACTTGTACTCTAACATGTTGTCTTCCGAGTTTTTTGAGTAGGTATAGCTTAAGAGGTGGTTGGAGTTTGATTATTGTTTGGTCCTCCTTTATTGTATTGACCTGTTCAAAAAATTTTACTAATTACTATAGCAACATGTTGTTTCTTAATTGTTAAAGCCTTTTGATGTCTCCAAAACTGTCCACAAATACTGCAAGCATAACATGTCCTAGATGGATCTTCGTAAACCCCTTATATATCTAGCCACCATTTGTTATTTTGTGCCATGTCATTCCTGACCATTAATTGATAAAATACATCAATATAATCATTGTTAAATTTACCTCTTTATCTCAATGTGTGGAGTCATTGGTATAAGGTTTACACATAGCTAAAAGGAATGAAGTGCTCCTTGATCATATCCCAATTACTGATTCCTAGCTTCCCTTGCCTCTCTTGTGATCTCTTTAACGATTCCCACCAAGTAGTAGCCCAAGTATTCAATCTAATCACAATATTTTCACCCTCATATGCTCTAGAACATCATTCTACTAAAAAAATCATTCATTTAACTAATGAACTCATCTACTCATAAAGTTCTTGTAAAATTAGGAAGTTGAATTCAAAAACAAAATCTTCACAATGTTCTTCCCTATTAAGAGACTTCCTCCTTTGCATCTGCCTTAGGAATGCGTTTAAGTAGTGGTTGGAGACCTTTGGGCAGTCTCTTCTTCCTCTCATTAGGGTTTTTCGACCAACCATCGAATAAGCTTTGCAATTTTCCTTTGCATGTCCTTTATCACGAGCTCCTGAACGTTTCTCCCCTGAGAAGAACCTCCTCATCCCCTCCTACCTAAACACATCCTACCTTGCAACCTTTTCATATTATGGTTTTTCTACAACACGCAACAAAGCAAAAGTAATCTGCAATTGCAACACATAACAAGCAATAAATTAGGATTGTTAGGTTCTTATACCGACTGACACACTCAAAAGCACAAACAATAGGACAATAACAAGATAAAATGGATTAATGACCAAATAGGGTAGAATACAATAACCTTCATTTGTAGTTTTATTATCAAAGAGAAAGGTTTATTAATATTTGTCTCTTTAAGAAGCTTACAACTCTTAAAATAAGTCCATAAATCATCCTAAACAAATTAGAAAACCTAAAATTTTAAAAAATAATAAAAATTCTAAATAGACTCGGAAAATAAAATTAAGAAATTATTTTCCCTAAAAACTCCCCTACGTTAACAATAGCCTTGTGTGGCTGCGCACGCAACCCTATGTGCTCTTATACAACAATCAAATGACAACCTAAAAACCTTTCATAGAAAACCTAAGAGTAAAGAAAAATGGGGAAGAAATGGGCTATAAATTGAGCCACAATAAATGGATTTATCTATGTCTATGGACAATATGAATTCTTTCTAAAAAGGAAAGTATGATTTTTGCAGTTTTTGCCTTTTCTTTTTATTTATTTAAATAAATTCAAACGCTTTGATTAAATTAAGGTTTCTCTTTTATCTAAAATCCCGCCTCGTATAATGTCCTTCATAGCCGCCTGTTAAGGGAGTTGAAGCCTGAACTGATAGTTTAGGCATGCGGAAGATGAAACCGTTGCACTAATCCTTTTAGCATCCACTCTGATGCTTGTTCGTGGAGTATATACAATTCTTTTTATAGGAAATATCTTCAAACTATTTATATATGGGTTGAGATTAAATATTTTCTTAGTACGTGATCTTAATTAGGGTTGACGTTTTTATTTTAATCTAATGCATTTAAGGAGTAAATTTCTTTATATTTAACTTTGTGGTTCATACCAAAAAAAAAATTTCATTTGTTGCTCTAAATGAATGGAGTAATTTTACGTAAAATCATTGCAACTACCAATAATTAATAACTAAATATGTTGGATTTTAGGAAGGGACTCTTAGAAGCACTTTAAGAAGAACTAGTGCCTAGTATTGACCATAACTTTAATGATCATGAGATTAGATCATAATTCAAATAATCATAGAAGTATTCTAGTTGTCAGTTTGTTGTAATCTTCACCCTATTTTCAAAAATATTTTCCAAAAATAAAATTAAAAAATGTATTTTTAATGCAATTCGGCTAATTCTTGGCAATTTCATGATTGTTACCCTTTTGACAAGTTTTTACCAAAACTCAATTTTGACCCTTGTTTTGGTCATATTTCTAATAATTTTTTTTTAAAATAAAAAATTGTAAAAATACAAAGATTTCTAGGGAAATGCATTTTCAATACAATTCTCGGTCATTTCCTAATTTTTGAACTTTTGACGAGTTTTCACCAAAACTTATTTCGACCCTAGTTTTTTGTAGCTCTTTTTATAATTTTGTTTTAAAATCAAGAAATTGCAAAAATCTAAGAAATGCATTTTCAATGTCATTTGGCCAATTTTCGGTCATTTCTTGATTTTTAACCATTTCATGGAACACCAAAAATTTAAGACAATTATACAAAAGATGTCTTCCTATCGCATGGCTAGGCTAAGCCTTTCTAGACTTAAGGTCGTGTTTGGCGATACAAAAATTTACCAAAGAAAAAATATGTCACTCAATCATAGACCACACACAAGTTACCAGAACATAAACCATAGGCAAGTCACTTGATTAGATACCATGGACAGGTTAACTGAACGCAAGCTAAAAGCAAGTTACCCGATCACAAACCACAAACAGGTTACCTGATCAAAGATCACAGGCAGGTCACCCAAACACACATCATTCATGAAAAATATCACCGTTTTCATTTGTTAATTTCAAAACTCCCGAATGTTTTTTTTTCTCCTAACTAGGAAATGCTTTCACACCATTTTCTTTTCTTTACAAACTTACTTTCTAAAATTCCTTTAAAGACTATATATTATAAGTATTGTAATGAGATGGGCAACTATTAAAATAAAATTTTGTATCCCCTAAAAGTCTTTTATAAAAAAATATTTTTTTTTATTCAAAAATAAAAAAAATAGAAATTTAAAATCCAAAAATATTTTCAGGACACAAGTAGATAAACTTTTAAGTTGTAACAAATCAAAATAATAGAAGAATTGTCAAATTGAAATATGATTGACAAGATAGACCGAAGAAAGATTTAATAGAAAGAAAATTAAGTTTAAAACTTGTTTTGACTAGAATTATAAGATTTAATTAAGTTCAAGAGCTTAATTAAATTTCTAATGGATTTAATTAACTTAATTAAGAACTTAATTGAAGCAAAATTAAGTTTGGAAGTCAATTTGATCAAAATTTGAAGAATTAAATAAGTTTAAGGGCTTAATTAAACTTTTAATGGTTTATTTAACTTATTTAAGGGCTTAATTTAAAGAAAATTAAGGTTGAAATTCAATTTGACCAAAATTGAAAGACTTAATTAAGTTTAAAGGATTAATTAAACTTTTAATGGTTTTAATTAACTTAATTAAGGATTTAATTGAAGCAAAAATTAAGTTTTAAAGTCAATTTGGCCAAAATTAAAAGAATTAATTAAGTTCAATGGATTAATTAAACTTATAATGGGTTAACTCAATCATAGAGTTAATTGAAGAAAGATTAAGTTTAGAAGCCTAATTCAGATTAATTTGTAATAATTAGAAGATCAAGAACTGAATTGAGACTATAAAGAGCTAAATTTGGTGCAATCAGGGGTTTAATTGAAAGAGATTTGTAGTTTGAAGGTTGATTAAGGGCTTAATTAAAAGAAATTTAAAGTCAATGACCAAATTACAAAAGGCACATGCATTCAAATACTAAAATTGGTCAAATCAAGGGTCAGTTTAAGACAAGTTGAAAGTTTGATGATTTATAAGAATCAAATTGTATAATATGAAAACTCGAGACTAATTTGTAAAAGGCATGCAAATTAAGGGTTTCCAATCAATATTTTCAAGGATGTGATTGCAAGAATTGAGAAGTTTCCAAGTTAATCCTTTACACTAAAATTAAAAGTATAGGGACTAGATTGAAAATTCTCAAAAACATAATTAAAAATTTTAATTTTTAGGGTTTAGAATAGAGAACTTGTTACTCAGATTTTAATTAAAAAAAAAATAGAGATGAATCGTTTGGTCGCTATTTTTCTTTTTCTTCAGCTTAGAAGACCGATCAAGAAGCCACCTTATAAAAATTTGGACCCAAAACAGTTCATTTCTCATGGTCGATGAAAATCTCATTGCAACAATCAGCGAGTGGAAAGAAAACTAATTAAGTTGACAATGGTGTACGGTCATATGAACCCCGTGTGTATATATGTGTATTAAGGTTATTAATTCCGTTTTGGTAGGTGTTTCGTTTTTTTAATTGGAATGGAATGTTTCAGTTTCAGAGTGTTTCGGAGTGCCGTTTCGGGGTTGTACTGTTCATATATATATATATATATATATTCAACAAACATAATTCAAATTCAAGATAAATTAATTTTAAATTATGCAATACAAACACAATGCCAAACAAATATAATTTCAAAATTTAAAATATTTCTAAATAGTCAAAATTAAATAGATCTTTAACTTAAAGTAATTCAACTTAAACAAAATATCAAAATATTATGAAAGTAAAATGTTTTAACAAAAATATTTTAAATATAAAGTTAGGTCAATGTTATCAAGTGGTTAATGGAATCTAAAACATCTCTTGTTTTGCTCAAATTCCTACAAAGTATAAACATGAAAAAAAATAACATGAATATAAACCATTATATTAGTGATAAATCTAATTTTAAATAATTAATATCATTGTTAATGAAAATAGTAATAATAATTTTCAATATTATTATTATTATCATTGCTATTGAAAATAGTAATGAAAAAGAGTTTTTTTTTATAATCGAGTGGTTTAGTTAATGAAATTGAGCAAGGTTCAATTTGATCAAATGACTTTTCAAGAGCGGAACGGAACATGTGAAATGAAACCGGAATGTTTCGGGCGGAATTTAACCGAAAAATCCGGAACGGACCGAGATTTAAAATGAGATGAAATTTGTTCCGTTTTATTTCGTTTTTTAAATTGGTATGGAATATTTCGATCATTCCGGGTGGAACAGAACGGAATTGATAACCTTGATATGTGTATGTGCAAGGATCAAATAAAGTTGACAATGTTGTATAGAGCTGTAAGGATCTAATTATTATACATTTTATAACTGAAGAATCTTGGAGACCAAACAGGCCAGCAAGCAACAACTCCTCTCTCTCTCTCTCTCAAGATTTATATTTTAGTGAGAAGGCACCAAAATAGCCAGCCCACGGGTCTTGAAGTTCGAGTTTATGCTGGGGAATCAGGAGACAGGTCAAAAGAATATGAAAACTTACAGCCTCGATATATAGATAAGATTAGTCCTACTTGGTTAGCATTATACAGGCTTCATTCAAGATCTCTCGGTCGGTGCTGTCTTTTTCTTTTCTTTTCTTTTTCAAGGTTCTCTTCTTCATGTACGTCGTACCTATATAATATTGCTTGAACTTTGATACAGCTAGCACTTACATATCTCAAGTTGGTACACCAAGTTCAAGAACATGGTCAGGTTTACAACTCTCTCTGTCTGTGTTTCTTTGCTTTTCTTCCTCCATTTGGTGTGTTTTGTTCACGGGAAAGATGATACCAATCAACTCCTGGTGGGCAATGGAGATTCTGCTCATATGGTCAGTGCTTGATATTTCATTATTATTTTCTTCCCAGCCCTTAATGTTTTGTTTTCTTCGCTGTATACTACCCTATTGAATCCATTATTCATACGAGGTCTTATTTCTTATTTGAATTAATGATGATACAGGGAAGAGCAGATCATGAGTGTAGAGGCAAGGAGAGGGGAAAGTGCAAGAAATTAGGAGATGAAGAGTCAGAAGAGACTCTCTACGAGAACGAGGACTACATATACACTCAATCTAATCCTTAGATCATAGTTATTTTCTTTCATGTAATATTGTAATTTGTGAATTTTCTGTTAATTCAATCAATAATGAAGCCTTGGTGTTAAGCTAGCAAGAGTATGGTCGAACATATATAAAATATTTGAGTCTTTTCGTTAGCAAATGTCTTTCATTCTATCCTTTCTGTTTATTCGTTGGCAAATCTCTTGAGCGGATAATGCCCTATGCAGAACCATTTTCCTATTTGGTTCAACTAGGTATTAGAGAAATCCTTTTCTTTAAAACCTCTAACTTCGAATCTCCTTTTGTAATATAAAAAAAATGAATTTATAATTTCAAATTTGAGATTAATTGTCGAGTTCTCCTTCTTCTTCTTTTTTACGATCAAGGGATGCTATCTAGGCTTTGTAAATATTTTATTTTTTCTTTGGGAGATCATAACTGATGAGTCATTATTTTTTACTCAATATTTTGATGTTTTGTGAAAAAACTTAAATCTATAATAGGGTGATAACCCAAGCAAATGTGAATCTAAAAAATTACCATACCCAATATACTTAGTTCAGCCATGTGTTAAACTCAAGTTAATTAACGAGGGTCTAACAAGTTATCAGACTCAATATACTTGGGTTCAATATCATGTTGTGTCAAAAGTAACGTGGGTCTAACAACTTACTATACCCAATATCCTTGGATTCAATCATGTGCTGAGCGTACTAAGCCTAAGCAAATATGGGTCTGTCAGACCCAACATTCTGAAGTTCAGTTATGTACTAAACCTAAGGCAACATAGGTCTAGTAACGTAGCGTTTGGGAACGCGGTTGAAACCGCATTCCCAAAAAATTACAGGGGCTGGGCCAACCAAGCCCGTTTACAGGGGCTGGGCTGAACGGCCCAGCCCAGGCCTAAATGGGCTGGTTACTGTGCATCAGCACAATAACCAGCCCACGCTGCATTTTGCAGCAGAACGTGAATTATTCACGTTCTGCATGCAAGTGCAAGCCGGGGCAGCAGGAGAAGAAAATGATCGGGGAGCAGGAGGGTACCTGGAGCGGCGTCGAGGCGGTTCTGCTGGCGGAGGCGGTGCTGCTGTCGCGGTGGTTCCAACGGCGGTCCTCCTTTTTCCTCTTTCTCTCTTTTTTTCTTTTCTTCCCTCCTCTGCCGCTTCTCTTTCTTCTTCCTTTTGTTCTGTTTTTTTCTTTTGTTTCTCTCGTCTCTCTACTCTCTTTCTATCGTTCAATCCTTCCCCTTCTCCCTCTCTTTCTTTTTTTTTTTTCTTCGGTCCTCCCCTGTTTTTATAGGAAAAAACAGGGGGGACAAATTGTGGTGGGGCGGCCACTGTTGGCGCCCCTCCACTATCCGTTCAAAAGGAGGCAAGTGGGCTGGTGTGGTAGGCGTCTTATTGCGTAAAAATGGGGAAAGAAGTTAGGCAAAAAGGGAGAAGAAAAATCTTCTTCTTCCCCTGCCTCGCGCGTCCAGGGGAAGAAGAAGACCTACAGTGCCGTCAAAACGGCACCGTTTTGGGCTTCTGTTTTTTTTTTTTTTTTTGCAACAGTGAATGAAACGGCGCCGTTTTGGTCAAAACGCGCCGTTTCATTTAAAAGAAAAAAGGCGCCAAAACGCGTCAGATTCAAATTTCGGCCCTCCATTTGCGCGCGTTTTGCATTTTGGTCCCTGGTCTCGGATTTCTTCAATTTAGTCCCTAATTGGCCATTAAACTTCAATATTTATGCAATTAAGCCCCTGATTTGACCAAATTAACTTCTAAAAAAAATAATTTGACCCCAGAAAATTAATTTCTTCCAATTAAAGCCCAAAATAATTCCAAAATCAATTGTTTTTTGCAATTAAAACCTCTATAAATTCAATTAAACCTTCAATAAAATTTAATTGAGTCCATAAACTTCTAATTTTGCATTTTTCTTCCTCAAATTGAATTTTCTTTATCATCGGGGCTCGCATCAGTCAATGATATACTGTCAAATTTTTATTTTTATTTTTTTGAACATCCTCAATCAATTTTTGAATATTTTTAAGGCGTTCTGGCATTTTTTTTTCACTGTTATATTTTTGATAATATATTTTTTTGGAATTTTTTTGTATTTTATTATTTTTTATGTGGGGACCCAGAAATGGGTTACAACAGAGACTACCATATTTTCATCTCATTAATGATCTATAATAGATATTTGTTTTTCATTAATGATATGTAGGGGATATGTGTCTCTCATTAATGTCATTAGGAGAAAATAACTATTTGGTCTCTCCACTCTATCAAAACAATAAGATTCAGGAATTATAAATACCCCTTCAACCACTTATGTAAAAGGTTCACATTTTTTTCTCTTTAAGCATTCATATCTTAACTCTTAGAGCATTAATCATATAAAAACAAAAACTCTTGTTCTTAGAATTTTTTTTCATTTATTACAATCTTTTCTTTAATAAAAATCACTGACTTTATCATCAAAAAATCTTTGAACCCAACCATAATGGATTGTTTTAAAGGTGTCATGATTTCCACCATTAATCATATACTTCTTGGGCTAGGGCTATGAAGAAAAAAAATATTGATATAAATATGTGATTAACTACTATCAAATAACATCATTTATAAGCATACCAGATTTTGATACATTATCATAATATATATAGAATATAATATTAAAGCAGATGATCATAAGTAAGAAAACATGTCCATGGCTGGGGAACGTAAATAGCTAACTAATATTCTTATGCACTTAATTGGTTAATTTTATATATATATATATATATATATATATATATAAAAAGTTAACGTACAAAATGTTTTTCCTCTAAACACTTCTATTTTAACGTTCAAATTAAATCATTTACACGCTACAATCCTTTTTTTTTTCTTCCATAAAACATGTATATATTATTTGAACATGAAATCAATACTTCTGAATAAGTCATTTTGCAAATGGTTCATGGAATCTATAGCTAGATGGAGCTTTCCTGGCTTATTTTACTAACTAGCAAGAGAATATACAGAGAGATAATATGGGTCCTAATCTATATATTGGAGCTATAGTCAAAACCTAGCTAGGAAGCAAATAACAAAAAACCTGACTTAGGCCCCGTTTGTTTGCTGGAAAGTAGTTTTTTTTTGGAAAGTGAATTCCGGGGAAAGTGAATTCCGAGAAAGTATTTTCCGATGTTTGGTAGTGTAATGGAAAATAAGCTGGAAAACACTTTCCAGTGTTTGGTTATGTCATGGAAAATGAGCTGGAAAATAACTTATTAACATTTTATTTTTCTCAAGTTTATTAAAATAATAAGAAACAAATCTTACAAATTAAAAAGTTGAATGAGAATGAAATTGAAAAAAAATATATAATTTCATAAATTATCTCAAATAATAATCAAAATAATAGAGATCCAATCTAAAAAATTAAAAAAATAAAAGATGATGAAATTAAAATAATAATAATCAACATTTCATAAATTATTTAAAATAAAATAAGTAACAATCAAAAGAATGAGGACCAAATCTGATAGATACAAATTTTTAATAAAAAAATGATAAGAAAAAAGCAAATAGCAATTATAAAAATAAAGACCAAAGTTAATATAAAAATAAAATTTTAAGAGATGAAATTGAAAATAAATATTAAAAACAAAATATATATAGTAATCAAAAGTTTGAAGATCAAATTTGATATAATCAGCAAATAATGACATTTCTAAATTTTTCACAACTTCCGGAAAGTGTTTTCCCCCAAATTTTTTAGGAAAACACTTTCCTGAAAACCAAGCCAAATTTTCCTTTTACTGGAAAGTATTTTCCATTGACCAACTTTCCTAATGGCAAACAAACACAAGAAAGTTTGGAAAGTGATTTTCCGGAAACCACTTTCCGGAAAACAAACACAGCTAAAGGGAAAACACTTTCCTGAAAACCAAACCAAATTTTTCATTGACTAAAATTGACTGGAAAGTATTTTCCGTTGACCGGAAAGTGTTTTCCGTTGACCAACTTTCCTAATGACAAACAAACACATGAAAGTTTGGAAAATTGTTTCCCGAAAACGAGTTTCCAAAAAAAAACGAGGCCTTAATTAGGCCCAAAATGGAAAAAACCAACCTAGTGGAGACCAATGCACCAATACATAACCTAAATTACTTGGTGCAGAGATGTGAAAAAACATCATCCTTTTACTGTTCAAACATATTTTTTAAAAAAAGCACTTTCCAAGGCATTGTAAATGTTTTATCAAACACCGATTAAAATCTCTAGTAATCATCAATGTTGTTGGAGCTTGTTTGGAAATGTGATTATAATTATTTTTAAAAATATTTTTTACTTAGAAAATTATCAAAATAATGTATTTTTTTATTTTTAAAAAAATTATTTTTAATATCATCATATCAAAATAATTTAAAATATTAAAAAATATATATTAATTTAAAACAAATACAAAAATACAAAAATATATTTTTAAAATACAAAAATAAATAAAATCAAATGCGGACTCCAGACCTCAATCATCATCACTTGGACAGTTGTACTATAAAGTCTACAAAAAGGTGGCCGTTGCGGTTAACTTAGGGTTATCTTTTGTGGTTGCATCGATTGACAACGAACACTCGACTCCTTGTCAAGCCTCAACAACGAGTTATGCTTTTGCTATAAAAAAAACTCCTTATTGCTCGTCGGTGGTTAAACCGTTACTTACATCTCATTCGAATTTTTCGTAACTCGATGTAATATTCTAGCACAAATAATATTGGAAATAGAGTATCAAAACAAAAGATAAAAGATGTCAGTTATTTACTATGTACAATCTTAAATTTTGATATAGATTCATGACCATTTTCCAAATAATATTGTAATTTCATCTTGGGTATTTTGTAATTAGCAAGTAGACTAGAGGGCAACTTAGTATTTTAAAATTTTAAATATTATTAAAAAAATAAGTGGTGGCCAAGTGTGTGAATAGCATCAATGTATGTGAGGCACCCATGCTCTTCAGCTAGTAATTGTTGCAGTGATTCGGGGCGGTGGTTGATTTTTTTCTCCCCTTTCTTTTCTTTTCTTTCTCTTCTCCTAGAGAAACACACTGCCTAAGCTTCCCATTTTGTTTTAATTTCAATTGTAATCCTTATTCATGTAATTGATATTTGTTTATTTTGAACCCTTTTTATTTATTATTTTTCAATTGCATCCCTTAACATTTGATCCTATTTGATTTTTATATCAAATTTAGTCTTCATTCTTTTGTTTTCTATTTGTTTTTTTATATTCTTTTATTGATTGAATTTTTTTTTCAATTTCTTCCCTCATCCTATTATTTCTCTTTATTTTTAAGTCAAATTTGGTTTTTATTCTTTAATTTTTTTTATTTTTTTTTTGCTTTGGTTTCTTTTTTAAAAATAGTTTTTTTTTCAATTTCATCCTTTAATATTTAGTTGATCGAAAATTAAGCTTCATGATTTTTTTTTGGTAAAGTGATCTCGGTCTCATTATTTATATCACAAGCATAAGATATTAATCCATAATGGCATTGGGTTTTTTTTAATCTTTTCTTACATCAATTTCTTTTTCGATTTCAGCTTTCAACATTGAGTTGATTAAATATTAAACTTCATTAATTTTTTATGTTTGCTTTATATGAGGATAGCATGGCCTTACAACCCCGGTCATGAGTTTGCCTTACTAACTCGAAATGACTCGGGAATTTTACATCATTTTATTGCATTTTATTATTTTTTATTAAAGTTGATCCTCATTATTTTAATTGCTTTTTTTTTCTTTGGATCCTTCTTTTAAATTGAATTTTTTTTCAATTTTATCCTTTAACATTGTATTGGTTGAGAATTGGGCTTTGTAATTTTTTTTTTTTTATGTGGTGATCTCAACCTCTTAATCTGCATCACGAGTATGAAATGTTAACCCGGATTGCCATCAAATTTTTTATTCCTTTTTACACTAGTTTTTTTTCGATTTCATCCTTCAAAACCATATTTGTTGAAGATAAAGCTTTTTTATTTTTATTTTGATTTCTACGAGGATGGTTTGGCCCCACGAACCAGATAATGGATTTGTCGTGCTAACTCGGATTGACTCAGGGCTTTTATATCATTTTATTTTTATGTTAAATTTTTTTATCATTCTTTTAATTTCTTTTTTTATCCTTTTTTGAAATTGATTTTCTTTTTTGAATTTCATCCTTCAACATTGGATATGAAATGTTAACCTGGATTCATATTAGTCTTTTTTAACTTTATTTTTAATCGATTTGTTTTTTTTTCAACCTTGAACATTGAGCTTATTAAATATTGAACTCTTTATTTTATATTATTTTTCTTTATACAAGGATGACCCAACCTCACGATCTAAATCATGAATTTGACATACCAACTCAAATTAACTCAAGGATTATTTTGTTTTTTTTCAAAAAAATATATAATTTGATTTGTTAGCTAAATTTATTTTCCTTTAACACACTCTAACAGTGCTTAAATATTATTTTTTTTAAGTTTAGAAAAATCAACTTATCTCACGACAACATGTACCACCTATCTAATTACTAGTTATACATGTTATAATATTATGTGCTTCGTTTCTAGAGTATAACCAAAAGAGGTTTCTAATAAAAAAGAGATGGCCGAAAGCTTATTTACATTGAACGAAGCTAAGAGTTTGTATTTGATTCTATAGAATATGAGGAACTAAAGCAAGATTGATCTCAAAAGAACAGAGATTTGTGTTTGATTTCTACACTTTTTACGTTGACTAACGTCTCTGTTTTAATAAATAAATAAATAAAGTTTTCCGTTGATTAGGGTTTTTTTGTTCTGAAAAACACATAGATTGAAAGGTTTCTAGGACTTGCACGTGTACAATTGCATGGGTTGAAATCTAGCCCCCATTAACAAATATCCAGATTAAGAGGTCATTCAATGTATGTTTAAGAGTGTTTAATAATTGATTTAAGAGCTGAAACAATTGGATTAACAAGCCAATATGAAAGTTAGAAGTTGCTGGATAAGCATGCAGCCAAGATGTGATAGATTCAGAAGAAAAGTCTTCAAAAGGACATGAAATTTGGATCGATCGCAAACAGAACTCATTATAACTCATACTTAGCAAAAATGATTACATTATATTATAGTATTATACACGGTTTATGGACATGCCAACTCGTGGAATTATGACAGAATGCTTAACTACTCGCAGACATTGATTGTAGGTATAGCTAATACGCAAATCCCTTCCTAATCCCTCACCATCAGGGCTTAAACTGATGCTTCTAATGGGACGAAAACTTACAGCAACGTGGCTTTGTTGGCGGCATGATAAAAATTCAGAATGAAGAAGATACATTCTTGGCCAACTTCCGGACAAACACAGCACAGGTATTCCGCCTTGATGTCTTCATCACAAATCTCCACACTGGAGGTATTGGCTCGTCCATGAACTAGGAACTGAGAGCATCAAATAACATGTTCATCAAGCTCCATCTTTGAGATGCGGAAACTTGCAATCAAGAGTTTCAAATGAGCTGAATCTCTACTCTAAATCTGCAAGGATTCACTGAATGAATCAGCATCACAAGGAAGTGTCCTAAAGGTAAGTAGAATCTGATGTGATGTGGTGGAGAAAAAATAATGATCATTTGTCTTTCCACGACATTGTATCGTCACATTTGGTTCTAACAAACATATCTAAGTAGAAACATCCACAGAACTTCTCACTCAAAAGGTGGATAGCCATGCAAGCAGACTTGATTTCATGGAAGCATGTTGATATACAAATTAGAAGATTCACATTTTTTTGTGTTGCAGCCAGATTATCAAAGATGATTGTGCTTCTAAATGGTGATGCATGCAGTTTCTTCAAAATCACGTTTGTATTGTGAGATCTACGGCTAAAATATCATCACAAGAAAATCCATAAACTTATTTATAATGCGAAGGGTAGTGTGTTGCTGGTGGTTCTACAGTTGAAGAGAGAGCAGTATAAGAGATAAAATACAGCTGATCTGAAGTGACCAGTTATGCGCTTAGATGCTTTAGAAGCCTATGATACTAGATTAACTTGGAGGTGAATGCTTATCTAAAGGGCCTTACAATCACTTATGGATGAGAATCTAGGAGTGCAAAGGAACTCAAAGCTACTCTTATTAAAAAAATCCAGGGTGTACTTTGCTTCGTTCAGTTTAGAATCTAGTCTTGTCTATATCTCCTCTTAGCAGACCAGAGGCTGATGGCTTATGGAAAAAATCTAGTCTTGTACTTTGCTTCGGTGAAGATTGTTCACCGCAGATGGTTTGCAGGAAAACCTCCAAGGGAAGCATGTGTGTGAAGCAGCAAGCATAGATGTTTCTAGAAACCTATTTCAAAGTTTTGAACCTGGAAAACTCAAGCTGAGAATTATAAGATGCTTTAGGATTCTCATAAATGTCACTATAGGCTAATTCAGCAGAATGTTTGGTACTTTCTACTAAAAGCTTCTAACACAAGCTAGTTCTGATGGCTTGAATTGTATGCTTATCTTGAAGGAATTAAGATCTCTTGAAAAAAAAATTATATAATTTTTAACTACTGCTACACCAGGAGTTCTGTGAACAACATCACTCTCTCAGCTAGCACTCCTAGAGAACATATCATTCAGAGCAAGTTTAACCAAGAATAGCTGTGAATATATTTATATAGCTGGAGAGCTACACACAGTATTTGGTGTAATCTATATGCAGTCTCTTAGCTGAATAGACAATCTTTCTGTCCTGCACTCACCTCTCGTGCAGCTCTGAATGTTTGTGGGGAATATCATTAAGAAGCACACTGCTCATTGTAGATAATCCCTCACAAGTCACTTGACTATCCCTGTTTTATGGTAATTCCACAAGGCATTTGATGCTTTATTACAGAACAGTATACGCAAAGTTGCTGATCTCACTTGTTAAAACACATGGGTCATGTACCATCAATGGTCTGTTCAGGCTGTTTCACTAGAAAAAGATGAGAGAGGGATGGATTAAGGGAATAACTGATCGATGAAGTTAAGGTCCTAATTGTAAAAATAAATCAGCAATCCATACTTCATACTTATGCAACTCCTACTCTGTGTCATCTGATCTAGTCTCACACATTATACAATTCTGTATCAAAGAAGTAGAAAAAACCAAGAGAAAGGTGCATAATACGGGAATATTTACTTACTCAAGTTAAGCAGTTCCTGTTATCAACCTTTCCTGTTGATCTAACTTTTTCACCTTTATAACGCCAAAGAGGACTTGGAAACTGAAGAATGCACAAAAGATGGATGCCGCAATGGCTGGTACCTATCAAAGATAACACATTCAAACAAATGATTAGATGAAAATCAAGAAGAAAGATGCAAAATGATGCATAGCAAACATAAATTAGAGCTGGTGGCTTACTCGAATGGAATTGAGATATAAAATAGTTGCAAGGTTTACTAGACTTCCAACAGCTACAGCCTGTTGATTGGTCAAAGAGGATGTTACAAAGAGTATACATCCAGATCCGCACCAAAACACATTAAGTAAAATATTTCTATTTCTGAAATATAGGGGGAAATAACCAAATAACACATATTACGCATACAAGTATGCTCCTCATGTTTCAACTAAAACATGAGGTGGCAAGCCTGACAACTCCTAGAATACGAGACATGCTAACATGCCATAAATGCACACGATCATAAATTTAGATTTTTTACTATACATTCAACAATTAAGTTTCCAGCATGCAGAAGCAGCAATGATGGAGAAAATGTAAACGATGATAATCTTGTTTAAGCTTCTTCACAAAAAAACATAACCAAGGTTAATCTTGTTAAATTCTTCTATCCCTATTTATAAAAAGTTTGACATGACTGGAAAAATGTGTCATGTCCTGAATTGAACTTGCAAATTTCAACAGAAGTTTAGTCCGAATATGTCAAAAAATGACGAGTATACTCCGTGATCAAGAGGAAAATGTAGCATTGCACTCCATCGAACCTACAAGAAAGATAAACCAGAATATGACAAGATCGACTTTATGAAGTCCTAAGATAGATAAACTCACACTCCCTACTGTCTTCTGGACAGCTGCAACACGCTGGAATGCCCTCTCAGCCTCCAGGGTTCGAACTCGGAGCTTCAAATCACCTTGCTCCTGCAATGCAGTGTTGATTGCTAAGTAACATGTTGAAGACATGGATCCACGGGCCTACTATAAAGCACTACAATTATTTAGAACACTCAAATTAAAAGACACCAAGGATTCCTGAATCCTACCAATCGTTGGATAGTATCAGCAAGCTTTTGAACTCTATCAGCCTGTCTAAATAAGTTGTAGAATGCACGAGACTGCCTGTCCCACCTTTTTCTGAAGTCCTGAAACATTTACAGGATTGGTTATGAAAATGAGACTTACTATTATGTCCAACATCAAGGTTAGAGCAGATTAAGATGGTCCTATTTTATCTTCAAGAGAACTAAACAAATAAAATCTCTACCTTCAAGAGAACTTCAACTCCAGCTTCGCGAAACTTTAGCAGCTCAAGTGCATATCTGAAATATATCGCATGCAGGACAAGTTAGACATATAATTTACATAGCCAACCTAATTTCAGATATTTCCAGAGAATGTTTAGAAAACTGTAACAGCAGCAAAACACACTCACGGTTTTGCAATCTCCGTAATATCAAACCGAGGGTCAAGGCCTTTCCCAATGCCATCCAATACTGCAGAGAATAATTTCCTTGTCTAAGGTTAATGTTGCGCATAGCATTTCATACAAAGACTCCTCCAAATTACAGTACTTCACCTGAAAATGCTCTCACAACAAATGTGAAAGTGGCAGGAAAACGGAAAGGTTGATCTGCTGCAATGGATAATAAATCTTCCCCTGTTAAGAGAACATAACCGCATGAGATGCAGTTATCTAAATATTCACAAAAATCTTGTGAAAGCTATACAATTTGCAAAATCTTATCATAATTAGATAATTTGCACAATATGCTGGGCCATTAAGTTCAATAATAGGATAAGGCTATGCCATAACAAGACTTGAACTTAAGTATACCAGATTGCGAAATAAAGTCATCTCAGCTAAACCTCAATCCAAAACTTGCTGGGGAGGGCCACAAGGATCCATATCCTAAGATTGAGAAATAAAAACTGGAAAATAAAATGAACAAGGACAACTTGAACGGTGGAGTGTAAGTGACTAATAGACACTCACATATTGTACGCATATCTTACAATAGTTGCTTTTATGCAGATGCCAAAAGAAGGAGAAATGGTCTCACCTCTTGCTATTTGGAAACAAAATGCACTATAAATTAAATCTAGAAAAGTGTGAAACCTCATACATATATATAGAACCATACTGCAGGAGTTACCTATTGCAGCCAGACGTTGCTTCTTTTTCTCTATTTTTTCATCCTTGCTCAATGGCTTTTTAAAGCCGAGTTGTGCTGTTTCCATTTCTCTCTCTCTTCTTTGAGCAGCAAGACGCTCTTCGAAACTGCCAAAGTTTGAAATTAGAATTTTGAGGTTATAAGAGGTTGAACAAAGAAATATAGATCACTTATTAGATGATCCAAAGGTAGTTTCAACATTCCCACTTTGGTCCAATGTGCAAGTCAAAACGTCAGTACACTGTCTGGCTTTTCTATACCACTCCATGCATGTTATTCAAAATGAATGTCAGCTTATCTCCTTGGTCTTTAGTAATGACTATTCCTGGCTCTTCTTCTTCAGAAAATTCCTCAATCTTGAGAACCTCTCTTTCAATCTTTCAATTGAATCTCAACCTTGAGACTTTGAAGTAAGAGCATGATTGAGTGGTTATGTCATCTTCCTCCAAATGAGACAATTGTCTGTCATTTACACTCAGATCTCTGATTTTGCTCATACCTGTTGAGCATCTAAACCTCAATAACAGTAAAGGCAGGAGCAATACTTCAATTAAGATCCTCTTTCCTTGTTCAATCTGGCTAGAGACTAACACTTGATCTATCAAAGCTGCCAGCCCAATTCCCTTCTTCTGTTGGGCAGTTGAGGCTCAAACCTAAATTATCATTATTATTCATTTTCATTTTCATTTTTCATTGGGAATTATGATGGTATGACAACTTTGAGCAGAATTCCTTCCTATCAAGCACAACTCAAATGATCCCTATGAATATTCTGTCTTGCATCCAAAGGTGTCTACAATTAGTAACAGCCTTATCCTTTCCTTGTATTTATTTTTTGACTTTGAGATTGTTCCAAATTCTACCCAAACCAGCAGTAGAGGATTAGTCAAATCTGGCCAATGTCTTATGCTAAAACAATAATAAAGATGGTGATGACAATCAAAGTGAGAACCCCAACAGTTATCCCTTTCTTTCAAAGCACCTATTGAGAAAGAATAGTGCAGTTCGTCTGACAGCTGTCATGTCTCCAGTAGGCACAAGAACACCCATTTGGATCATTGCCTCAAGGACCTGCACTAGCATAGAAAAGCATCAGACCATGTGAACTGTGACATGTTAAGTTTGTATAACAAGAATAAGGACACCTGGACATGGCCATGAGCCACCATTCTTAAGCACAATTACCTTATCCGGATCCCTTTCATAAATTCCATAGAATGCTTCCAGCAACCCTTCTCGAATGTTTGGACTGATACTGCAATATACGAAGACAAAGGACAGTCATAATACAAAACTTGATAATGGACTTGTTTGGCATACTAATTGCAGATAGCCAGCAGAGGATTAGACAGTACCTTCCCATCATTCCAAAATCATAAAAGATCAACCTTCCTCCATTGACATCATCAACAGCAATATTTCCTGGATGCTGCACAGAAAGAAACAAGACCTGATCTCATACTTGTGAACTTTAGATGCCATTAAGGAATCATGATACGAAAGGACCACGTCTTCCTCATCTCCAAAAGGAAAAATAATCATAAAAAGATTGTAGGAAGACTTTGAAGACAGTACCCTGCCTATGAACACATATCCAAAGCTGTTCGATTGGCACAGACCACAATATGGAGGAGAAGGATATCAAAACAAATAATTCATTCAATTCATATATTCCAGAATCCAGATATAATCCAAACTTTCCTTTACTGTTCAAGAGGACAACTTCTTTTTCCATTTATTGGGCTGGAAATTTATTGGCACAACCAGAGGAATGTAGCTTCAAATATTTAAGAAGCACATGTCAAAGGCCACGTTCACTTTTGATATTTACCACTCTCTTCTTTTAGGCTTCAGCTGAAGTTCATTGACTTCTCCCTGTCCCACTTTCTTTGAGATTAGATTGTGAAATCAATTTCTAATTCTAGCTATCTCTGACCTCCATATTTCAAATAAAATCTAGTCTACACGTAGGATGCACTAAACCAAAACAAGTCCATTTCATGATTCAACTAGATAAGTTATCCAAATTCATACAACATTTAAAAAATAATGATGCGCTTATTTTGAATTTAAGGAAAAAATGCATAGTTGAAGAAACTGTGTTATAATTAAAGGACTCTAAATTCCTATCAGCATCAAGTAAGGTAACCTTTAATACACTGTGCAGTAGGAAATTAAAAAGAAAAATAAAGGTTCTCTCTTCAGATGATTAATCGAGCATCAGCTACAGACATTTCGAAACAATAATAAATAGGATTGCTATGTAAAGTTTCTCATGAAAAATGCAATTTCAGATCAGTGCATGTAAATCACACCTCAAGATGTGGAGGCATAAGATCAATCATGCCTTCATTTAAGCCATCTAAAACACTTGCACCTTCCACATCTCCAGCAGAATTTTCTAGATCTTTTTTTTTTTATTTATGAAGTAAGCCTTCCAATAAAGGCCTAACAAGCCCCTGAACTACTTTCTGTGTATCTCCATATAAAAGTACAATAAGCTCAAAATAAATGTTCACTTTCTCAGACAATTTTATCATATTTAGAATCCCAAATAGCAAACATTTCAAGCACCACCAAAAATCGGAAGTGGCAATAAAACTCACAGGGTCGGCATGGAAGAATCCATGAGATAGAATTTGTTCCAAATAAGATTCGACCGCATATCTGCCCAATCTGCAGGACATTATAAAAGATGACAATCATTTCAGCTGACAATAAAGTAATTTTTCACGATACTAAATTTGACAATTACAAGCATTGAAAGCATAAGAGTTGAAGGTAGCATGTGACATGATTTCAACAGGCTCAATAACAGGAGATTATCTTAACCTTTTGCGATCAACACCCAGTTGATCTAATGCTTGAATTTTGTTTATTTTGATCCCTGGGACATATTCCATTGTCAGAACCTACATTCAGATAAATAAATAAAGCAGCAAGCGGTTACAAGTAACTTTAGAGATAATGTTTTTATAAGAAGAAAAAAAATTAAGTTCATAACTACTAAAAGGAACCTGCGCCGTGGTGTATTCCCAATATATTGCTGGGACTTTAACATACTCCATCTCTTTGAAATTACTGGCAAACAGTTCTGCATTAGAAGCTTCCATAGTATAATCAATCTCCTGAAAATGTCAAATATTATTAGCCATTGCAATTATAAAATGGTAATCCGAAAATTGAACTAGAATGCAGCTACATAATAATTTAGGTCAGTGACCACTTAGACACTAAGACCTGCAAGTTAAATCACAATTGAAGTTCAGAACTTAAATTTACAATTTTATTGAATTTCCTTGAAACACAAGGAATTAATCTAAAAAGGCATTTCTAGTCATTTTTACATGATTGCATATGTTAATTCTCTGTGATATCCTAGCTTCAAAAGTTTGATACATTTCCAACCCATCAGCACTTTTTTGGTGCAAGTACCAATCAACTTGAAGTCCTCACGGTATTTGTTTTCATTTTGCACCAACCATGTGCATCTGCCTATGTTGCACTACCATTGAAATATTCCTACAGATTGCCATAACTAAAGCCGTACTCAGTAATACCTTTTTGGCTTCATCTAGCATAAAAGCAACTACGCAAATTATGTTCTCTATGTTCTGTTAGAGCTCATTTATGTGGTTAAATCATAGGCTGCCATGTCTTTTGATGCAGGGCGCAAATTTCATAAATTTGGACATAATTATTGTAATTGTAATATTTATTTAATTGTTAAGGTTTTCTAGAATTCGTTACCTATATTTGATTAGACAATTGGTTTATTAGAAAATTAGTGATAGCTCTAGAGTTCTATTTTTTTATTATTATTATTTTGCTTTACTATTAAGTTTTATTAGGGTTTTCTAGTTTTTTTGTTTATAGAGTTGTATGAGCTAATTGACACTAAGAATTAATGAATAAAAATTAGGTTATTTTACAGCTCTGTTGTGTTTTCTTTTTAAGGATTTTTTAGAACAAACAAACATATGCATTTGAATCTTTGATCACTCATTTCATGAGGCCTTTCTGCTGTCTTACTGCTCATGCATGTCAAACATCCTGACTTTAATAGACTAAAGATTGTGAATTTTTTGTTTCATGAGCATCCTAATGACCATTTAATTTGCAACTTTATCATAGCCATGTCTTTTATTACAACCACAACCAATATTGTAGAGGTCTTCCCTTCTGTCTTCCTATCCATCCATGTCCCACATCCTGATTTCAACTTGACTAAGATGGGTAGGATGTTGTTTCATGAAGTATGACTGTCCTAGTGCTCATTTCATTTGCAACTTTATCATTGGAAGAAAAATTCATCAAAAACCTCAAATGAGTGAACTTACTACACCAACTTAACTGAAAAACATTAATTATTGCAAACAGAAAAAAGGACTCGGGAAATTGGAGGGGGTAAAAGAGTAAATGCCACTTGTATCTTTCTAAGCAACCAAGAAGATGAGCCCATTAATGCAATATTGTTACCTGGTACAAGACGTTCGCACATTCATCATATATTGCAACCCAGTCCCTCTTTGCACCATCTGACTTTGGGTCAACCTTTTGAAGGTATTCAGCTATTACCTGGAAAAAATCAGCAACTTTTCCATGATCCGTATATCTCAAGACTCATGGCCTCACCAAAAGTGAAGTACGTAAATAATTTCTTAAGTATAATGGAAACTAACCCTCAGGTTTTTTAGGTCAATATCAAAAAGATCCTTGAGACCGGGTCTTTGAACTTTAATCACAACTTCCTGTCCTTTCAATCTTGCACGGTGAACTTGGCCTACATTAAGAAACAGAGGGAGAGAAAAAGGAAAAGAAAGAATTGCAACGTTACAGAAATGGTCGAGGAATGTTAATCAGCAAATTGCAAGAGTTTCCCCATCAAAAACCAACCAACATGAAGAAAATATTACCAAGACTTGCAGCAGCTATGGGTTCGTAGTCAAACCGATCAAAGATATCATCCACTGGAGCTCCAAGCTCTTCCTCAACTATAGAAACAGCAGTCTCTGATGGAAATGGAGGAACTTGATCCTGCAAGAATACATCAATTTAAACCATCCCAAACAAATCATGAACTCCGAAGGAGGAAGAGGTAGACTATAGAAAAAAATTGAACCAACTAAAAGAAAATACAAACAATGGGAAGCCATTTTGCTAAATATTATAAGAAAGAATCCAGACCTGAAGTTCAGACAATTGATCAACGTATTCTTGAGCAAGAATGTCCACTCTTGTGGAGAACTGCTGGCCAATTTTTATGAATGTTGGACCTAATCTTAATATGCTTTCCTTTAACCACTTGGCAAGGGCCTTCCTCCTCACCATTTTTTTCTCCTCCGTCATTCCTCCTGCAAATTTCATTTGTATAATTAGACAGGCCAGAAAGTTAAAAGGAGGGAAAAGCTTAACAGATGAAATTTAGAGGCCAGTCATCCTGAAAAATAACCATGACTATGCGTGAAAAATTAACCATATCTTGTGTAAAATCATGGGTTATTGAGAACTTCAGGCACATAAATGCAACATGAAGTATAAATAACAAGAGCAACCAATACCAACCAATTAGAGATCACTGACCTCGATAAGAGAATTTCTGGTTGTTCAACCAAACCTTGAAGATAAATGTTAAAACAGATCCCCATATTTCCAAAGTCCTTTGTATCGTTGAATAGGTCTTGAATCTACTCCATCTCCCACCAGGTGCAACAGAAACCTGTAAGACCCATGTATTGTCATACAAAAAGGGCAGTGTTTCAGAACCCATATTTCATACGAAGAGCACATGTGCTCAGACAGGATGTGATGACATCATAATGAAGCCTGAAATAAATAGGAGAATATAAATGCTATCCAAATAACTTTCAATGACCACTAGTAAGACAATACAGGACTAGATACATGCATAGAAAACATAAGCAGAAACAAAAAAAGCTCGCAATCTTGCTCAACTAAAGTTAGTGTAATTCTTCTATCACAAAGTCTCATATCTAGCATAACAACTAACCACATGCCCTAAAAAGTATCAATCTGTTGATAAACAGCCAACTGGTGGGGCACATTTCCTAAAATGACCATCAATCTCTACTTCTTTGGTAATTCATCCATACTTGTATCCTATTATATCTGTGATACAGAGGATAAACTCGAACCAGGCATACAACTATGACTATCTAGTCCAATGGCAAGCATAATTACAATGTACAACGCACAATGATTGTAAATACTTTCTCTTTTGTACAAATTGAGAGATGCTTGTTGCTTGCTCTTCCCTTTCCCTCACCCTCTCAACCCAGGTATGAGCTAAATTTCAAGCCAGATTGCGCAGTAAAATGCGACTTTAGCAGTTAAACTAGCTAGCAACCTGGCACGCATAATTTCTATGAACCACCAAAACTCTAAGACCCATTTCTTTCCTATGAAACAAAATGATCAGGCACAACTTCTCTTAAATGATCAAAAAAGGAAATAAAACCTCAATCTGTTGTTGACCAGAACGCTTAAACCAAGCATCTTCTTTCCCGATTTCCTCTATCCTCTTCTGCCTTCCTTCCTCCTTCGACCCTTTCTTCTTCTCCTCCACCAAAATCTCTGCTGACGCCACGGCTGCAGCACCATTTCCATTCACATACTTCACCAAACTCTCATTACTACTACTCTCTCCCTCTTCCACACTCACCAATCCACCATTTACATACCTCTCCACTGATCCATTCACTCTTCCGTTTCCATTTCCATTCAGTTCCTTCAAAATTTCTCGCTCTCTCTCCTTGATCACTGCAGTATCCTCCTTCAAAGCTCGAGTTACTGGAGTTCGAAGAGGAAGGTTGAATTTAGTTTTTTTACCAGAAACGTTAAGTTTAGAGAGAGAGTGTCTAGAAAGAGAAAGCAGGTGGTGGTGATGTTTTGGAGTTCTGGTTTTTGGAGAGAGAAAGATGAGCTCCGGTAGAGGTAAAGAAGAAGCCATTAATGGAGATTTTGATTTTCTTATTTCAAAACCCCAATCTTCATTTTTTAGAGAGAGGGTGGGGGAGGGGAGTGTTCTAAGAGAGTTCGTGGTGTGAGAGTGAGGTAGAGGGAAGCTGGAGAAGGAGAAGAACAAGACACAGAGACTGTCTTTGTTTTTTAATCATAGAAATTATAGTGGTACTTAAAAGTTTGAGAAACTACATATCAGTCTTCAACTTTATAAATAATTCATTTGGGTCCTAAAATTAAGCAGCATTGTCCTAAATCAAATGGAACCGGTTGTATTGGTTAAAAGCAATTAACAACTGTTAGGGTTGATTTTTTTTTTTCATCCAAATTAGAACATCTCTTGGAAAAAATTAGATCATAAATGGAAGTAATTTCAAACCAAAATCTAATGTTTGGATTTAGATAAACTTCAACATAAAAGATCAAGTTATGTATTTATGTTGCAATCAGAGTTAATTTTATATTTTATTAGGTTATGTATGGTTTTTGCTTTAATATTCATAATTAAAAATGATTATGTTGTGCTTATACTAAAGTATGCATATGATATTATATTTTCATGATTAAAATAGCAAATTTAAAATTATTATTTTTATTTTTATAATTTTAAAATATTTTAATTAAGAATTAGAAAAACATTAGCTTACAGGGTAGTGCTATGCTATAAATCAAATAAAATAATAAATATGATAAAAATTTCAGATCGTAGAGAATTATTTAGTGTTGTTATTAAACTCGATCTAATATATCAATCTTAAAACCTTATAATCTGATTATTTGTCTAGTTTAGTTTTAGAATTAAATCATGTAGGTATTAGTCCAATATAATTCAATCAAATTGACCAATTTAAAAATAACATTAATAACTAATAAAAATAAATATGTGGATAAAATTAAGAAAAAATGATGAAATTGACAAGAAAAAAAAATTGACTCAACTTCTTATCTAATTTGAATTTCAAATAAATCCTCATGAGAGTTTTATCTACATAACCTAGAATTAAAAAAAAAAAAAAAAAGGAGTTTTACTGTAAGCTAAATTAAGTTTCCAATTTTTAGATAGTAGGGTAACAAGAATTATAAAATAAATATAAATTTATTTGTTGCCGCTTGCAATCGGAGGAAAACCAATCAACTAAGGTAGTGCTCGAATAGAAACTTTTAATACCTAAATGTAAGTATCTATACAGTTAGATGGCTGTTTTGTAGTTTTCCATGAAACTAGGAAATCATGTCAAGACGACAGCAACGAAAAGAGAGAGGGAGGGAAAGGGGTGGAGGCAGGGAGAACACGTGGCAAGTGGGAAGATGGAGCAGGGAGATTGCGCGGTTCTTATTGGGTGAGGGAGTTCGGTTCTAAGCCACACAAGGATAGTTTTGGCTTTTGTTGGATTTTTTTTCGACGCTTTTTTGCCTACGTGTCTTTTGTTTAGGATTTATTTTAAATGACAAGAATTAGTTTAGGGAGTAGAGAGGTTATCTCAAAAGATATCTGGTAGGGCGGTATCTTCTTCTTCTAGTTTCGCAGATACCAAAGAAAATACCAGTCTCCACCGTCATATTATATTATAACTTTTCTCATAACTTATTATCATTAAGGTGCGCAAGAATTTAATTTGTTCTATCCAGTTTTTTAATTTTTTTTATTTAATCTCTATGGTTTAAAATATGTATACTTCAATTTTAAACTTTATTTTTTATTATTATTTTCAGTCTCTAAATGTTAAAAAAAAGAAAAAAAAGTCATTAGAAAGGGAAAAGAAAAGTAAAGTTTTCAAACAATCACATTACACTGATAAAAAATAAAAATAAAAAAAACCAATTTTAATGTTGATTGGTTCATCTTCAGGAGAGGCATTCAATGAAGTTGTTTTGAATCTATAATCATGCCAAAAAATAGATCCAGAATCTAAAAGATTTTTTTATTCAATTTTATTTTATTTTTAAAACTAATTAAAGGTATTTTGGAGTTGTAAATTTGGTTATTGAGGTTTGAAGTGTTTATGTTCTCAAGTTTTTATCATAGTGGAATCTTGTACATATTAGATGAAAGAAAAAGAGTTGTAGCCATTTCATATAATAATAAATAAGAGTTCATATATATTTTATAGTTCAAAATGAAAAAAAAAAAATTCTACATCACTACTCATAAAAGATGTCGCACGTGTGCGGCGGCGCGGCGATCGTCCACCCTCAAGGAAAAATCGGAATAATTTATTGCTTGAAAATAAAATAGGGAGAGACAAGGAATTCTTGTCTCTACAAGTGAAAATATGGACTGGGAGTCGCCACCTAGTATTCTGGTTACTAGGAACCTTAACTGGTCTTTAGAGATCGGGTACGGAGACTGGTTGCGTAAAGGGAAGGTATTAGCACCCCAACTACGCCCTACCTAAGGTAGGCTGCATTGTTTTAATGTCTGATAAAATATAAAATCGTGTTGTGGTTTTTGAATTCTTGGTTCGTTTACGGTTTAAGAAAAGTCCTCCTCTGTAAGGAGATCCTTATCTTTATCGGGTAAAAAACTAACTATTCGAAGTCGTCAAAAGAAAATATCTTTTTAATATCAGGAATACGATTTACGTATAAATTCATAATCCTTGATACTAAAATCAAACAAAATAAAATATTTTGTTGTTTTTTGAGATTTTGGCCAATGTTCTCTTGACTTTAATAAACTGGTTATTAAAGCCAAAATGCATGCTAAAATATTGTTTTTTGACATATGAAAAATACGATATGATTTTTTAGATTTGAGACACTTGGCCGTATGCACAAAAATATTTTTTTCTCTTTTTTCAATTTTTTATTTTATTTTTGGAAGTTTTTGCCGAAAACCAGGTATTTTAATATCAGATTTTTTGTAGTTTTAACAACATAAAAAATACCACCAAATATTAATCAAAATGACATAAAAATTACACGGAAAAATTATAAAATGCTGAAACAAATATTTTTGATTTTTTTCTTTGAAATGGGCCGGATTAGGCCCAAATATATGGGCTGGGCCGAACCTGGCCCAAAGCATGGGCTGGTTACTGTGCACATAGTAACCGGGGTTACTGTGTGTACAGTAACCAGAGAATTAATCTGCGGGTTACTGTGCACATGCACAGTAACCGTGAATTAATTAGCGAGTTACTGTGCACAGCACAGTAACTCGCTAATTAATATGCATGCAGAACAAAAAAACGACCGGAAAAACAGGGGGGCGGAGTCTACCTGCGGTGGACTCTCTTCTCTGCTTCTTCTTCTTCTGCTTTCTTCTCTCTGTCTCTCCCTTCTCTTCTCTTCTCCTCTCTTTTTTTTTTTTTTTTTTTTCAACAGCCCTCCCCTGTATTTATAGGAAAACAGGGGAGGGAGAACGTGTTGGGGCGGCTACTGTTGGCCGCCCCCCTCCACTACCTTCAACGGATAACAACGCCAAACAAGTGGGTGAATTGTGGGCGTCTTATTGCGCCAAAGCCGGGAAAGAAAGTAGGCGAAAAGGGGAAGAAAAAATCTTCTTCTTCCCCTGCCTCGCGCGTCCAGGGGAAGAAGAAGAGCTACAGTGCCGTCAAAACGGCACCGTTTTGGGCTTCTGTTTTTTTTTTTTTTTTTTTTTTTTTTTTAGCAACAGTGAATGAAACGGCGCCGTTTTGGTCAAAACGCGCCGTTTCATTTAAAAGGAAAAAGGCGCCAAAAGAATCAGATTCAAATTTCGGCCCTCCATTTGCGCGCGTTTTACAATTTAGTCCTTGGTCTCGGATTTCTTCAATTCAGTCCCTAATTGGCCATTAAACCTCAATATTTATGCAATTAAGCCCCTGATTTGACCAAATTAACTTCCAAAAATTATAATTTGACCCTAGAAAATTAATTTCTCCTAATTAAAGCCCAAATTAACTCCAAAATCAATTTTTCTTGCAATTAAAATCTTCATAAATGCAATTAAACCTTTAATAAAATTTAATTGAGTCCATAAACTTCTGATTTTGCATTTTTCTTCCACAAATTGAATTTTCTTTATCATCGGGGCTCTCATCAGTTAATGATATACTGTCAAAAAATAATTTTTATATTTTTGAACATCCTCAATCAATTTTTGAACATTTTTAGGGCGCTCTGGCATTTTTTCACTGTTATATTTTTTTTATAATATATTTTTTTGAATTTTTTTGTATTTTATTATTTTTTATGTGGGGACCCAAAAATGGGTTACAACAAAAGATATTGTCTCTATTGATTATATTTATAATAAAAACAGTAATTGCATCCAAATACTCTCAGTACTTCACCACATTATTTCTAACCTAAATGGCATGTTATTACAACCTTTTAGCTTGATGAGTTACTCGTTCAATTTGCCCTGTTATTGGTATTATATTGTCATGAAATAATATATTATCGGTGATCAGGACATCATTATTAGAAGTTAAGGCCTTGTTACTTCTATTAAGCACTTGTAGTTCCTTTTCTAACTGATTTACTTAAGTCATTACCCTTTACAGCTCTTCCCTCTCAATGTCAAGTTTGACTATTTTGGAGTTAATTTGAACATTAAAACAATTAATATAGTCTTAATACCTTTAACAGTCATGCTTTCTCCCTTTTTACCTTGAAGTACAAGCCCTTCAACTGCTTCAACTCTTCCTTTTAAATCTCTAGTTCAAATTGCACCACCACAAACTGCTCCTTTGAAGATTCAACCCTTTTTTTTATAGTCTTTAGTATCATATTTGGTAGCTTTTCTAGCACTAATATCTTCCTCAGCCCTTATGTATTGCGATCAAATTCTTTTTTCTTCCTCTACATTAATCCAATCCAACCAATTTTTCTCATTTTCAGTGTTTAACTTCTTCCTTATGTTCTCTCTTTCCTTTTTCAAAGAGGCTATGATTTCCTTGTTAGTATTTATCTTCCTCATTTTATCTTCCTCTTCCAGTTGTTTTTTCAAAAGTTATTGTTGTCTTTTGTTGTTGTAGAGGTTGATTCTGGATTTTTCCAACTATTCTCTCAGCTCGTCTTCATTACTAACCATTTTTCTCTTTGGCCCTTCCTCAATTATCTGCGAAAGCCCCACTTCAGATTCAAAGGTTTGGGATTCATGGCTTCAACCATCATAGAAAGTCTTTCATTCCTCTAAATAGCATAATTTTGGTTAAATATGAATTTAGTCATATTCTTTTCTTCTTCTTCTTTTTACCATAAGAAACCTTTTTCTAATCTTGTCTAATAAGGCCCGATTCTTCAAGAGACAATTGATTTCTAAATAAACCAATAAAATCAGCTAACTCTAGAGTCCTAAGAACATATTGTATTCTCCTAAGTTGTCTGGTCACCAATGCATGTGCATAATAAATGTAGCTAGTTACCCAGATCAAAGAGACCTATATTTTGCTACCACAACTTATTATTCATGTTGTATTATTCATTCGTGGTGTTTTCTATTTGAAGTTGCTTTGTAGCAGTGCAACATATTTCTTTACTTGTGCTCTCTCATCCAAGTCCTTCCAAGATTCATCTATAATAATCTTCAATAATCTTTAAATCAAATCATAAGCAAATATTGAAAATATCTTTGGGGGTTTTAATGTGGCTAACAAACCATAAATATAACATTGGAACACAACATCTTATAACTTCTCTTTCGCACATCCCATAATGATTGAGTGATAGCATGATTTTTTTCAAAATTGCAACAGAATGGTTGATTTTAGTATGTTTATATTCTACTAATGCATTTGCAGCTCCTAGACTAGTGACTCTAATGTCAGATTAGAACAAAATTAGCTTAAATATGGCAAAGGCTACTACTATCTTGCATCTCTTATTTCTTAGTTTTCCTATTTTTATGTTTTTCTTCATTTTGACTTCAATATTTTTCCATTTAAACCCTTCTTTAGATATTTTACACCAACTAACCTTACCTAAACACAATAATCTAGTTACTTTAGAAGCAATATTCTTAAATCTCTATCTGGAATAAATTTTACAACTATCTTTTGAAAAATCTAGAATCCTACTATATTCTTCAAAGGTATGTGTCATATCAATGTTTTCAAAGGTAAAACACCTATAATTAGGATCCCAAAAATAAAATAATGATTTTATGGTTAGGTTTGCTTTAAATGCAATATAAATATTTAATATTTACCTATAGGCAGGTTCTAGTCATTAAGTGAAATATGAGTAAGTTTTCTACCTTATCTAAAAGTCTTAAATCTACCCAATGACGGTTTCTATAAGAATAGTATAGGGGCATTGCAATAAATAGTTAAGACACACATGTAAACCATTACCAAGCAAGCATTCATATATGAGTTAGTTGTTTTATGAGCCTGAACCTTGACCGATGGTCATAAGACAAACCATTAATTCCCCATCTAAGTTGGAAAATTGTGTGTGCTATAACAAATTAAAGCATGTGATACATGAAGGTATTAATCTATATCCAATATACAATGCATAAACAATATATGTAAAATACATATTGAAAATAAATACACTAGCCAATCAAATTAATATACAATAAATAGACAAGCATAAAAGCTTAGTCCATAAAAAACTCCACAATGGAGTTGTTATTCTGTTGTACGTGTACAACATCATGACGATTATCCTTCTAGATCAAATTTTGGTGGTGTGGGAAGAACAAGAAATTCTTGTCTTTTTTATAATTTAAAAGGTTTGGAGTTGCCACCTAGTATTTTGATCATTAGAAACATTAACTGGTCTTTAGAGTCTAGATAATAGAACTAGTGGTGTATAAGGAAACAATATCACCTCTAATACACCATACTTAAGGTAAGCTACATTGTTCATTTGTCTATTTATTTCTAAGGCATCATTGTGTTGTTATAACATTGGTTTGTCTATTGATCAAAGTAGATCCACCTCAATAAGATAAACCATGATTTTATAGATCAAACATGACCATTCTAAAACCAAAACATAGTTTTGTATTTATTTCTTTTAAAATATCATAAATACATCTTACGAATAAGTTTGTAATCCTTTATATTAAAAATAAACAAGGTGGTGTTTTTATATTTTTTGAAAATTAAGCCAAATCACCATGGGCTTAGTAAACGTGTTACTAAGTCTATGATGCATGCAAAATATAGAAAATATTCTTTTGAATAGTTTTGGTATTTTTTTAATTAAAATGCTAAATCATACAATGCATTTTGTTTTTTGTTTTTGTTTTTTCTTGTATTTGTTTTAGATAAAAATGCTACATATTACTTTTTTTGGAGTAACTTGGCCATATGCAATTTTAAAACATAAATGTATATATTAATTTTTTAAAAAGATATATATTTTTTATAAAAAAAAATAGTTTATTTAATACTAGAAAAGTGTCTTACATATATGTTCACAATAAAAAATATTAAATACAAAGGAGGTAAAATGGTATAAAATACCTAAAATTAATTACAAAATGGTTCCTAAAAAAATATGAAGATTGATTAAAATTAAACGAAGGGCATGTTTGAAAAAAAAAACATTAAAAAATAAATACAAGGTTGAAAAAAAATGGTAGGGCATGTTTGTCAAATACATCCTCAGCTAAAAATCACTAACTTAAAAAATATCCTAAGGGCGTTTTTGGCAAACAGGCTTTAATGACCAAAAAATATGTTTTCCCTTGACAAATTTTTTATTGCCAAACATAGTCTTATGTCTTAAAAGGTTCGACCCAGTCACATCGATTAGGCTTCCCAGCCTGGCCCATAAAGCGAAGGCCCAAATTAATCACATGGACTAGGCTTTTCAGTCTAGCCCAAGCTCATAAACATAACCCATAATCAAAACAAAAATAAAAATGATCAAACAAGAAATATAGGTTGAATATCCTTATGAACACAAAGAACACAACATGAACTCAGAAATTCAATCAAAGCTAAAGACTAGATTGTATCAAATCATGAGCATAGAGAGATAAAATATGAATAAGTGAAGCCAAAAGACTTATTCAAATGAAAATATATGCCATAGATTTCAAGAGTTGAATCTCAACAGCCTTAAGCCTAACCTAAATATTTAAATTCATTAAGGATCAGTTGATCCAAACCAAACCTCAAATGGATAAAATACAAGCAGAGAATAATCATGTATAAGTTTAAGCTTCAATAAAAACACATAAGACAAGCCAAAACTTTATATTGCAAGAAAATCAAATTGACAACTAATAATCACCAACCTAGAAGCCCAGAAAAACCCAGAACATGCTCTAAATCCATAAATTGACTAAAATCCCAAAATAACAGCTTAAACATAATAACTTAGTTCAAACATACTCTTAAGGACTTGTTTAAACCATAAAAAACTCAAGAAAACAAACAAAAAAGCAATGTAATAGTTAAATCAAACAAACCTTAGATCCTCAAAAATTTATTTCTAAACACTGTTAGTATATTTTGACGACACTTGTTTTCAACTAGTATTATCATGAACATAGCTTATTTAAACCTTAAGTCTCATAAAAAATAACCAATGATCATATTTTTGGTAAATCACTTGCCAACAAATAAAATCAAAACAAATTTAGTGATTGACTTAAACATCAAAGCATATTTAGCTGTGATTTAAATCATCTTTACATTAACAATTCTAAAATATCAAACTATGCTTTCAATACCATTTTGAACATACATTTCAAAACAATGCATATTACTTAAAAACATGATTTGATACATTAAAACACTTATATTGTCCTTAAACTAATAACTAACCACAATAAATGAACAATAAACATTCTATTAAGAATTTAAAAGAGGTTAATAAGGAGTGTGCTCATTGAGCTATACCCTCTCATTAAAGGTAAGTAATATATATTAAGTCATAATGTTGCCTTCTTTTCTAGATTTTTTTGCTTCTTCTTCTTGTTTCCAACTCCTTTTCAACTTTTTATTCTTCTGCTCATTTTCCTTTCTTTTTTCTCTCATTTTCTCACTTTTGCTAACTATTTTTTCTAGAATTTCTCTCTTGTTCTCCTTTGGAATCTCTCTCTCCATCCCTTTTTCTTTTTTAGAAAAACATAAACTAAAAAGATTGAAACAAAATCAGGAAGTTACAAAACCATTCACCATTTTCATGGTTTTTTTCCAAAGGTAGGTTGTTATGGAAGATTCCCCCCCCTCTCTTTCCCTAAAAGTTGTGGTGTCTAGTTTCCTTTTGTTCTCTATGAAATAAACCCTATCAAGAAAAAGCAACCTTAAAATTGGTTGTTTTATGGGTGACTTTATTTTTCAGTTAAGGCTAACTAGGTAGGATACTTTGACAAATTAATCTTGGAGATTGGGATATAAACATGTCATTAACATACCTGAAACATGTATATGAGATTTATATCTATTACTGGGAATAAACCACGCTTGATTTGGAGGTCTATAACTGTATATCCATTGATTGGAAGATTGTCCCTCAATTAATTTAAATATGTTAAGGCAGAGGAAACTGACTGGGGACAAGATATTATCAAGTTCATCAAGATATACAGGATATAAACGCTTAATGAAGATGACTGATCCTTTTAGAGAAAGTGTTTCTCATATATTTGGTGCCAATTAGTGCTCTTTATATGGCAAGAGACACCATATTTATTCTTATGAACGTGGCTCATTGATTAGTACTTAAAAGTATATTTTTATCAAGGTTTTATATCATCATTTTGCACTTGAAGTGGCAATAACTCCTTAGCTAGAGTATGTTTTATAATAACATATCTAATAATATAAGATACCTTTAATTTATGGTAAATGTTCATCTTAAGTGCAGGCCTATCACATAAATAAAATGATTGATTGATGAGTTTAACTACTAAAATTGAGAAGACAAAAAGAGATGTTGGTTCAGTCCAAACTGGAACACTACTCAGTTATTGGATCATAACTAGAGCTGTAGAACTTGGATTTAGGTCTGCTATATATGGATGGAAAGCTAAGACATAGGTCTAAAACTTTCATGGAAGTCCAAGATTCAAAAAGGTTGTTTTCAAGTTCAAATTGTAGCAACAACAGAGAAGTCTAAATCTATCCTACAGCTCAGACACTGCTCAACCCATATCTCGAGTTATTGAAGTCCCAATGCACTGATTCTTTTTTTGTTAGAAAGCTGAGACAATTTCTTAGAACTTTCATAACGAAAATCTATTCAAATTCTGATGTTAGCAATGACGTTTTGTTCAGACAATAAGATAAATATTGTCACCAAGTCAAAATATGGCCACCCACTTAACAATTAGTCATCAAATCAATAGTTCCAAATTTTAGCCTATAAAAGAAGGCATTTGCCATGCATTTAAGCATCTTGGTTGTTCAGATCAAGCTCTTGCTCTTGCTCTCTTTATTTATATTTTTGTAATGTTTAATTTGTATTTCATGTTATTTTTTCCTTTACTATACTTATGTTCTTATGTTGTTTATTTATATTTATCTTCTTCATTATGTTTAGCTAAGTTTATTATGTCAAGGTGAAAAGGTTTCATTAATGGTGTTAGAATACATATATATATATATATATATATATATATATATATAAACTCAACATGGATTTCAATGTTTATATCCAAGAAAGTTTGTTATTAACATGTCTTATCTTTTTATCTTACTAATTCTTAATACCTTGCTTGTTAAATGGTTAATCTAAATTTGTGTTGTATAACACTTGGTACAGTAAATGCTTGGCACTTTCATAGCCCACCGTATAGTATAACCTACACATGTGCTATGAAAGAAACTTGATTTGTTGTTAACATAAGTTAGCATCATGAATTCCTCACAATATTTAAAAGTTTGGTGTTACTTAAATAAGATAATTAATATGATCATGTTAACAATTTATAATGAACTATTAAGGATAAATCATCCGATTGGAACCTTCTTTGTGTATGGTTTCTAGTTAATTAATAAAAAAAGTTTATACTATACTTATTTATAATACCATTAGTGGATCCTCTAACCTTGACAATTGTTTTATCATTGTTTAATCCTTATATTAATATCACATAAAATTCTCATAAACTCTTTGTTTTATTAAATATATATTATTTTTAATTTATATAGTTCACTTCCCTGTGTTTCAACCTCGGTCTTGCTGGATTATTTATTACTTCGACACTCTTGCACTTGGGATAAAACATCAATTTTTTGGTCGTGTCACTCATCAATCAACCTTCTCGGCAGAAAAAGAAGAAGAAGAAGGGCAGTGCTTGAATGAAGCATTACTCATTCTTTTTATTAAAACCTAAATGACACGTCGCCTATCCTAAACCCTAAAAATTAGGGTTTTGAGAATTTCCATTCTAGTACATGTACTTTGATTTCTTACGTATGAATTCTCTATTAACCTGAAAACTTTTTAATTCATACAATCGCATCCTTAAAAATGTTGATTGGAATCCTCTAAGTCGCGTGCCTTTTATAAATGGGTCTTTGGTTTTTAGATTGTGCAACTTGGCCCTCATTTATCCATTAAACTTTTAATTTATCTTAATTTGAACCCTGATTCCATCAATTCTAGTCCCTAAGCATGTTTTATACCATGGTCTTTGGTTTTTAATTTTTTTAATTGAATCCCTAAATGACCTTCAAACTTTTTTTCTTCACAATTAAGCCCTTAAATTGATTGATTAACTTATTAAAATTCAAAATTGGTCCCCAAAACTTGCAACTTAACTAAAATTAGGCCTTCAAACTTAGTTTTTTTTTTTCTCAATTAAGTCAATTAAATCCATTAAAAGTTTAATTAAGTCTTAGGTTACATTACTTTTTTTATTTCAATTTAAATTAATACCATCTCTTTATGATTTTTTTTAAATTGTATTGTTCTTTTTTTTAAGTAATAGTTATTTTAAAATTTATTTTGTATTTTTATAATATTTAAAATATATTATTGTAATTTATATTTTTTTTATATTAACAAAAACTAAAAAAATGGGAGGCAACCACCGTTCATATGAACAATGAACCTCTTGCCTATTTTTTTTTTTTTTTAATTTTCAAACTTTTTTTTTTTTTTAATTTCATCTTTTTACAGTCTAATTAACTAGGAGACAACTATTGTTCAGATGAATAGTGAACTTTTTGCCTAGTTTTGTTTTTCTAATTTTCAAACTTTGTTTTTTCCTATTACCCAATTGTTTTTCTTTAATTTTCAAACTTATTTTTTTTTATTTCTTTCAATTGCATCCTTTTATAGTCTAATTATAGGAAATTAGGTTCTAAATTTTAATAGAAATATAAAATTAAATGATAGAGAATTGAAATGTAAAACACAAAGAAAATACATGGATAATTTTTATTTTGGTTCAAAAATTCATTTGTTTATTTTTTAGTCATTGAGTTAAAAAGAAGAGAGAAATTTACTGGAAAAATGTGAAATAGAGAGATAAGGATTGATTATTGTGATTCCAGTCCATTTGATGAGGGGAGTTTGATGGTAGCGGGTGTTTTTTGTAAACATGAATGAAAAAGGAGATTGATTTTCATTTTGGTTTTCTAGGTTCAACTAATTTTGGTTTTCTTGGGTGATTTTGGGGCATTTGTTTTTAACTTAGTAGGTGGTTTCTAAAGGCTTTTATAGTGTTTAATAGATCTTTTTGTTCTGTGAAAATGTATTGAAAAATGCATTTTTAACCCAAAAAATCCCACCTTGTGATTTTTCAACTAGTATAGTGGTGGCTGAATTTTGAGCTGGGTAGTAATTGGTGACGCATTGTCTATTTATATTTTTTTCAAAAAATTTAAGGTAGACAACATGTTGTGTGCCTCTTAAAAAGGAAAAATAAATAAATATAACCTAAGAGCACGGGCCTAACACAAGCCCAAACACCTTGACTTTTCTTAAAGCCCTAACATGTAGACTCACTTAGGCTTACACACTTGGCCTGACATGTTTTTTTTTTTAATAAAAACTTCAACATTAGGTTTATGATGAGGTTTTTTTAATTTTATTTTTTAATATTAAGTTGATTTTGAATTGGTCTTTATTTATATCATATAATTAAAAAAATATATATTGAATCTATTGAAATCCAAAACCCAACTTACAAGTTTAACATGTTAGCTATAATCAATCTAATGTGTCATCATCTCTAGTATTTAATTAATATTAATAACTCTTTCATATTTGATTGATTCATCTATTTTTAAAATTTATGTTATTGAAATTAAATAGCATCTTCACATTTTCTAATTAAAAAAACTTTATATAATAAAACACATTTGTAATATTGATATAGTCTTTTACTATGTTAAAAACTAATCTAAAATTATATCCGCGATGCAAATCACTAGAAATTTAAATCCAGTGTGTTAGAAATTCAAAAACAAATTATTATATATATTTCAATAAAAAAAAACATTTGAAAATAGGAAGAAATAAATGCTTTATCTTTTTTTAATAAGTTTGTTGTCTTTTTTTTTTTTACATGACTACATTTAATTAATTTTTTTTTTTTTTTGGCTTTACCTTGTTGGTTTTGATTTTTTAAAAAAAGATATGTAATAAACAGTAATTTGTTTTAAATAAAAAAAAAAATTTCAAGATGTCATTTAACACACCCTTGGAGTTGCTCTTAGCGCAGGCTATACAAGACTTGAGGTCATTAGTTCGATTTCCTCTGGGAGCAAGCACATTTACTGCATTGTGACAGACAATATCACAATTTATTTTCAAAAAAAAACATAAGAGGGTCGGACGCAGGCAACATGTCGTTTGGCCCCTTAATACAAACAAAAAAATGATAAAAAGGAAAGAAAGAGAGAGTAGAGCCAGGTGCATAACTTCAAAGATTGAAAACACCAAGAAACTTTAAACTAAGGAAAATTTCCCCGGATAGAAGAAGAGAGGAGAATGTTCGGACAAAATAAAGCATTGCTTTCCGATCGGTCATCATACGAGCTTTTGCTATCGAATAACTACATTAATGTTACAAGAATAAAAGCGCACAAAGCATTCGGTACATTCATACTTTCTGCCCTGCAGTTTGCCTTGTAAGATCCATAAACGTACCCCAGAAAGATTCATATGCACAGATTTTTAATATATATTCCTAAGGCGACAACATTGGGTTAACTTGAAGATTAGAGACAAGAATGCAAAAGGGGGCATAGCAAAAACAAAAAATAAAAGTAAATCATGGATTTTCTTATCTATCGAAAAGGTATGATCATCTCGGACCAGACAATTCTACAGCATGAAGGTTGTCAGTGGAGTCCAGGAGCCATTCAGAGTTTCGAGATGGGGCCAAATCAATATCCTGGTGGACAACCTCTACCTTCTGCCATTCCTCCCATCTCTCTGCCAATCCATCACCTTCAAGCATCCTCACCACCTCTGACATCTTAGGCCGCTCCATAGGGGAGCTTTGGGTGCAGAGCAATGCTACTTGTATTAGTTGTTCCACCTCTGAATCGACATAATTGTTCTGCAGGTCTGGATCAACCAGCATTTCCAACTTCTTCTCTTTTAGAAGTGCTTTAACCTGCAAAACTTGCAGAGGTTTTGATCAGTGAACGAGCATTCGAGGCATAGATAAGTCCAGGAGAAAGTATGAGAATTATCAAAGAGGTGCACCAACAATCCAGCAACAAGCAGGAAGTTTGCATCTGTTAAAAGATATGCACTCACACATGCTGTGACTCCGCAGCCAAAGTAATTATTAAAGGCATGAATTTTTCACCAATTTATACGAGTAATGAAACTCAAATAATTTATAATCGAGATGAGCTATAGTCAAAGCCCATTTGGATGTCAAATCCCTCGGTGATAGGTATGGATGAGTCAGTTCAAGAGCGGGCCGTCATTGGAGAGGATATAAGAGAGAATGCAGAAATAAGAGGCATTCTAGGATGATAGTTTCCAAAACTAATCGCAAATCACCATCTGAATGATGATGATAGCACCAACTACCTTTGAATCAGCTATCTAAGGTAATAAGTTTACGCCCTAGATGCTATTTAAAGACTAATTCCATGAGATAACCAAATAAACTTTCCATAGTAGAGTTCAGGCAGAATGCCCAGTCTACAGGATATAAAAGCTTCTCTTATATCATATGGTGAAATATAAGGCTTCTCTTAAGGCAAGATAGTGAGTTCAGGCAGAATGCCCAGTCTACACATATGACATGGAGAAGAGTCTCCAAACTTTCCCTCAAGCCTTACAGGAATTTGAATGATCAAAGCACCCTAAGGACAAAAAAAAAAGAAAAAGAAATTAAGCTAAGAGATAACAGGTGGTAAGAAACCAAATCCTGTTTCTTATCAGCTCAATAAATTTCAGAACACTAAAATTTTTGGGGATATAATCACCAGAGTAACTAGGACACAATGAAAACATTTGAGTTGCATAACTGGGCATGGTTTTGTGAAAAAGGAGAAGGGAATAAGCAGAGACAGCACAGCAGTGTGAAACAATGATCCAACTGACCAAAGCCATGAGCATTATTTAATGCATCCGTGCACAAAACAAGATTAACATATATATATATATATATATATATATATATATATATATCCAAAGCTAACATTGTCAAACCAAGATTAGAACATCATTAATCACTACAAAATAAACTCCTGCAGTTTGAACACTTGTACAAGAAGCATCTGATAAATAACAAGAAGGAAGGCGCGAATTCATTACCCAATCGAGTAGCATAACATCATCATCATTGGCAAGCCTTGCAAGATCAAATGCCCGCTGTCCAGTGATAAGCTCTAAGAGCATGATTCCATAACCAAAAACATCAGTCTTCTCGGATGACTTTCCAGTGGAAAGATATTCAGGGGCTATATGCCCAATGGTTCCACGTACAGCAGTTGTGACATGGGTATCTTTGTAGTCCATGAGTTTAGCCAACCCAAAGTCACCAACAACTGCCTCAAACTCCTCATCCAATAATATATTTGCAGCTTTCACATCACGATGAATGATCTTCGGGTCGCAGTGATCATGCAAATAAGAAAGACCCCTTGCAGACCCCAATGCAATTCTCTTCCTACTCGACCAATCAAGAGGGGCTTCTGATGTTGGACGTTCTACAAGAATAAATAAAAAAGGATCATGAGTACCAATTTCACATAGTAAAGGTGTTTTAAGTTAAAATCCCCATTGATATAAATGAATTAGAGTGGTAATAGAGATATGACAGCAGCAGAAGCTGGAATGAGCATTACAGCTTAGCTTTAGTGTAAAAATCACATAAACGAATAAACCAAAGCAGTTGGATGAGGTCTATAGCATAATGATAGCAGAGATAACCTAAGAGAATGAGAAACAACCAACAAGTAGTACCTCTTAGACAGGATGCAACACTTCCATTAGCCATGTATGGATAAACAAGCAGCCGTTCTGTAGGTGTCATGCAAAACCCACGCAACCGCAGGAGATTTCGATGCACAGCCATGCTGATCATTTCTACTTCTGTTTGAAACTGCAATTCCCCTCCTGGCGTCCGCTCCTCTTTAAGTCTTTTTACTGCCACCAATGTGCCATCAGCCAGGCGTCCCTTGTACACCTTACCAAATCCACCTCGGCCAAGAATGTTCTTGTTGCTAAAACTATCTGTTGCAACCAGTAGTTCTCGCAAAGAAAACCTTTTGAGCTGTCCCAAGTGGACTTCTGGATCTTCTTCAGCTGGAGAAAGAACAGAGTTAGAAGAACATCTCAGATCCAAACATTAAAACTAGTCTATTTTGAAGGTGAGACACAAACCAGGTACATCAAAGAAAAGCTCTGGTGGTCTCCTTCGCCTCCAATACGCAAACCAAATAGCTGGCGCTGCAAACAGTAAAGCAGCACCAGCAGCCACTCCTCCAGCAATTGCTCCAGTGGGGTTGCCTTCTCCTGAAATTATAATGTAGTTCAGTCTCCTAAAGCAAATTTGTCAGAACAAAACACACTTCAACACATTGATTTCAACATAACCGCCATTACAACAATAATTTCCACTTCCCAATAATAGGAATAGTCTTAAAAGAAACACTTATTTTTTAGAACTGGTAATTACAACAAGGCTATTAGTGCAACAAGTGGCAGCTGCAACATAAAATAAAGCAAAAATCTTGAAATGCATGAGCAGTTATAGAAATGATTGTAGTGGATTAAAAGTAAATCAAACGCCAACTATTCCCACGGTAAGACACAATACAAAGATGATCAAGCTGAAAATAAGAAAAATATGATAATATGATATAATTGTATATTCACTGTGAGTGAAAGTGATTACCAGGATAAGAATCAGTTGAAGGTGGAACAAAAGGAGGTGGTGGGGCAAATGGTGGAGATCCAGGGCAAGGCTTCCCCGTAACTGGGCCACATAGGTCCAAGTTATTTGCAAAGCTGTTTAAGGCAATTACTAATTAGCTAATGGTTCAATATTAAACATCCAGAATTCCAGATATAGGACATTTCAATTGTAATCTAGAAAACCTGATGGGAGTAAATAATGAAAATGAGCCATTATCTGGTACAGGTCCTGAGAGACGATTATTTGACAAGTCCCTGCAACCAAATTTGCAAAATGTTGGTATCACATCATTATAACCAACACAGTACTGATGGCTGAAAAAGAAGAGAGTTCAAGATGGGTGCTTACAAGACTTGAAGGGCAGTGATGTTTATCAAGGACAAGGGTATTGAACCTGACAAGCTATTGTTGTTGAGTCGGCTATCCTTACAGAGACGTGCAAAACAAAAATGTTAAGTTTCATTTCCACCACTTTAGTATATACTCATTATTAAAATCCTGCTGGAACCAACACATGTGCAAACACGCACAACAGAAGTTAGAATTTAATAAAATTAGGAAAGAAAGCGGAATGGCTCAGCCCTGAAGTTCTAATCTACTCAAGCAGAAAACAGAATCATGAAATCACCTGAAGGACAATTTAAAAACTACACCAATCACGATGGAGACCTTTGTTGATTACTCATATGCTAACTTGCAGCAAATGACACATACCAAGTTCCCTAGTTAAAAATTAATAAATGGACTATTTCACTGCTTTCCTTAAACATAATAAACCTTCAAGTTAACTTTCATAATTACAAGTGAGGGTACTCCAATATCAAGGACGGTTCACTTCAATCTGCAGAACAGTCTCACATGCATGGCAACATTATAGTACTTGAGTTTACACTGCCACTTGCCCACTTTTACTATTGGCAAGCACAATCAAACAGAAAAAAAAAATAAAAGGGGAAAAAAAAAAATTGAAGTTCATGTGTACTATTGCAAATGTGTAAGACAATACATGGCATCCTAATTATGATGCTTGATATTCATAAACAAAATTAATCTTTGTCCTAACCAATCCTTTCTAATAAACAACCAAACTATATAAAAAAAATAAAAAAATAAAAACTAGTAATGAATTCCTTTGTGTTAAGCAATAATGGCCACTTCCTTTCACTATTGCTCATGGATGAAATACTCCATCATAACATAATTATGATGCTAGACATTTGTCAACAGATTAAGCTTTGTGGCTCAAAAAAAAAAGAAAAAAGCTTAGTACTAAGCACTCTTTTCCAAAAAACAAAGTATATGAAGTTCTAAAAAGTAGCAATGAATTCAGTAGAGAGATAATTAAATAAGACAAGGCAAGGCCAAGGATGCTGATTCATACAGGAAGCGTAGTTTCGTCAGTTTGCCCAATGTGTTTGGAATAGGACCACTGAAACTGTTCAGGTATAGATCCAAGCTAACCAAGTTTGTCAGATTCCCAAGATCACTAGGAATTGGTCCACTTATGTTGTTACCATAGAGTTCCCTGACAAAAAAAAACGGATCACAAATCAATAAAACTTAAAAGAAAACATATGATGTTAAAGCAATACAAACTAATAAGATGGTTCAAGAAAAGAATATCATTCAGCACATATTAGACACACACACTCTCTCTCTCTCTTATATATAGGATATTATAATAATTATGCTAAGTTCCTTCATTAAACCAAATAATCCAAAAAAAAGTCAAGATTCTCAAGAATCCTATGTGGTTTGTATTTTGCTATGAGTAAAAAGAATGTACTTCATACTCATCAAAACACACCCTATCCAGCTGTTGTTTGAACTTATATCTTCTTCAATGTTGTTATTAATAATGATCATTCAAAATTTGCCATAATTCAAAATTTTAAATCTAATTGTTGTACATAGTGATGACCTCCAAATTTATGCAAAATACAGAATAGAACATTAAATACATGGAGATAATCATGCTCTGGGTGGGCTAGCTAATTCCTTAAATTCACAGGATCCATTTCTCCTCTAAAATCAAAGCAACCTTAATTAACAACTCACTCAATAGTTAATTCAATTAGATTAAACAGGTAAGCTATGTGATAACTCAGTACCATGTTAAAACAATTAGCTAAAATAACTTTCTAAAAAAAAAGTATCTGCAAGTACAATATAAAAATCCCCCACTCAACAACTTTATATCAGGAAGATTAACTATGTTTCCTAAGACTTCATTTTCTCTATCTACCCATGTCCATTCCCCCCTCCCCTCCCCACTTTTAGAACAGGTACAAAAGTAGCCATTGATACTACGGCAACTGGCATATTAACAGGCATCACCGATTATGTATATCTACAGATAACAATATTCACGTAGAAGAATCCATTTCAAGAAAGTAAGGATGATTAGAGAGGTAGCAAACATTGAACATAAAAATTGTCAATCAAGAATGCACAAAATAATGTAATTCAGAGTTAACAGAAGCATAGAGAGAAGAAGCAGTTAACCACAAAAAATAGACACAGCATTAGAGTGCAGATAATAAACACTCTTAAGGATGACTTACAGGTACTGTAAATTCTTAAGCTGGCCAACCTGCGGGACCAATTGACCAGATAATGCTGCATTTCCAAGGTCACTGTGGGAGACAAGAAATGACACTTTTAGCATATCGAAGATCATAAAACAAGCAGAGTCTCTTTTAACAAAGTGATTCATTACACAAGGTTGCTTACACTCTAATAACACTATTGTCATTGTTGCATGTAACATGAAACCATGTACAGGGGTTAACAAGGGTAGGATCCCAGCTCTGCAGGACATTGTTAGGATCTTGTAGATTTATCCGTAGATTATGCAATGCATCACCTGCATACAGATGCAAACAATTTTAATCACAAAATTGTGAGATGAAGATCAACCAAAGGAAGAAAAGCAACAATGAGATAAAGCACACTTCTAGAGCTTTGAGGCACAGTCACTCAACTTCACATCAGCACTAGATTTCACCATCTTTGATATCCTCTAACAAGAATTAAATTACCCATTACACCTGACTATGTTCAACAGAATTTGGGAAGATGTACTCTTTCAACCATCTAATGCCATGAGAAGAGGATCACTTTCACAGAAATAAATAACAAGTCAATTTCTTCTGTTGCCTAATCTAGATACCTCAATTAAATCTCCGTATGCTACAAGCCCATCTCCGACTGCATTAAAACTCCTCTTTCTTATCTAACTCAAAGCAAAAGAACCTAGCATAGCACTTTGAAGCAAACAAAAATTGAACCGAGGCAACAACTAATTGAAATTTTGGAACATTCAACCCATTCAAAGAAAATGAGTTACCAAATCCTTCACTGTAAAGCTTCTCATGTAAGAACTTAACCTCAAAAGGGGGTAAGGAATTTTTTAATGACGGTAATTAACAGAGTCCCTTTGATCTGATATGAAAATGACATCTGAATTTAAAACACACACCATAACAAGTCCTAAAATCCAAACTTATTACACATAACCTGTCACAATCCAATAAAAAAAGTTTCTTAATCGCACATCCTGTCACTGAAACACCATGAAAATAACTCACAACTAATCCAATCAATCTCCATAAACACAATAACAAAGCATTAATTACGCATTCACTTTTCAAAATAATTCTATATAGCCTGCAGTCAACAACCTAGCAACATAAAAAAGCAAACAACCACACTCAATAACTCCGCATATTTCCTAGGGCCACAACAATTAAATTTCAAAACAAGAGAAACCCACAATTAATATGAAAAAATAAACATGTAAGAACCTTCCATATTGGCAGAGATCCTTGAAAGAGGGAGTACGAATAGCACCAGGATCATCCATAGGGTAACCACGGAAACCCCAGTTTCTCTCTCCATTAAACTTGACAAAATGAACACTGACACAAACCCACATCACCAAAAAACCCAAATCTTAGTACCTCATTTTAAAAACACAAAAAGAAGTAAAATCTCACACTCATACTCCTCCACTCCCCACCCGAAAAAACCATTATTAACGAAGACTAATAGAAGGGTAGTTTTCAAAAGCAAGTCTAGTAGTCTTCATGTAAAAAAGGAGGTTTAGATTAAGCAGAGAGGATTTTTTGTTAATGAGATGAAAGAAGATTCTTGAAAATCTTCTTTTTAAATAAATGCTTCAACTTTAATGCACTTTTTGGCCAAAAAATAAACAAGGAATTGGATTAGTGTATCTTTTTGTTGTTGTTAAGCTTTTTATGCCTATGGAGAGAGAGGAGGGGGAGAGAAGGTGGCGTGCAGTGGTGCAGTGCCAACTTGGGTCCCAGTCAAAGCATGCAAATGGTAGGGAGGAAGTGCAAAAGGTGAAAATAAAAGTATCATTTGATCCTTTTTGTTCTTACAAAATAGTTAGTTGACCCCTTTATCTTTAAAGATCCAATATTGCATCCCTCTAAAATTACGACCCCATTCGTTTTTGGAGTTGGAAAGTGCTTTTAAAAAATTTATATTTTTTTTATTTTAAATTAAAAATTTTATTATTTTTAGATCATTTTGATGTATTGATATCAAAAATAAATTTTAAAAAATATAAAAATATTATTTTAATATATTTTTAAATAAAAAATATTTTAAAAAGAAATTGTTATCTCAATGCCAAACAGGTTGTATATTTATTTGAAACTTATTCCTTTAATTAGTTTTGAATATAAATTTCATTGTTTTTTCCCCTCCAATAATCCTTGATATTTAGTAAATTAAGCAAAAAATACCTTAGGATTGGTAGTCTGGACATTTAAAAAAGAATTAACAGTCAATCTGGTGGACTAACATATAATGCTTTATAAAAAGAGTGATTAACTTGCAGAATCGTAAGAAAAAGAGGACCAAGCTAGTAATTTACTCAAAGTGAACTCCGTTTTGAAAGTCAAAGGACAAGAAGCTGGGGTCCATGGTGCCAACTCGGATTTGGTCAAAGAAACTCTCATTACATTCTTGGTCCGAATACGCATGATTATCTACAGCATGATATTTATGATACCATGATAATTATAAAACCGTTTCAAGCACTATCTTTCGGTAAGAATTGAAATTAAACAGGAGGATAATTCAACAGAATGAATTTCATGTATAATCATGCGTTGAAGGTGAAGTTTAAAATGTGTTCATGAATATAACTAATTATAATCGATGGAGCAACAAAAAAAAAAACATGATTATCTAATAAGACTAAGTTGAAGGTGTTTCTACCTTCATTATTCTAATAACTCTTTAATTCAATCTTGAATTTCGGTCCAATACTAGCTTAATCGAGTTTAATTTTAAACCCAACATAACACTCTTATTTCCTAACCAAACCCTCTACTCTTCAAGCCCAATTGAACTCTTTATAGGCCAAGCCTGGCCACGCCTAGCCAACCCTTATCTTAAACTCAAATAAAGATGAAGAAAAAAAAAAAGAAGGAGAGAAAATATCATCATTTTTTTTTTTGTAATAATTACTTTTCTGACTCAACCTGTCTCAAGATAACCTTTTCACTGATGATTATCTATAAGCCTGACTTTGCACAATTCTCTTAGCCTAGCCACTCTTTTCATCAAAGATTTACTTTCAAGCACTAACTTATTCTTCAATGATAAATGTGACATAACAATCAATGACTTAACATTTTAGGAAAGCAAATATTCTCCATTATTTTTTTCTCTTTATTATGTAAGCTTGTGTGACCTCTTATATTTATAAATATAGGAGGTCATCAAGTAAAAATGAAGGTTAAGATAAGCTCACTTGACTCTGTTATTATGTTGTTCTACACATAACATTACTCTTCCTTGCCACACATTCTCTCTTCACATATTATTTCACCATTTCCTATATTTACTAACTTAAGCATCATAATGCCTCATTCTTTCTTTAGCTGATTTGCTACAAACCTAATTCCTAAAGGGTATTAACTTAGTGTCATATTAGTTTTCATGTAAGTCAAAGTAATATTTTCAATTATATATATATCCCTAAAATGGAATGCTGAAATGCTTTGAAATCAAAATTTATTGTTCCAATAAAAAAACAAAATGTCAACCGAAATGGAATTGATAACTTTGAATTTAATTGATAATATAAGATTAGGGTCTAAGGTATATGGATAATAACAAATGTTATTGATTATCAACACCAAAAATAACTAAAAAATGATTTGAATAAAATGATGAGTTTAGGGCCTAATAACCGAAAACATTTGTTTGTAAATACTTTTGACAAAGATAATTATCTAATGTTTTTATTGGACTCACTGCTTGCACTTTATATCCCTTTCCTATTAAGTGCTCTCTATTCATATTAAATAGTAAAACTTCTATTTTATTTTTCTTTTTCAATTCAACCCCTTTTATTTTTTTTCATTTCTTTTTTTAAAAATCATCTTTTTCTATCTACATTTCATCCTCAAACTTTTTTTTAGCAGGCATTCAAGTTACTTTTGAATTAACCAAGTAAATTAGATCAAGTAAATATAATTTTCACGTAATTTAATTTTAAACCTGAACTAAGAAAGGAGTCATATCAAAAGGTTTTTTTTTCATGTCAATCTCGTTTATTTTTCTCTCTCAATTTTATCATTATATTTTTTTATTGGCTAGCTATGTTGCTTGAATTAACTAAGTTGATTAGGTCACGTCATGGTAGCTCCCATACAATTTAATTTTAAACCTAGTTCAAGTAAAAAATTGAGCCAAGAGAGTTATTTTATGCCTAGTTCATCCTATCTATTTTTCAAACTTTTTTTATTGGTATGACAAGATGCTTTTTGACCAATCAAGTCGATTTGGACATGTTAGGACCCACATAATTTAACTTTATGCCTAGACAGGTTTCAAAGTTGACATGATAAAATTTTGTAGTGCTGATAAAATAACTAATGATATCATGTTAATTATTTTATAAGTGTACATTGATAAAAGAGACAAACACAAAAAGAAAAGAGAAAGTGAAACTCAATCCACAAAAAAGAATATCTCTACCTTGGATTTTTCTCTTCTACTTGTATCTATTTATAAAAACAAAAATGGGTTCAAAGAATAATTAATAGGATGTCAATAATTACTTCTTGAGTATCATAAAATTTCTTGTTGACGCTCTAAGTTAGGTTTAATAAAAATAACAAATAGTTCACCATGTACTTTTATTGCATTCAAATTTTTTTTAATCTAACCTATAATGTAGCACAGAACTGTAAACTAATCTAATTCTAAATAACTATGTACTAGGATTAAATTCAAACAAGATAAACACTTAAATTAAAGAATTATGAAAACAGGGAAAATAATATTAAAAGTTAATTTATTGTACTAGCTACTAGGCATAATATCAATTTAAGATATTATATTGATTAAGAACTTTAATGTCGAACCAAAAGATATTAAGGGTTGGTATTTTCATCTCTATTGTATATATAAAAAAACAAATTAAATTCACTAGAACTAATCATTTTTATTGATAATTATCATAATTTATTGTATAAAATAAAAAAATCAAATTAAATTTTAATAGGATTCCTTTTCTTGTTAAGTTAATTAATAATTATACTAATTATCAATGAAAATATTAATTTAAGTTTCCTTAACTTAATAGATTAATTAAGAAACTATGAATGAAATAGATTAGTTATAATCAATTTAAAATTCAATAAAATCTATTAATAGATTGGTTGCGATCTATTTAAATTTAACTCGGTAAGTTAATTAATACTATTAAAACAATTAAGAATAAAAAGACGTTAGTTGTTTTGGTAACTAAATTATTTTGAAAAATATTCCTACTAAAGAAATTATAAATGAAAAGGATTAGTTGCGGTCAATTTATTTTTCTTAATAAAATCTTTAATAGGTATCAATTTAAATTTTAATAGAATTTCTTAATTTCATAGGTTAATTAACAATTACAAAAACCTCAAAACCTCCATTCTTTTTTCAGCCAAAACCTCCATGTGTTTACCAATATCCCTCTAGACCTTAAAACTGATTTTTTTTCACCATTTCCTCACCTATTTTCTGGCCAAAATCAAGCTCTAATCCACCGGCCACCATCAAACTGGTCACTTTTCTCGACTTTTCTTCTATTTTCTAGCCACCCCACCACCTCAAGGCTCAAACATTCTTCAGTCATCAAAACTCAAGTGTAACCATAAACCTACCACTTTTCACCTAAAAATAACACTAAAACCTCCGGCCACCACCGCCAAACACCAAGTGTGAGTTTTTTATTTATTTTAAATATATATTTTTTAAATGACTTGCACATGCCCCTTCATCTAAGAGATATTTTTTAAATGAAATTATTCATGTGCAAATCAACTTGACTTTTTTTAATGATTTTGTCAAAAAAAAAAACCCTAATATTCTATATATATATATATATTTTTAAAATGTATATAATCCTAAAATTTCCCGGTTATTGATTTTTTTCATTTCAATTCAACCTTTGGTCATACCATGTCTTCCCAAACCATTGACCAAAGATATGCTTGAATGCATTTATTTGTTATTATAATCTCATATTTATATTTTTCAAATGAATTTAGTATGTTTGGTTTTTTATTTCAAAAATATTTTTTAAAAATATATTTTATATATTTTTCAAATTAGTATTTTTTTTATATTTTCATATCATTTTAATATATTGATATTAAAAAAATTAAAAATAAAAAAATATTTTAATATATTTCTAAATAAAAAATACTTTAAAAGATAATCGTTACCACAATACCAAATATACTTAACATTTAAATCACCAAAAGAGATAAAAGAACTGATGTAAACCTTTTTTTTTTTTCCCTTTGTTTGGTTCAATTTCATGTTTGCCATCCAAGTCTCCACATAAACTTTTTTTTTTCCACGTTAGAATAAGAGGAACAAATTACATTGTTTTTGTAGGCAATGTTGAATAGGATGACATCATGATTGGAAAATCTTCCAAACGAGCCCCTGCTTTTCTGTCAATTCAACAAATAAGCCCTTGTAAAATCTTTCATGAAATTTACACCACTCATAACATTTGATCAATGAACCCAATTGTACCTGGTTATAATCAATAGCCTCTCCTAATATTGGTTACTTTCGTGATTTTTTTTTTTTTTTACATTTGGGTTAAAATGGATTGAATGTGGGAAATATAGGGTAAATTTGATGAAAAAAAATAATTTACAAAAACTTGTTAACCAAACTGGCAGGAGATAAACTATAGACCTTTTCATAATTATTCCAATAATGTTTTTCTTTCAGATAACCGCAGTACCTCCTTAAAAATCTAAAAATCCAATAGTTATTCATCTTTATTTTTTAAAGAAAATTCTTACATTTTAGATTTTTAACTAATGGCTTGATCCAACCATAGATTAGATCCTATTTCTTTTTCAAAAAAAAAAAAAAAAAAAAAGCATGTCTGGGCTTGTTGCGCGCCTAACCTATGCATGCCAGAACGGTAGGATTTTAGATTTTTATATCAATGCAACGTTGCGGGATAATCTTTGAAGTTAATTTTTATTTAATTACAGAGTAATTAAAATAAATATTCCATCAAGGTTTAGAAGATTTTAATTTTGACAGAGAAAATATATTTTCTAAGTGGAAGTCCAAATCTTTTTTTTTTTACAAAAAAATATTTTTTATTTATTAACAATGTTGGTTTTTTTTTTTACTTTTTGTAAAAACACAAGGTAATTAAAATAAATATTTTTTAAAAAATTAAATTATTTCTAAATGCAAAACTCCCATTTTACAATTAATTTATCTTTTTGGATGAAAACATATTTTTTATCAGTAGCATATTATTAAACAAAAACTTATCATAATTTAAAAAACAAGTTTCAAAAAACAATTTTTAAAATAATGTTTTCATAATTTTTATATTGATGAATTAAAAAACAAAGAATAATTAATTTATAAAAACTATATAAAAATAACAAAAAAATATATATGGAGTCCATTAATTTTGTATTGCGTGTAATTTATGTAGAACTTTATTTTGTTGATCTTTTATTTAAAAATCTTATATTCATCATCTAAGTTACATGATGCATGAATGAAATTGATGTAAGTAATTGACTAATTGTTTCTTTATTTAACTTGCTTTTAAATTTTATAAAATGAAAGTTTGGAAAAGCGTTTCGTTACATGATAACTGCTTTAAACCCATAAGGTTGGACTCTAGAATTAGTAATCAAACAATATGGATGATATCAAGATAGTAGTCATATAAAAAAAAAAAAAAAATTAGGTTTTCTTCTTATTATTCTGAAATCCATGTGAATAGCGTTTGAAAAGTTAGGGTTGTTATAGCAAGGGAGAGGGAATAAGGGCTATCAAGGGTTCTGTCCTCTTTTTAATTTTATTTACTTTTTATTTTTATTTTCATCTCATCTCTTTTTATTTTATTAATGTCTATCACTTTCTCTTGATGTTGTTTTTTAGCACAATGGTTGTGGGGGGTTTTTGATTGTGGCTCCCCCTTAATTTCTTAAGATTCATTACTATTTTAGCACAAAATTTTTGTCATTTTCTCTTTAGTTAATTGGCCTCAAGTAACTCATTTTATTTGGTTTCTCATTTCTCTTCTTCTAAACTTTAGCCCATTTGATTTTTCTCATTCTTTTTTATTAATTACTTGTCTCCCAGAACCTTCTTTTTATTATTTTTATTGTTTTATACTTTAGCCCCTAGTCTATTTTGCTTAATATTTTATTTTTTATTTTTATTTGTTTTTTTTATATATTTGAAAAGCAAAGGTAATATCTATTTGATAAGAAAAGCAATCAAGAATTATAAAATGGAAGCGAATGAGTTGAAAACATATTTTCTTGAGTTTGATTATTTTGAAAAGAAATTGAAATTTATGAAATGGGAGCAAATGCATCAAAAACATATTTTTTGAATTTGTTTTTGCTTTTTTGAAAATATTTTAAAAAAAAATGTGATCTTAAATTGTTTTTAGGCAAACCACATTTTTATTGATCATCTCGATTGTTTTTAAATTTATTAAGTTCTTCGGGTCATAACGAGTCAATTCTTATATGGTTTAATTTAGAAATTGAATTTCATGATTTGTTATCGTTGATTTTCTGTTGGTTATCATGGTCTTAAAAAATCTCGATATTGGATTGATGCTCAATTTGTTTTTAGAAAAATCAATTTGGAATCGAGTTTCATGATTCATTTTAATTTTCTTTTTATAAGATTATCGTGTTATGAAAAAAACATTTCTATTTTAGATCAATGCTCGATTATACAAAAAAGGATCTGATTTTATTGTTTGTAGGTATTCTTTTTTAGGTCCTTTGATTTTTTTTAATTAAGTTTTTTATTTATTTCCATGTTTCAATATTGCATTAATTTGAAATTAAGCTTGATGATTTATTTTAATTTATTTTTTATAGGTTTATCATAATTTAAAAAAAAATCCAGATATTGAGTTGATGCTCGAATTTGAAAAAAAAAATTAATTTTATTGCTTGTAAATATCTTTTTTTAAGGTTGTTTTTTCTCTCTTTCTTTTCGTAAGATTTCTTTTTTCATCTTTATTCTTTGGTATTATGTTTATTAAAAATTATACTTCATAATTTGTTTTAATCTATTTTTGATTTATAAGTTTTTTTAATGTAAAAAGATGAATTATCTTATTCAAGGATTGGATTGAAAATATCCCCCGCGTGGGCGGGAAGCAAATAATTGTGCATGTGGACATATGATTTAGCTAATTCGGTTGTTAACTTCGGTCATGAGGTTATTTAGTTCACAAAAACACCAAATTTTATAAAAGATAGTATGTGAAGGGATTTTTGTACAACGTAAAGTAAAGTTACAAAATAAACATAGATTATTTAATAAGCCTTTTTTTTTCAATAAAAAAGATATTTTTTTTCATCATATTTTTTGGTTTCAGTTTTTTTTTTTTTAATTTTCTCGATATAATTAATTTTTTAAATTTTTTACTTACCCCTAACACAAGATGCTGTATTCATAAAATCTTAATAAATTCTCTTAAAAGAAAAAGAACTCCTTAGAAACCATACTAATTCCTTGAGGCTGTACTGAATTGGCCTGAGGGCGCCCAAACTTCTTATGAAGAAAGAGGAATCTAGTCGAGCTAGGCACTTCCTGGAGGCCCACAGCTTTGTGAAACAAACTTGATCTCCTTGAGAAAAGAAGAAGAAGAAGAAGAAGAAGAAGAAGACAAACCTTGCTCCTTGTTTCTCCAATGCATGAGAATTTCCAACGCCATGAGAGGAAAACTCTTGTGCCTTCGTTAGGCCGCAGCCTATATGGAAATCCAACTACGGGGGCAGAAACCAGGAAAGCAGCACCAGCAGCCTCTCCCCCTGCTATCCAAATCATCCCATGTATATTTATGATAGAACATTTTTTGTTTTTTGTTTCAACAGGCAGAAGGCAAAGCAAGAACATCAACTTGTCAGGAATATGAATAACAGAAGCAATGCTAGTAGTAGTATACCAGGTATAGAAACTGCGGGAGGAGATGATCCAGGCACGCACCTCATGAGTCCCTGTTGAATAATAATAAATACAGTTAAATCAGTTATCGTGAACAAATAACCTGTCGGAAGTAAAAAATGAAACGAATCATTGCTTTGGGACAGGTCCTAATAGGTTTTTACTGGATAGATTGCTGAAGCCGATATTCAGAAAAGCTCACTGTTGCAGCCACAACAATGCCGAAGAAAAGAAAAAGAGAAGAGAGTGGTAGAATTCAACGAGGAACTCACATTTAAATGTTTAGCAAATGTTTAAATCAGTATTTAAATGTTTAGCAAAAGTAAACAGACAAGGTTCCTTTCTATTTCTTAGCAAATGTTTAAATCAGTATTTAATGTTCGCTATAAACCAGACCTTCAATTAACATTTTGCGCATTTCTGGAACGATAGAGATGCATTAATATGTGCGCGACATATTCATCATTTATCATGTTACTACTTTGCAGATAACGAAAAGACCTTCTGAAAGAGTAGTTTAGGAGACAGCAAAGGTGGAGGTGTGTTCATACAGGAACCGCAATTTTGTCAGATTTCCCAATGTGTCTGGAATGGAACCATTGAAATTGTTCTAGTCAAGATCCAAGTTCAACAAGTTTGTCAGATTCCCAATATCACTAGGAATCTGTCCACCTGATAAGTTGTTGCCAGAAAGTTCCCTGTCATAGAAATATTGTTCTAATTCAAGCAGGACAAATATCTCTGATGGTGTGTTACTTGTCACAAAACTAGCACAATAAAGCAACAGGGGGTCGAGAATTAATAAAAGCAAAATAATTATAGACATTTTAGCGTTCCCAACCCAGCTCCAATGCACATAAAAGAGACCAATCCAAAGGAATCCACCGAGTATACTTAAAAATCCACAAGTCTGGTGCGTTCTTCACCTTATCTAGTTTACAAAGCTATAAAACAAGTTTAAAATCCCTTTGGACCAAGAAATTATCACTGCCGATCTATTTCACCATCACAAGACATTTTGTCCCTGCAAATTGTCTGACAAGTAAAGTACTTGCACAAGCAAATATGGCTTTCATGGACCTGTCTCCTACCATAAATAAATATAAAAGCAATTCTTGACTTTTATTTCTCATATTAATGCATATATATGGTTTCCGCTGATGAATTGATCAGCTTTCTAGGTGGACTGTAAACCAGGTTCATCAAAGGAATCCTTCTGTGGTTTCCTGTGTCACCACCAGCATGCAAACCAAATTACCAGAGCAGCAAATAGTAACACCACACAGCAACCACCCCTCCAACTATTGCTCCAATATTGGGCTTACTGTCTCCTGAAATGAAAAACAAGAGCGTTATATAGTCAGTTTTCTCATGCATATTTTGTCATAAAAGCCCTCCTCATCGTTTAGGTTTAAACAGACAGAAGCGACAGTAAAATCTCAAGAACATTAATAAACATAATGCCGATAATCTTCTTCTTTTTAACTCGTCTTGTCCTGAAATGTCAAAATCTTGCAATAAAAAGTTAGTGCTCAAGGAATTTGATGGTTCATACTTCTGTACTTCACTCGGTACTCTTGCTATACTTTGGGAAACGGCTTATGGCTGTCAAGACAGAAGTTCTTATTGCTAAAAACTTGAGAAGTTAAACTATACTGGTTAGGAAAAGGAGAAACAACAGAATACAAGCAATTCCGATAATCAAAGAACAGTGAGTGGTTCGTGTTCATTAGGCTAATTAATCTGGGATCACATCTAAAATTAATAAATCAATTAAGAGAGCATACCATCTGGACCAGAAACGCCAGGGCAAGGCTTCTCAGTAATTGGCCCGCATAGATCCAAGTTCTTTGCATAACTGCAAATATAAAAACCATTGACTCGTCAGTCCCCACTGGTGAAAAATAAATCCACTTTACATCACTTTTACTTAGCTCAAAACCTGACGGCAGTAAACAATGAAAATGAGCCATTTTGTGGAACAGGTCCTGATAGGCGGTTACTGGATAGATCCCTGCATTCAATATTCAGAAATGTTAATCCTTGAAGCCAAAATAATGCTAACTGCTACGAGAAAAATGGAAATGATTGTAAATTTTTTCCAGGAACTCACAAGACTTGCAAGGAGTCGAGGTTAGTCAGTGACATAGGTATTGAACCTGACAGGTTGTTGCTGTTGAGTCGGCTATTGGAAGTTTGGCATACAAAAAGATAACAATCTTGAGTTCCAATACTATCAGTAATCGCAGCATAAAATTCATAAACTGATACAATGAGAAATCAAGGGAATAAATTCGCAAAATCACTTGGACAATTAAAAAACGACATTGTCAAGGCTAAAGACCTTGTCAAGTATCTGCATTATATAGCCTTCCTAAAGAGCTTGTTATTTCAGATCAAATAGTGGGGCGATTGTGTTAGCAATGGTTTCTTAAGAACCACACCTTCAGTTAGCATTTTGAGCAACTTGATTCATGAAAATTGAAGTCATTAAGATGCCATAAGCACCACATCGATTTGTTTGCAGATGCTTTGGCATTCTCGTGCTAAGGGATAAGAAACATCTAGAGATTCTTGGTGTAGCTAGTAGAAAAACAATGTCCCAATTGTTTGGAAATTTGAAACACTGAGTCACAGTTATGTTTGAACAGCAGTTCATCATATCTAACGGTACAGGAAAGAACTATTTCCCCAGTTTGTAGCTCCAAGTAACTTTTCTTTAACAACATCAGTATAAGCTAGCAAAGATTTAGAGCTAATCAACATAAATATCAGTACAAGATCTCCACTAAAGATTAATCTTACTGGAGAATTATGGAAACTAATTGCATTTGTTTCTCTCTCACTACTTTGCAGGCAGGCAAAAAACAAGAAGTATTTGAATGTGCAGTAAAGAAATAATGCTCTTACAGGAATCGTAGTTTGGACAGCTTTCCCAATGCGTCTGGAATGGGACCATCGAAATTGTTGGTGTAAAGTTCCAAGCTCACCAAGTTCGTCAGGTTCTCAAGATAAACAGGAATATGTCCACTTAAGTTGTTAGCATAAAGTTCCCTGACAAGCAATGAAACCAAAAACAGATAAAACACCTAAACTATAAGATAAACAAGCCTCCCCGGACCATACAAGTGCACGGCGAGCCCATGAAAAGGATTTGATTAAGATAGCCGGATTCCACCAAGTATATAAATGGAACCTAAACATACATCCCCCCAATTATATCTTTCAAATCATCCACACTAACAATCCATCCTTCTCCTCCTCTACAAAGAGATTTTAGTAAATAACCAAAAATAACACTAGGTGGTAATTTTTCTTGTATCTCCCCCCCGAGCCCAGGTACCATAAACACCCCCAAGATAAAGAGCTCTGAATACTAGAAGAAAAGCACCTATAATTAAATGAATACCTAAAATTGTAATAATTGTATTTCTATCTTTCCATACACAACCATAAAATGAAAAAGATGAATCTCAGGTTCTAGAAGAGCACGATAAATACCGCCAAACCCAATACTGCAGAGGAAATTAAATAAAATACGCCAGATACAAAGCATGGAAAGGTGTCTATGACTTCCTCGCCAAGATCCACCCCAAATGTTATTGCAGTTTAAGATGCAGGGATCGCGAAGGGAATGTAAGATTTAACAGATGGTAAAAAAACAAATGACTTACAAATACTGCAAATTTGAAAGCAGTGCAAGCTGTGGAACCAGTTGACCAGATAATAATGCATTTCCCATATCACTGCAGAAGAAGAAAGGTTATGGTCTTACATAATGGATTTCTTTTTACATATGAAAGATTGCAGGAATCACTTGTATATTTGAAAAGGTTAATTCAGGATTTGCCAAAATGAATTTGCTTACAGTCTTGTAACACTATCCAAAGCGTTGCATGTAACACGAAACCACTTGCAGGGGTTCTTGTCTGTATGATTCCAACTGGCCATGATATTGTTAGGATCTTGCAGATTGTTCCGAAAGATATACAGAGCATCGCCTGCTTATAAAGCCAAGCAACAACCACAGAAAAACCTGGAAATTAAACTATGTACATAACAATACAAGCTTGATAAAAATGTCCTAACAGGATGATGATAAATTTCTCTGCTAAGTAAATAAACTTCCCAATTACAGAACAGTTTACTTCTAAAAACAAATAAAGATTTCTTTTATCTGGGCATTATTCTTCCAACTTAGGATCAAAAGAAGAAACAAAAACCACAAAGAATAAGATAATATAAAGCAAACCATAACACAAGCCATATATATGAATACACACCTTCCTCATTAGCGAAAATCTTTGACAAAAGGAATGTTACTAGAATCAACACAGCAAGACAAGTCCTAAACTCTCTCCCCTTCAGCCTCCACATAATAATTACTATGAGAATCTCTTTACTTGCTAGCTTAAATCTTTGTCACTTTGTAATCAATGGGACTGTAAAGCATAACTTTTTTTTTTTGTTTAAGAAGATGGGTTTCCTTTGTTTCGTTTTTCTAACAATTGATTCAAATTCCTCCATTGTAGTCTAAAAGTCAACGGTTTTATGTATCTGTGTGTGTGTGGCGCGCGTGTTGTTATGGAAATGTTAAAATTGTGATAAAACTTATTTATGAAATAAAGACAAAACATCTCTGTAAATTTTTAATTTTTTTAATTTGACGGTACAAGAGCCTTTTCACTGCATTATAAAATAAAGAGATATCTTTGTCCCCTTTAAATTTTGGAATGCCAAATGGACCATTGCAAAATTACTTAATTACCCCAGATAGAATGATTTCTTAGTTTTTTTCTAAAGGCAAAATAGATATTTAACCCATTGTTTGAAAATGCCACCCATTCACTCCGCTTTTTTCACTTTGAGCCCGTGTTTGTCAATATCGCCCTTCCCTAACAAATTAGTCTAAATTGGCCTCCAATTTGGTCCAATAAGGGCTAAATAAATAATGACAAAAATAACACTATGACAGAGCATCCATAGTGTATTGTAAAGGTATCCACAGTGCATTGTGTACAATGGATTCCCCACATTTTTTAAATTTGCTTATTGTATTGACAGTCAGAAATCAAGAAAAAAAAAACTAAATCAATGAGACTGATATATAACTCAACAAAAAAAAATAAAAAACATTACAAAACATAATTTATAAAACAATATAATATTAAAAAATAAAATTAAAATAAAAATTAAAATAAAAAAATTGGATTGGTGAAGGGTGAAATATGAAGCCCTACTTTTAACAGATCTAATGCTGAACATTAAAATCAAAAAAAAAATCCATGAGACTGATATACAATTCAACATAAAAAAAAATTAAAAAAAATTAAAAGTTATAATTTTTAAAATAATTTAATATTGAAAGATAAAATTAAAAAAAAAAAAACAATATTCTAATAAACATTGATATTCCAATTCCAATACTGAGAATTCAGAGTTCATGGCAACAAATTACACAGGCATTTTAATTAGAGAAGGTTAGAGAGGGATTTCCCTCATATTCTTTAACAAGATTAGTCATATACCCCCATATAATATTATTGAAATATAAAATATCCTAAATAACAGCTCTAATTATTATTAGCTCATATATATTTCTCACAAAAATGAAATATCTTAAATTATTAAGTTTACTCAATTGAATCATCAAAAGATAAAACTGGTTTAGAAATTAGTTAGAAGTATATTTATTGGTACTGTTCACTATAACAGAGTAATAATGTTTTTTTCCCTCACATAAAAAAAAAAACTTTTAACTATTACGCATTAGTCATTTATAGGAGAAATTATGTCTTTTATTATTTCAAAAGTACAATAAAAAGACCAAAAAGCCCTAAACAATTTTCAATAATAACATCAAGGGGTAATTTGGTAATTTCAAAATGGTTTTTTTTTCAATTATTATTTAAGATGAGGAGAATTTTGTATTTGGATAAATATAAAAAAAACAAAAGCATAGTGAAACAACCAAACCATCATTAGAAATCCAAAAATTAAACAGTGCCTTAAGGGTCTCTTTTTTCTTTTACCAAAGGATTTTTCAATATTAACATACTAGATCATGTGCTGGGGGGTTGATAGATTTAATGTTGGGGTTTTCAGATTTGTGGTATGAGGTTGATTTGTGATAAAATAATAAGGAGTTTGGTTATTCTTGTTTTTAGAAGAATAAGAAATAGGGAAGAGAGATGGGGTCATTGACCAAGGTATAACTTAAATATTACTAATGGATTTATAAACAAATTTTACCAACGAGTTTATTTTGTTGATAATTTTGTTTGCATAAGTAACATGTCATTATACCTTTTAATTTTTTTAATTTTTTCTTTTCCTACTACAATTCCCTCAATATATATCGAGGGAATATTTTCGTTTGTGTTTACCGATAAACACAACTAGAGACTATTATGACTATTATGTCGGTAAAGTTTACTGCAATATACCGACAAAAATATTTTGTCAATATTTACATTTATATTTGCCAATTTTCTGGTAATGTCATAACTATAAATGCAAGTTTCAATAAAAAAAAAATTATTGGGTTTTGAATCTTTGATTTTTTTTCTATTTCTTTGAAAAAGAAAAATATTTTATTATTTTTTATAATAGGACTTTTAGGGCACTCAAAATTGGGTTTTCACAATCTTGTTGGAGAAAAATAGATCATAACATGAAAAGGTATGTGGTTTTAGGTTATTTTTATTATTTTTAACCGATGTTTTCTATTTTAAAGCCATGAATGAGTTTATTAAAGTTTCTGGGATATATTTATGATGTTGTCATGTGAAAAATTGGTTGAAATAGGTTATTTTAATCCAAAAGTTTAAAACTTACTTTATAGTGAGTTTTTAAAAATATGAGTTGTTTAGGAATTAAGTAGCTAAAGTGTATCATCTCCCACGAGAGTTAACAAACCATTTATTTTATTTTTTGAAAATTAAAAGGTGTTATCCACCCTGTAATGCAAATATATATAAGTCTAGACGTGTGGGCTTGGATTTCTAAGCTCAAGGATGTTTGAGCTTAAGTAGTTGGCTAGACATGTTAGGCGCAACATTAGTTGGCCTCTCCTTTTATATTATTTTTCGTAAAATTTTCAGTTAATACCCTTTCTTTTTTTGTATGTATTTCTCAGGTTGCATTACTTTTTTTTTTCAATTTAAATTAATACCCTCTGTTTATTATTATTTTTTTAAATTGTATTTCTCTCTCTTTTTTTAGTTAATAGTTGTTTTAAAATTTATTTTGTATTTTTATAATATTTCAAAGAGATTATTGTAATTTATTTTTTTATTTGATATTAACCAAAACTAAAAAAAATTGGGAGGCAACCACCTTTCATATGAACAATGAACCTCCTGCCTGGTTTTTTTTTTTTTTTTTAATTTTTAAACTTTGTTTTTTTTTTCCATCCTTTTACGATCTAATTAATTGGGCGATAACTATTGTTCAAATGAATAGTGAACCTTCTGCCTATTTTTTTTTTCTTCTAATTTTCTAATTTTTTTTTCCTACTACCCAATTATTTTCTTTTTCTTTTTATAGTATTATTTTAATTTCGTGTTTGGCAGGTTAACTTAGATAGGCTCGTGCTTTTTTTTTTTTTTTGCTTTTAATTCTAGTTTTTTCTTTTTGATCATTTTATGTGATTAATTTTTTTTTTTAAAATTTTATCTTTCAATAATTGATTTATTAAGAACTGGTCTTCGCAGTTTTTTCATATTTATTTCTTTCTATCAAATGGCTTAGTTGGCATTAGTTTGTTTTTTACTTATTTTTTTCCATCTCATGATTCGATATATTCTCACCATAATTTACACCAATAACATTCATTGCATTTTCACTAACCAAAAACCAAAACAATTTAATAATTTTTACAAATAATCTCAAAATCCTCAAATCAAAGTACATTAAAAATTAAATTACAACTAAACAAAATGATTAAATTCATCTCCACTCATCATCTTCATCTTCGTATCAATACACATTAAATACATAAAATAAACAAGCATTCAAATCAATTAAACCTAATTCTCGTTTTCTTCTTATTTGGTCTGCCTTTCAACCCTCCACAACACCAAGTTTCCTTTTTCAATTACTTAATATGTATGCCCTTCCAAACCTAATTCATCCTAATTGAATCAATTTAAATCAATTATCTCCCCTAAATTTCAACAAAGAACCAAACTTAAATTTTGGAGATTTTAATCAAAACTCATCTAAATTTTATTTAAAGTTAGAAAAATAGATCTAGAACACCTTACCAATCAATTTTTTTATCAATTACATGCCTTTTTGGTGAATGTTTTTCACTCCTTCTTCCTCTTCCAAATCCTTTAGTTCCCTCTCTAACTCTCATCTCCTCTCACTTTAATCTCTCTCGGAATCATGTGTTTATGTGTTCAAACTCTAATATACTCACTTATTATGTCTTAAAACTTGGTTTTGCATAAGAATTTTTTTGGAAAAGAAAAGAAAAAGAGAAAAATGAAGAATTTTTGCCCTCTTTTTCTCTTCCAAGGCTCTATGCATGAACACCGGGGAGGGAAGGATTTTGCTAAAATTATAGCAATTCTATTAATGAGTTCGTGTGATATTTCATGTATTTTATCCAACCATCAACACTCTTGAAAGATCTTTCAAAACTTTGATTGCCCTAAAAATTTAATCTAAGATAAAACAATATGTAAGGAGACTTCTTTTAAAATTTCATCATGATTCAATGGTCAGATTAAAAATTATACTTGATATTATAAAACTAGACAATAGGTAATTTTACGCCAAAATCTGAATTTGCATATAAAATCATACATTAATTTATTTGGAATTCCCTTCTATTTTTATAAATATTCTCACACCAAATTTACAAAAAAATTCTTCGTTTTAAAAAATATTTTACCCAATCGGGAAGTTTACGCAATTTATCTCTTGTTTACATTTCATGTAACGATTTTATTACTTTATCTCATTCAAAGATTTAAGTTAATTTATTAGGGATGTTCATCCTAATTCATAATAATTTTCCTCTTAATTTATCATTTTTCAATTAAAAATCACCCTATTTAACTCTGATTTATTGATTTTTAGGTCAGGGGTTTATAGCTGGTTAGGTCGATTTACTTGGGTTTTTTTTGTTTTGTTTTTTCAATTTCATCCTTTAATATTGGATTGATTGGTAATTATGCTTAATAATATATTTTGATTTGTATTTTATGAGATTATTCCGGTCTCATGATCCGGGTTATGGGTTTGGTCGGTTGAATTGGGTGGTTTCTTATGTCCTTTTTTAAATTGATTTTTTTAAAAAAATTAACCTTCAATATTGGATTGATTTAGAATTGAGTTTTATAATTTTGTTTTGTTATCAAATTTATCCTTCAACATTGAATTGATCTAATATGTTGTCATTTTTAATATATATATATATATATATATATATATATATATATAAAGATGTCGTCTTGATTTTCTTTTTTAGTCGAGCTATATTTTTATCAGTTGTCTTTGAACATGCTAAGTCGATCAGGTCAATCCTCATATAGTTTAGATTTTTTTTTCTACTAAAAAACACATTAAAAATATTTAGATATTTTTTTATGTCTAAAAAAATTTAATCTAACCCAATGATCTAGTAAAATATATAGTTTGGAGTTGCATATTATTAAGGCCTCGTAAGTAAATTTTTAATTTTGGAGGTGCCACTTTATATAACATAGCAAAATATTTTTGAAAAGCTCATTAAATTTAAGGGACGATTTCCAACTTGGGGATGAGAGGTCAACCTCAAAAAAACAAAAAGTGGTTAAACTGGAATTTTTGTTAATATTTTGGGTTTTTAATATCTTGTGATTTGACAGTAAAAAAAGAAAAGAAAAGAAAAGAAAATAATTGAAGTTCAAATTTTGACACGTAACAACCTAATTAAACCAATGCCACATGTCTAACATTAATTATGTGCTTCTTAAATGAAAGACATATAAGCTAAGAAAATGTGGTAGAGGGATACCATAAACTAAATTAACAGTAGAGGAATATAATAAAACAAATCAAAGAGATAATTTTATACTTTAACTCATAATCCTTAATTATTTATAATGAATCGGACTCCACTCAAGTTAGAGTTAATTAACATGATGTATCATGTTAATTTGATTTTAGTCATTTAAATTAAATGAAGAGCTCAACTTTTTTGACATTTGAAAACCTAGTGCTTAATTTATTCTAAAAAATTCTTTAGTCTTAAGTAAATTTTACATAAATTTTATTTTTTTTAACACTAAAAAGTTAGATATTAAGTAGTTTCTTTCAGTTTCAAGTATAGTTTTCAAACTAGGTATGAGGTTAATCCGATCAAAGGATCGGGTCTCGGGTTTCATGAGTCAACTAGGAAAAATTAAAAAAAAAATTTAAAGTTTAAATATTTTATATGAAAAAAATTAAGAAAAAATTCACGTGAATATAGGCTATACATGTTGCAAATAATAAAGTTTAAAAGAATATTTTTTAAAAACAATTTATCCCACATTGAAAAAACATAACTTTTTTTTTTGTGAACATAGAGTATATATACTAAAGGGCTTCAAATCCCACATTGAAAAAATAATTTCTTTCTTATGAATATAGAGTATATATATTAAAGAGTTTTAAATCCACATTGAAAAAATATTATGTTATCCTTTTAAGCTGAAGCATTTAAACCAAAAAGTTTTTTATCCCACATTAAAAAAACATAACTTTTTTCTTGTGAATATAAAGTATATATACGAAAGGGTTTCAAATTTCACATTGAAAAAATAACTTTTTTTCTTGGGAACCTAAAGTATATATACGAAAGGGTTTCAAATCTCACGTTGAAAAAATAAAATATTTATCTAATATTTATATAGTGAATTTTAAAAAGTATTAATAACCAATTAGAAAAATATATAAAAAAGAAAGGTATAGAAGAAAAACCACATTTGAAAGAAAAAAAAGCACCAGTCATTCGTCGATCTGCCAGGTCGACTAGGTTTTGCCGGGTTATTATACTGGCTGGTTTTTTAATAAACTCAGATCGATTGAGCCATCGGATCAACCTGTCGGACCGGTTTGAGTTTAATAACTTTAAATTTGAGTAAAATCTATGATTAACTCCAATCAATCAACTCAAATTTCGCGTAACATCTCAAGGAAGATCCATGTGTTTTAGGTTTTTGTGCCTTTGCGTTCAATTTTTTGTTTTTTCTTCAGAAAGTGTTGATTCAACATATTCTTAATCTAAGGAGAAATCAAGACACGGAATAAAAGAAAATTGCCCAACTCACATGTATAAACCTTACAAGTGACATCGTATATTGTTTGTATATAAGTTCTTTTAGAAGAAAGTGATACGCATTCAAAATGGTCAAAATAGTAGTAATATATTCAGCAAAAATGGTCATAATTTTCTTTGAAACATCCTTAACATGCAATATAATAGAGTCAAAGTTCAATCCTATGATCATATCATCGCCAATTAAAGCCTGCCTTGTTGAGATTCTAAGATTGTCTTAGGTGATCAGTATCTTTTGTCTGGATGCTTTCGCTCACCAATATCCAGACAAGTTTGGGCTTTTCCAACAACATATTTTATGTGTTTCAGCATGTGTATTCAAGCAAGATCATCCAAACTGAATATTAAATCAGGCCCGGGATTGACATGAAGCTCGCACCACCAGTTTATGTCAAACCCTAGCTAATCTTTTAATCAATCAAGGTTTTTAAGACATAGTTTTCTTTCAGATAACATGCTGTAAGCCCATATATAATTGCATGTTGTCTGCTGGACTTGAGACTTTAGTTCTTACTTTATTGAGGAGACAGGAAGTTGGAGACTGTCCATGCCATTTTTAAATCATGTTCTAGCTGTGGAACAGGTAAAGGTAGGTGCTAAAGAAGCCACTTGTCATGATCCTGCTACAGATGTTATGAAACACATATTTATATTTGAGTTTATATAGTCAATAAATTAATGCGAACTGTGATTTAAAAATGAAATTTAGAGGTTTGGTTGATGTGCTGTACAAGCCATGGCCACCAAATCAGAACAGATTTAATCGCAGTATACAAATTGAATCAGCATGCTGAGAAAGCTTCAATGCAGAGAAATGAGTCTAAGGAAGTTAACCATATTCTCAAACCAAATCAACTCCTGTGGCACGCAATTCTACTGAATATGTTCATACTGTTTACTAGCTTAGCTCCTGCCATTTGAAAAGATCATATTCAATTTGCTAACTTGGAATAGGTGTGTGTGTGTACAGCTCCAGGTTTCAATTAACTGGAGTTTCAAACAAGATATCATGGGATTTTAAGAGAGAAAACAAATACTAATATTTTAAGGTTCAACATGAAAATTAGGGTAGATTCATTTTAGGGACATATTGAATATTTGTATCCTGACAAAAAAGTTTTGGGTCAAGTTTTATTCTTCGATAGCTTGTGAATTTCTAACTCTTATAACTCACTTGGCACAAGACTTCTTCCTTGAAGAAAAAGAAGGTAAACAGGAACATAAAATAGTTTAGAGCTTACAAAATTAGATTTCTTCTTTCTTTGTACTAAGAAAAATTAACCTAGAAGTGTGATTTGTCGATCAAGGAAATGACAGGGAAGAGCTTGAGGCTTCCATTTTTGTTTTCAAAATACTAAATTGCTGACATTTCTTCCTACCAATCATGCATATTGAGGATGACTTGCATACTTGAAAATTAACAAAAAACATGAAGGAAAAATCAATGGCTGCCTTAAGAGAGTAACTGTTGATGTTTTGAAGCATTTCATAGATGCGATACAAGAGAATCTCGAGAAACTTAACAGGAACAAAAGAAAAGCAAAGTGATTGGGCATATGTGCTAGAGCCACCCTTGCCACCTTTTGGCCTTTGCTTCCTCTCTTTTTTAAGCCGTGCAAAGATACCATGTCCATTGATATGAATTAAAGGCTAATATTATTAAGAACTCTGATCCAAAATCAGAAAAGAAAAGAAAAAAGGAAAAAGATAGAGCTTTCATATACGAATATATATCTGCATGAAGACAGGAGGGGGGAGGGGGGGAGGGAAGTTTGCTAGCTTCCATGGATGTCCAATCCATAGGTAGGATTTATTCTACCATTTATTCATTAGGTATAATTAGGGTGGCTCAAATAGCATACATTTCATGTTTATCAAGTAAATGTGAGAGGATTTTGCTATCTTTATCTAGCTTAATTGGTAATCAAAGTCACTTAAAATTGTATGTGTGTGTATTAAATTGTATATTTGAACTAGTTTACACGTTAATAATAATAAAAAAAAAAAAATTAGATGATTTTAAACACGCCACTTTTATATCAAATTGATATAATTGAAATAAATTTCTGTGTTTGAATTCAAGAAATTAAGAAAATGAAAATATTTCCTTAACAACCAGGCCAATTCCTCGAGATTAAATTTTGCTTGCATTTTAGGAGGAATGAATACTACCCTACTAATTGGCTTGTCAACAGTCAAATAAACTTTCGTGTAGGATTAACAACACACTGTATGTGACATGTAGGGTCTTTACTGTAGTAAATTTCACCTTGCATTCTTTCATAAATAATTGTAGATTGAAATAGTTAATTTTTAAAAAAAATTTAATTTGATCCTCAAATTTTTTTTAACATAATTAAAACTTTTTCAACCTAAATTTGCACCCAATTATATATATATTTTTTAGAGGAAAGGTTGGATTGAAAGTTAGAGGATCAAAATAAAAATGACGAATAAAATAGGTGAAGGATTTGAATTTCATATAAAAAATTTTATTTTATTCCCCCCTATCCTTTTCAATTTATAAGTGATTGGTCCCTTTAGTTTTCAAAATTTCAATTTTGATACTGAAGTTCATTTTTCTTATTTTCAATCATTTTCTATGAGAGTAGAGACTGAGGAGGGGCTCGCCGGATTCTAGCTTGAAGAGAAAAAATCATCATTTACATCTATTTCAGCTACTAAAATAGTTGAAATTGGTATCAATAGGTTACAATCGGTGAGGAGAGTCTTATGGATGTTGTTTCAAGCCTCGATATTGCCTAAAATTATAGATTTAAGTTGATGATGAAAAAACTTATTCTGTTTTATTTTGTAATTTGAGTCATTTATTAGGTTGCTAAATTGGTTTCTACATGTTCAAAGACTAGTTTTTAGGTTTTTTGTTTTTTTTTTTTTGGCTTTAAATGGGTTAAGAAATTGCTTTGTTGGGTTAAAAACTCATAACCTCGATTTTCTAGCCACCACAGTAAAGGTGAAAATCTAATTTGGAAGACAACGTATCATTTACCTTGGTAGGCAACACGTCATCATCCGCCTCTTTAAATAAGAAAAAAAAATAAGCCTAGATATGCAGGCCTAAGCTCTTTAACTCGAATTACAAGTCCGACGAGTTAAGTCATAATATCTAGCCTATTGTTTCTCAATATACTAAATTCTTAAAAACCAAACACAATAAAGTTGTTCATACCTTAAAACAACTAGGAATCAAAGAGAATTTTTCAATGAAAATTCAAGTTTTCCTTCACCTTTACTTTCCTCTCTCTATCTACACCAAAACCTCTCTTCGAAACTTTATAAACCATCTAAATCACTCATCACTTTCTCTCTATAATCACTCTTTAACCTTCTTGATTTCTTAAAATCACTTCTTTCTCAATGCATTTGTCAAGAATTTGGAGGAAAAATCAAGAGAAGAAAGAAAGGTGTATTTATACCCTTTATTTTGCTTATTTACAAATTGGTCCCTAAGTATTTTAATGTCCTTAAATTGGCCCCTTCATTCTTTTAACCAATTTTAATTGTTACATTAACTTTTTCATTGTTCAATTGACTCCTTAATACCCCTTTAAAATAATTCTCATTGAAATTATATTTTTATTTATTATTTTATAAATATATATATATATATTTTTTTTTTTTTTTTACTAGGGTTTTACATTAATGCTTTTTTTGTCCCTCACTTTAAGACAAATACAATTTCATCCTTTTTTTTTATCAATGATATTTTCTTATTTAACTTAAACCTAAAATAATGCTATTTCACATTTTATTGTCAATGATTTAACTTTGATATCTCAGCTCCAAGTGCCTATCATGGTTTTTTTACTTTTATAAAATATATTATTTCGCACAAAAAAAATATTATGCGCTTTATTTTCATGTAATTAAATGAAAAATAATCTTTGGGATAAAAAATTATTTAATCTGGTGACATGCATAACTTTCATCGCATGTTTGTTTGGTTGACTCAAGTTCACTCTGTTTTTTAATCAAACATTTTGTTTATCGATTTCATCTTTTAATATTGAGTTGATTCGAGATTAAGCTTTCTAATTTGTTTTTCAGGATTATCCTCACGAGTTTACAGGTTAGCCCAAGTTAATTCAGGTAGATTAAATATTTTTTTCACCTCAGTATTTAATCAAAATATCTTTGGTTAAAATTAATATTTCTTTTTTAAAAAGACATGTTATCAATCAATACCTGAACATTTTCTTTTATCCTCAAAAGAAATTCCATTACTGCCCGCGGTGAAAATCTAAATGAAGTCATTATATACTACCTTATTGTTGAAACAGATAGAAATTAATTACTGAGAATTACAAGAAAAGGAACATGTGTGAATGTGACATGATGCTCGGTTCACCTTTTTTTTTTTTCTCTAGAGCCATACTTTGTTCGCACGCATGCACTTCTCTCTAATGATTTGGGTTGATAACTAGAAATGTTTGTTTGTGGTCCAAAACATTACCAGTTAAACTTAAGGTTCAGTAATTTTGACAAAAATCAATGAAACCTACAAGGGTTGCGTGTAATAAAAATAGAGAGTGGCAAAACTAGGTAATTTGCCCTTGTTCCCCATGAAACACCTTGCACAAGATTCCATACTTTTAATAGTTCTTACTTTTAATCAAGATTCCATACTTCACAAACCATTCTTTGCAATGGTTCTGATCTCTCAAGTGCTTGGTTTCTTTCCTTTTCTATCCACATCAAGACCGCCTTTCCACTTTTTTATATTTTTGGCCTCTTTACCCTACCTCTCCTAGCATAAAAGCCCAGACCTCTCTCGTTAGATTCTACAACCAAAGCTTCAAGCAAAAAAAAAACACCTGTTCCCCTCTCCTCTCCAGCTTCATCATCATCTTCTCTTCTCCTGTATATTTGGTTGCCTAAAATGAAAGGAAAAAGGACTCAGATCAGCCCAATTGGAAGCCCCTTGTCTGAGAACATGTCAGAAAGCTCTTCCAAATTAGAGCAGGACCGGTTCCTCCCCATCGCCAACGTAAGCCGGATCATGAAGAAATCCCTCCCAGCAAATGCAAAAATATCCAAAGAAGCCAAGGAAACTGTCCAAGAGTGTGTCTCTGAGTTCATAAGCTTCATCACAGGCGAAGCATCCGACAAGTGTCAACGAGAGAAGAGGAAGACTATAAACGGTGATGATCTTTTGTGGGCTAAGACCACGCTAGGGTTTGAGAATTACGTTGGACCCTTGAAGGTTTATCTCAACAAGTATAGAGATACTGAGGGAGAGAAAAATTCCATGGCTAGACAAGAGGACCAGTTATCTCCCACTAACCATGGTTCTCTTGGTGCTCATGAAACTATCAAAGTCAATGGTTCTCCTTCTCTATCAACTGGGATGGATCTTCAGAGTTTTAACGGCGCCGGACTCTACTCGCTAGGCACGGAAGTAACAGCCAAGAGCTATGGACAAAACACAAGGTTCCTTGGCTATCAAGAGAGTTTGATGGTTGGTGATTTCAACATGAATAAGATACGCGATCATGGAGACCGGAATGGCAATATAGCTATGGCTGGTCAGCTTCATCACGGGGTTGGCTGGTAGAGAGATGTTACATATATATATACACACACAATTATGTAAGCTTATTTCTTTCTTTGTTAAGTTAATTAACTATCTACATCTACATGTCCACATATATAAAGTTATTGCAGATTCTCTTGTGCTCTTAAAAGTATGAAGATCGTAGAGCTTCGAAGAATCTCTCCATGAAATCTTATGTCTGTTCATTCAATACATAATTCAATTACTACACTCTGTTTGTTTAGGACTGTATTATACTTGTGGTAACACCTTTTTTTTTTCAATCGATCAACATCATATATTGATATGTAAAAGATGTTAGCCATATGCATGACGACCTCTAAAAATTCATCAAATATATATGTCCAGTTATATATGCAGACTATAAGGAATAAAAGAATTGACCTGAAGAACATAACCTCATAGTATAGTACAGTAGTCTCTTTCTAAACTCAAGCAATCACGCAAGCTAGAAACAGGTCGCAGGGACTGTGAAATCCGCCCTACTTTCGTTTCTGTAGGTTGTGAGATTAAAACTGCAGTAGTTTATCTTCTTCAACACTGCAAACATGAAACACCAGCCCATGAGTGAAGCTGAAGACCAGGATATAATGATTTTGCAGAGTCCAGTGAACCACAGCAAGTGGTAGTGAGTTTAAAGGAGAGTGATATAGTTAATGAGGTTAGTAACAATTCCAAAAACAGCTGAGCTAGCAAGTCAGCCTCAAAGAGAAGCGGTGCACCACCGGAAAGACAAAGCAAAAGCCAGAAGCAGCGATTGTGTAGGTGGGAATTGAGCCTCTACCCCAAATGCTCAAGTCCAACGATATTTCATCAGGGATGACTCCTAGCATAATCCTTAATTCCAAAATAAATCCAAAGAAGAGTCGAAGATCCAAGCTGAATTGGAAACGGGATTCTGGAAATGCCTAACCAAGAATCAATCAGGTTTAAAGTCAAAATCCCGTTTTGATTGCTGGCGTTCTCATGACTAGCCTCAAAAACAGGTTCACTAGCCTCCTCATCATCGGTGCTTCCAAAACTGCTTCACTGTTTTAATTCATTTTCCTACCCATTAGTGTCGCGGACTGGAGCTGTTTAACCTGAGAGCTAACAAGGGAAACACACAAATTGATGGTATGTTAGAGATCAATTTGACTACCACGGATAGTGGAGGACTGTATTGCTACCTTGAAAAAAGGGCCAAATTCCCCACAGGGAGATTCCAGCTCGATGTAAACCCCAAACTAAGATCAATCAAGATTCTTCTCAAAATGAATTCATCCAGTATCAGTTCATTTCATCAGTTCATCATTTTAAAATATTCCGATGGTGCACGATATTTTATCAAGAAAAATAAAAAATCACCTTCACGAAGTTTGCGCTCACCCCATACTATCCGGGCCAGGCCTGCATGTGAAGACTGCGTCGTCTTCTTTCTCCTGATTCCACCTCGGGAGTTCTCGGCCCAGCATTATAAAAAATTCTCAGCTAATGGCAGTGGCGCATACCTTTCCTCCCACTTTCTCACCATAAGTACTGTCCAATAAGCATCCATCGAATATTTTTCAAGTTCCAATGACTCAAAACTCAACACAGAGCCACACACAAACTTTTTTATACTTTCAACGAGAGATTCTCTTTTTTTGACCTTCGGCTATTCCAGCCAACAAGTTACTAATATTCATCTACCTTTATCTTAATAACGGTGCAAGACACATAATTAACAGTATTCACAACATTTCCACCGATCAACTATTATACAGTTCTTTACTTTTCAAGATGAATGTAAACCAGATGGTAAATACATTGAGTCGCCATATAAATATAAATAAGGAATAGCTTTCTCATTTTGAATATTTTCAAATTTAATATACATTTTCTTTTAGTTCTCTCGTGCATCTACTGATTTAAGTATTAGAAAGTTTTTTATTTTATAAAAAACTTGTTTTTTTTTTTTAAGATTTACTAAACTCAAACACAAAGCTTATATTCAAGCCCATACTTCATGGCCCATGATTATAGCCCCTAGAAGCTTAATTTATGTGTGAAGTTTTTTCATGACTTCAATAATGGTACCATTGTGAAAAATAAATACAAAGTCAATGCATTCCTTTTCACTACTCACTACAATTCTTTCATGGCTGATAAAACTCTAGACAAAGAAGAGTAATTGATTTCTCTACCACAAGAACTCTGACTCCCTCAAATCTCCAACAACTCTTCCATTAAGTGCAGATGTTTAATGAATGTTGTTGTAACTATGCAACTATATTTTTGCATTTTTTCTCTTGAATAACAACAAGCTTTCATGCATACACCACTAAGTATGTGAGGACAATTGATGAGATGAGGTAGAATGAATTGCAAACAAGTAACGCTCACACTCATACTCTTAAAATGAGATGCATCCATAGCTCTTATATGGGATGCTTCAAACAACGATTTAGTCATCATCGATCTCTATTTGAGTCTCATTTATTTACCCCTCATAGAAAAAAAAAACATATGCATGACATGAAATTCATGACTTTATAAGCTCTTCATATCTCTAAATATGTTTTCAATGAATCTCTATATCCAATAGAATAAAGGATCCTTCTCTAATTCTCCAAGATCACTTGTCTCCAAAAGAATCAAAGATCCTTTCATAAGTCTCCATGACCACTTGTCTCCAAAAATGATTAAGGGTCTTTCTCCAAAAACATTGAAAAACATTTTACACAAAGATAAGTCTCATGGACACACTTTGAAAGAAACAAAACTGAAAACATCCAAACACCTAACAATGTTAACATTCTCATAGCCACAACAGGTAACATCTATATTTTAAATATGTTCTTCCCCCACTTCAACTAGTTAAACCTTTCAAACAGATATGTTTAAAAAAACTTAAAGGCAATTGATGATGCACAATATTTAAAAAAAAGTCAATTTCATGTCATTTGGGGTCAACTTAAACGACATGATCATTCATCACCCCCGTGTCGGTTAGGCCAAGCCCGCATAACATGGTTTTAACATTGTCTTGCTCATTTTCTCCTTATTTGACCTTAAAAGTACTGAGCTCAGCACTATGTAAAATTCTCAACTATTGGCGCACACTTTTTCTCCTACTTTTTCACCACACGACTGTATAATATGCACACACCAAACATTTTTTCAAGTTTTAGTAACTCAAAATGTGTCGTCGCACATCAACCATGCACACAAACTTTTTTTCCTGACAAGTTCTTTTCAAGCACAAACTTTGATATAAGTTGGCACCTTAATCAACCTCTCCACTAATGACAATGCAAGGCACTATAATTAATGAAAGGCACCAATGTTTTCACCAATTAATTGTTGTGCAATTTTTCACATCCTGAGGTTAGTTAGTGTGACCCAAATCTATAAATATCTTGGGTCACCAAGTAAATAAGGGATAATTTTCTTGTATTGAACATTTTCAAATTTACTAAACAATTTAGAAAAGAAAAAAAAAAACAAATCACTCCAGGAAATTAACATTCCAATTTAAATAGAAAAGCAAAGGTTAAGCTTAGTTACCTGAATTTCATTCCTTTTGACAGTCTCAAGTGAGTCATCCTTATATCCAATAATGCCTTCATCAACAAACAAAAGAAAAGGATCTAGCCGATAATTATGGTGACAATTCAATCCAGATAAAATATAAGCAAGCACTATTGAATCTACAACAAACAACAAAAAGCAAAACAAACTCACAAAACAAATACAAAAGCAATAGACATAACCATAAAACTTAATTTTTTATATATGACCTTTCCCACCAGACACGGCAATAGCAATCCGCTTACCGGGCTTAAACAGCTAGTTTTCCACAATCACCTAATGAATCTCTTCCTCAAATACCTTAAAGAAACACTTTATACATATCTTCTTCTTCTTCTTCATTAATAACCAGAATAAAAAAAAAACCAAAATAATTTTACTATCGGTTCATGTTAGTTATCGCTAAAAAATAATATTCAATGGGGATGAATTATCTCTGGAATTTACCTGCTTTAGGATTTTAGGTCTCTTGAGTGCAGCTCTCCTTTGGTTATAGAGGCAACATAGGCAACCCCCGGCTTTCTTATGATTTCCCTCCACAAAGTTGATAATAACAATCGCTATTAGCAACAAAAATTAAAACTTTTTTATGTAAAAAAAAAAAATCAGAACTTCACTTTAGGAAATCAATGATGTTTTGTTTTTAATGTAATTTTGTGGTTGAGATTTGAAAAAAAAAAATTAAAAAAAATCAATTTTCATTGAGCAAGTAAAAGTGAGTTATAGTTAAAAATGTGTTAGAAGTTGTTAACTATAAAATTACCAAAAAAAAAAAAGACATTAGTTTGCTTATTCATTTGCATCATAAAACTTACATTATCAAATATATATATTCTAATTTTTCATTCATCCACTAAATTTGTCACAATGTCATCACATATATAATCCATATGTGAAGGTCTATGTGATGATTTTGTTTGATAATTTGGGACAACATTAAGTAATATATCTTGTAGAACAAAGTTAGAATATCAATCAAACTCATTAAACACAATATATTTATGAGACTTCCTTTTTAATATAATTATGCAACGTCATTAATGCAGCAACAAGATTTATTATAAGTGTGGTTACAAGGTAGTAGATCTGCTAAGAAGTATTATGATGTAGGAACATGGTTAGGTCAACCAAGAGTCTTGTTATTTGTTTTAGAAAAATAATGGAAGATTTGGGTAAGAACTTGAAAGAATGAAATGAGGAGAGAAATGCACAACCGGAAAAAGAAAGTTATCTAGAGAGGATAGGGGTAATTTTGAGAGTGAAAAAATTAGTGGTCTGCACAATAAATATTTTTGTTAGTAGATAGAGTTTATAGCTTTTGGATCTCTTAAAAAGCATGTTGTTGGTGTTTTTTATGAGCTTGCGATGTAAACGCAAGAAGTACATAGCTCCTACAATTTCAAAACTTCGTTTCATTGTTATCAAAAAAATTGTTTATTGAAATTGACCTTAAATAACCATGCAAACAAACATATTCTAAAATTAGAATGCTGATACTTATTTTATTTCAATTGAAACTCTAAGTTTCAAAGCTCTCAATTAATGTTTATCAATTGATTTCAAAATTATACTCCTTTTTATTTTATTTTTAATAGAATGCCAAATGCATGTACCATGAGTTACAATTAAATAAAAAGTAGTGAGTTAAAAAGTCCAAAAGGATATATATAGTTTGCCATATTTGGTGGAATGTGATGATATAATATACTTTTATTTGGTGTCTGCCATATTTGGTGGAATGTGATGATATAATATACTTTTATTTGGTGTCTAACCTGGCAATGCTTGGGCTGCCATGAACCAGCTTGCTATGATTGTTCAACAAATCACACCATCTTACAACTATCCGACTTTTCTATCCATTTTCTTGGATCTGAAAGGCCTTTGTTGCAAAGAATTTTGGTGATTTTTCCGATTGAATTGTTGTGATTAAGAATTTTTATATATTTTTCATCCTTCCCTGGTGTTTAATTTTTTTCTTGGTAATTTTAAATTCATTGATAGTAGGCAGGCACATAAACCACTTCATAGCGTTGACTAAACAAGAAATTGATTATTTTATGAGCAGCAACTTAAATGGGAAATTACAATACATAAACACAATTAGAAAGAAATTAAAATTATATGGTAAAATTGATCCTATCCTTTCAATCCATGTGGCATGCTATTAAAAAAAATATATGGTAAAATAGAGACGTTCTGCAATGTGACATGCCACCCATGGAGCTATTTGATAACATGTTTAAAATTATATTTTTAAAAAGTTTAAATTTATTTTTATTTAAAATTATTTTTTTATATATTTTTTATCATTTTAAAATGAGGATATTAAAAAAAATTAATAATAATAAAATATAATTTTAATATAATTTCAAATAAAAAATATTTTAAAAAAAATAATTAACACACTTTTAAACATCCACTAAAAAAATAAATACATTTAAATACATACACGGAGATTAATCAAAACAAAAGTAAAAATATCAGTGAGGCTTATTTGAAATGTAGTTGCGGTTATTTTTTAAAATATTTTTTTATTAAAATATATTAAGATAATATTTTTTTATTTTTAAAAAATTATTTTTAATATCAGAACATCAAAAAAATTTAAAAACACTAAAAATATATTAATTTAAAATAAATAAAAATATAAAACCATTCTAAAAAAAATTTAAATATTTTTGAAATCAAGATAAAAACATTCAAGTACGAAACAGTACAGACAGACAGTCCAAACGATGAAAAAACATCCTTGGACGTTAAGAAAAATCTAACTCAGCCTCCAACACACGCTCTGTCGTTTCCGATACAACTTCTAATAGCTTCACAGTCCCCTCTCTCTGGTAATAATTTTGAGATTTTTAAAAGAAGTAGTCGTTGAGGCCTCCTCTTCTCTTCCATGGACACCGATCCATCTCCTTCTCCTTCTCTGACGATCCAAGAACCAACCCCCACTGATCATTCAAATCCAGCGGTGGAGAATGGTTATAACCTTAAACCCACATACAGAAAGAAGAAGAAAAGAATCTTTAAAGACACAACCATAAAGCCGCCGCCACCTTCGTCATCTTCTTCTTCCTCTGTTACTGCCTCTATGAATAGAATTTCGAACGTGGCATACAAACGACGAAGCCCCAAGGTGGTTTTTGCTCCGCTTAGGCACAGGGGCGGTGTAGGTGATGGTAATGTGGAGGCTATTGCATTACATCTTGGGATGTCTTTTGCTGCTGTTGTTGCTCAGGTTTCTTCAATTTTCTGTTTTGCAAGCAATGCGATTGAAATTAGTGGTTTTGGTTCATAAAGTTTGGTTCTTTTTGGTGTCTGTTTAGTTTCTTAAGGTGATATGCTTGCGTTGGGAAATTTTAGGGTTTCCCTTTTTTTTGTTTATATGTTATTGAAATTTGTATGCTATTGGTTGATTTGTTGGAATTGAGATAGATGGTTTTGGAATGCTATGGAGATTGTTGGTAGATTTTCTTATGTTGTGGAGTGTTTAGCTCCCTGAATGCACTTTGAGTTTATGTATTGACTTAGATATGCAGCCACGGAACTCCAACATGGGTTACAAACTTTTGGATGTTAGCCTTTGATTAACTATGTTTTTCAAGAAATTCAGTGATTGACTTGAATTGTGTTCTGCAAGCTGGCATTGCAATGATTAAGGGTTTGGTCTGTGAATAAAAGGTTTCTAAGCAACTGTATCAAAAATGTATGGATTTAATGTACAATTGAAGGTCATTAAGATACATGTAAATTTCTTGGAGACAGATATCTGCCTTTTATCCATTGTTTTGGTGCTAGGGGAAAGCAGTAGGGCATTGAGACAGACCTTTCGTGCTGTTATTAATGTGGATGTTCTATTGCTATTTGCGTACTGCATGGCTTACAGTTAGTTACATGTTTTTACTTGTATGCGCGCATATTGTTAGTTGCATGTTTCTTATTTTGCTTACATAAATCTGTTCAAATCTATTCGTCTCTTATGGCTTACTTTGATTTGTGCATTGATATGTATCTAATTAGTGTATCCCAAGCAGTGTCCAGTATTTTATTCAACACTATGCTTGCAGTCTAATATCATTTGGTGGTTGAATTAATTTTGATATTAGGTTTACAGTTTACAGTTACTCATGGAATGAAAAGTTTCATCCTTATGGGATGTATGTTTGTGGCATCAGTTGTATTCTTTTAATTTGTATTACTTGGTGAATCAAAAGGTGAACTGGACTCTGCCTTCTCTTAAATATACAGAATAGATTGGTGATTGGTTATGAAGTTAACCTTTAACATCTTCAGAGCTGTTTGTTTGAACCTGAGATCTTGACATTTTGTATTGAGTCATGGCATGCTATTTTTATCAATAGTCTTTCGTTTTTGTAAAATGAAAGCATTGGAAAAAAAATTAAATTCCATTTGTCTTCCTTTTTAAGGTTTTGTTTTCACTTTCTAATTGTCGTATGTATAATATTAGCTTTTTCTCCCTTTGGTTTCATTCAGGAATGTTCTGTGAGATTTCTGATCTTTCTAATGAAATGACTTGCCTTGTGAAAAATCTCATTAAAAACATGCCGATGGCTTTTTCACAGTAATGGTGCAAGGATTAAAGCATCTTTATCATTTGCGCCTTTTTTTAATGATTAGTATTTGTCAGTTGATATTGTTCATTTGTTGCTTTTTTTATTATTATTGTAGGTTCTGGAGAGGAAAGATGCAGCAGGTGAAAGATTGTCTGTTGATCATCTTTCAATGGTAAAGTTTTTGCCTCTTTCAAGACTAACATGGATTTTATATTCGCGTCTCAGAAATAGATCTTTGAAGTCACAACTATGGTTTGCCATCCCTTCTGCCGTACATTTTTTCATTCTGCATATGGAAGAACATATTAGTTTTGTCACTCAAATGGACTGTTTGTCAAACAGTTCATACTTAGATAACAAGGCAATCAGATGCCCATCTCGTAAATTTTTCACTGCAGCTCTGTAAAATCACATGAATTAGACAAATTTGCCTTTGCATGCTTCTTCTTTGTTTTGGAGTCTGTTTGTTCTAATTTTATTGATGTTTGGAATGTTGGGAAAACCGAACTTAATGTGTCTACTTGCATGCAGATCTGCACTTCAGCTGTCAGAGAATCTTTAGCCAGTGTAAGCCAGACCTTAACTGCTCACTTATCCATTGACTCTGGTCAAGTTCCCTCGTGTACTTGTCAACATCAGGCAGGCCACAAAATGCTGACCTTACACCCTATGTGCAACAGGTCTTTGGTGACAAATTTGATTTCTTTGCAAGAAATTTTCAGAATTCATTTGGGAGCACATTGAGTACTCTTAGATTGATTGATGAATCCTCTATCAACAAGAGACCACCTGCCTTAATCCACCAGAACCTAGATATTTCTGCTCCAGGCAGGACTCCCAATAAAAGTGTTGGCTGTGCCAGTAGCACCTGTATCAAAGATTGTGACTCAGAAACAGACTTGCCCGCTACTTTGACTGGGGATCAAACACATATACTTGAAAAGGTAGAAGAGAACATGTCCATGGGTAGCTTGGGCCAAGAACTTGCCCTTCACAGACAAACCAACCAGCTAGCCTGTGCTCCTATCTCATACCCTGTAATTAACACATTTAGCACTATTGAGAGATCTGTTGTCGAGCAAGCCCGTTCTAATGACCTGAAGGAAATAGAGATTGGTCTTGCAATGAAAAAATTGAAGTTGGAAGAGGACTTGTTGAATCTCACCGCAGAATCAAATTATCTGGGGAGATCAAAATTAGTAATGGGCATGTCAAAGGCATCCTTTGAAATTGACAAGTTCAAGACTCAATTAGAAGACACGAGGCATGCCGAGCTGCATAGAAAGTGCTCGGACTGTCTTGTTGCTGGTTTGATCATCATGTCTGCCTCGCTATCATACAGCGCGTATGTTTATTCATACAAAAGGATCAAAGAAGCTACTGAATCCTGCTCTCTTTTGCACAAGGCAAGGACCATGTCTTCTTGCTAATGTCATTTGATTTAGTTTCGTGAGATGTCTGTAACCATCATCTTTGTTGGTATGGCGGTCTGGTTCTACATGCTCTTTTTCTATTACTAGGTACTAGCGAAGGTGCTTCCCCAAGCAACAACAGAGACCACAGAGAGGCTATTAAAAGAAAAGTTTTAAATAGAACTATAAAATCAGGAGCATATTAGCTCGGGCCTTGAGGTAGATGGTAAAAGTAAGGACTTGGGAGTTGTTTGGGCAGGCTTTATAGTCAAATCATACCATAATGTTTGAAACTTGATGAGCAGAATGGAAACTGTGACCAAATTCCCTTTTTCAAACTTAAACATGATTTAGCAATCTCGAGCTAAAACAGAGCCTAACAATGAGCAGAATGGAGAATTGTTTTATCGATGTCTTATGTTTGAACAATTTCTATTTCATTCCTTTAGGAACAGATGAGATGATTTTTTACTTTATTTGCTATATATTCTTCTGCCTTGCTTACAATCTTACCGGATGTCGGGGAAATATTTATATGTTTCTGGTTATCTGTTTCAGGAGTCCAAATTCGGGTGGTCCGTCAAGCCTTTTTCATCCGTTAATTCCTGGCTACAGGTACTCATGTGTCAAGTTCAAGTTGTGAGCCAAATGGCATTTGGCATCCTAATTATCCTTGCAGTTGCTTTTTTGCTTGTTCAACGCTCCTCATCTCAACACCGGACAATGCCAATAACTTTCATTCTGCTGCTGTTGGGAGCTGTCTGTGGTTTTACTGGCAAACTTTGTGTGGATACACTGGGAGGGAGTGGATCGCACTGGCTTCTGTATTGGGAAGCTTTATGCGCGCTGCAGTTCTTCTCAAATGTCTGTCCGTCGACTTTGTTCTGTCTGCTTCACGGGCCCGTCACCGTCACGGCCATCGCCCGAGGGACAAAACCTAGCACAATATGTCCATATTGGCTCCGGCGATCACTTTTCTACGCTACTTCCCTCCTGCTTCTACCATTGTGCTGTGGTCTCTTGCCATTTGCTGGCCCTGGTGAATGGGCAGATCATTTTTTCTCTGGTAAAACGGATGATTGAGCCAACAGTTAGAAGCCAAGGAAAGCTCGCTCCCATACATATTCGCAACTGATCAAGCTTCTGTCTTTCTGTATGTAATTTACCTGCACTGTATGCCAACCTGCCCAAGAGTTATGTTTTTGCTGAAAATAAATAAGGTGGGCTGCTGTGTGAACTGACATGTTACTTTATCCACCGATGTACCTCAAACAACCTGGAAAATTCAGAACTGATTACGAAAATAAGAGCTACAAGGGCATCCAGTCATTTATTATAAATTCGGTCGTTTATTGTAATGTTGAAATACTGTAACCCGTTGCTTTGGGACTAAAACTTCTGGTCATAATAACTAATATGTGGATGAAATGGACGGTAAACCAAAGAGAAATCCAAGCGACAGGTGGATTTCACTGCCGGCCGATACCTAGAAAATGTGAATAACCTCAACAATGTATCTTACAAATGCCTGCTAAAGTAAAAATGTGCGCCTGACTGACTCTCAAAAAGTTTTGAAACTGCAAAGTTTGTATCTCCTGAGACACCTAGAATGATAAAAGTGAAACTGTGGCACCGGAGGCATGCCTCCTCCCAGCTTCATGGTAAGCAAAACCTTTAAATTTGATTCTTTGCAGCCAAAGCAGGCTTCAAGCAACTGTCATCCCTGTCCTAGATGTATCCACTCACAGAACCTCATGAGCCTTCCCATAATACCTGTTTATAAATGATGCCTGCAAGGGAAAATCAGCAAACATCACAAGGAATTCAGAAATTCACTTCATGGAAGAAGGAAAGTGCAAGGTCTGAAGATTCTAATAATACTCCATGGTCGACCCTCTTTGACCAGGGAAAATCTACTAATACTTGGAAATTGAGTGAATTAAGGAAACAAATCTAGATGTTCCCTTGAGAAGGTAATCATAAAGGTTGCAAACTGTCTGAACCACAATCAGATTTTTCTCTCTTCTCTCAGTAATTCAAAGCATAATACCAAGGAGTCAAGGCAGGGCATCATATGCTGTACACTGGAAGTACATAAAGGACGTCAAAACTGCCAAGCTCTCTCCAGGTGACATTTCAATGATAAAAAGTCAGAGGTTGAATATTCAACAGGCTGTCCCAGGGTAAAATGTCTCTACTGCAATTACATTTCCTATTCTTAAGAAAAATTAATAGTAACTATAAACAAACTCTATTAATCAAAAGCTGCTTTCACAAAATGATGTCCTTGTGGATATTGTAACACTCTACCTTCACTTTTGATATGTCAGGTGTATCAGGCGTTTGCACAGGATAGAACTTGTAGAACCTTAGATTTTCTATCGCTCTTCTAGTTTCCTCACTCATTTCTTCCAGGGCTTTTCTCCTGGCTTCCCTAGCCTGCACCAAAGGAAACTTGTTACAAAGCAGCTAAAGACCTCCCACTTGCACTTGCAAACCAAACAGAACCAAACAAGTTACCTCTCTATTAGCTTTCTTCGCTTCTCGAACTTTCTCCTTGACAAATTCCTAAGAAAACAAAGATAAAGGTTCAATTATTAACAAAAATAGGATGAAGCAATGAAATATTTGAATATATTTCATAAAATTCACCTTAAACGCATCCTTTTGATCTTCAGATAATTCCTCCTCCTGGATCAGCTTATCAATGAACTCCTGCAGGTTAATAGATAGATCTTAATACAAACTAGTTGTTCTTCTTTACATGGGTAGGGAGGTGGTTCAGGGAAGAATTTTGTCAGAGTTGAGAAATGATAGGACAAATATATTCCCCAAGAACTCCTGGCAGCAAATATCAAGGCATGTACTTATCAGGTGAGGAGAGTTCAGGAATATGTTACTAGGCATACACCATTTCCACATAATTCCTTCAAACATGCAGGAGACAATCCAATTCTACACACTGAAATGGTAGATTTAGAAGATGACTACCATAGCCATACATTCAAACCAATTCTTCCATAAGGCCAAATGTCATAGTGGTTATCAAGCATTCAAAAGAATGAAGGAATGAATAAAGCAACTTCATGAAAAACCATCCAAGTTAAACCAAGACAAGTATCAGAAATAAAAATCATACCTGAAGTTCATCTAATTCCCAATCAAATTCACAAAATATCTGCAATTACCAATGCTAAATGGTCAATTTGCAGAATCGTATATCAGTGCTACACTTATCATAGCAACTAAACTAAGCACAACAGTTTGCTTAACTGACAATATAAACTATAATTTCTAAATGAATCTCAACTCAAGCTATCTGTCAACATCCAAAGGTCTTGGTTTCCATCAATTCATTTCTTTTACATGCTATTCACTTACTGGCTTTGGTTCTGATGGGAAAATTATTTGAACCTCAGTGCTCTGCTCTAGCTCATCTTCTTGAAGAGGGTTGTAGAAATCTGTCAAAAAAGGAAGCATTTCAGAGGAATAGAACAGTCCCCCATACATTGGCAATAAGAGATGACAGAATGCTAAAAGCTGATACAGGAGCTGTACTATCCTATGCTCTGATTAGTCAAACAAGCAACCAAACATGGTTCAGCAAAATTTACATGTTGTGGTCCACAAACTTTTGGTGCTCGTCAGAACTTAAAGGGCACTTTTTTCCATTCTTTTCACAGCACTATTTTAGTACAATGAAGTTCATGTGAAATACAGCAATCTAAACATCATAAAATTTCCTCAAAACTCACAAGGTAAGCAGTACTCGTATTTCTTGATCCGATCAATCTTCAAATGTTTCAAAGCAGCCCTGCAAGCAATCCATATGCATAAGCAACAGGAATAGGAATAGGCACATGCAAAGATACACACACATCATAGTATCTGAAAATTTCAATGAAACACTACAAACCTCAATAGTGCTCATAAAAATCATATGCTTGTGTGTATTCAACATCGGATGATTAACGAATCATAGAAAAAAAGAGATTTACTAAAGTGAAAATGTTACAAATAGAATCTGCTGAAGGAAGATCTAATTGTAAGTTTTCATGTCTATTGCAATAACATGCTCACTGTAAATTTTCTAACAGATCTATGAACATAACAGTGTTGAACCTTCCTCTTGCTTCTATTTTGTTCAAATTCAATCCCTGATGTGTCATTATGTGTCATTATTTTGCTCAATAGATATTGAGCAGAATGCCCATCCAATTGCCATATTAGAAGGTGCATATAACCAAGGAAAAATGAGAAATTAGAAACCAGAATATAGCAAAAGGTTAAGTTATTTCTGTTAAAATGAATAATATGATAATAGTTCTCAAAAGCAGAAACATAGAACTGGATTATCCAACAAAAAAAAAAGTACCAAATCAGTTGTCCACAAATGCCCGTAAGAAATTTGAATACAATGTAGGATTGTAGTATATATTTAGTGAAAATGGGAAGCAATAAAGAAATTGAAGAGCAGTCTGTCCTGGCAACTAAGAATCTGCATACAAAAACCAATGGATAACTAAGAATCTACATACAAAAACCAACTTCCTAACAGAACAGTGCTCCATACATATAGCTCAAGGAACTTTAAAATGCAGATAAAAATATAAATAAATAAATAGTCAGGAAGATTGAGAGGGGGGGTTAAGTAATAACCATAGAGAAAGAAACAACCTTGTACAAAATACTAGAAATTATATGATATCTATAAATATAAATAAATAAATAAACAGGAAGATTGAGAGGGGGGGCAGGTACCTTCTCTGAGTGCAACTCAAAATAAAAATCTGATGTCTCAGTCTATCAACTCGGCTTTCTCTGGAGAAGGATTTATGTTACAAAGAGACATTGAACAAAAAATGCAACTTGAGAGATTATTTGAGAAGAGAGAGACTCCATGAAATCAATTAGAAATCTACTTCGGAATACCTGTCTTCCAAAGGTATATAAGGAACCCAGTCCATTTTCATTTGCTTCATGGGAATTATTTCTTCAACCTCCCTCTGAACTGACTTAATTCCAATCTTATTAGAAGGAGGGAAAGGAGACACGACCTGTAAAATAAAATGTTTAACAAAGAGAAATGCAGCAAAAAGAAATGACATACTTCCACTAATTCAGAGGATTTTTTTTCAGGAAAAAATAAAAAGACTAGAGGCACTTGTCTTCACAACAACACCAATCAGCAACTGTAATTCTGAAATTAGAACAGATGAAGAAACATGTGATGAGGCAACTCTTAGGAAGAAAAAAAGTAGTGTTGGAAAAGTAACAATACGAGACACAAATGCTCAAGCTCTTCGTCTCTAGCCTTGAGAACCACACAAAGTGGATGTCTTCATAATAAAACATAGGCCTTTTTAAGTTCATTTTATATGAGGTTCGACAACGCGTAAAGGTGGGGACAATTGCAGAACCAGCATTCTCACTTCCCAACTTTGAAAAGAAAGTTCTATTATCCTGCTATTGCCATAAAGGAAATATGAGAAATATAGCGTATGGGTTCTATGACCTTTCACTCCCACAACGTGCTTTAATGCAAGGAAGCACTTCTCGGACATCTATATCTAGGGTTTTTGAAACCTAAGATCCTTATCATACAAGGTTTAAGTAAGTGTAAAGGTGGGGACAGTGATGCCACAACCAGACGCAAAGTTAAACCTTGTACGAAATGAAGTATGTTGCTTTTATCATGAATAAAAAACAAATTAAAAATATACGATGATAAGAAGTTTATAAAGTCCGCTCCTTAACAAATTTCACAGATGAGCACATGTACATTAGATTACATGCAAAAGCAACTGTTTCAATAAACTTACCGCCACCACTGCAGGTATGTAGATTAATATGTTTTCATCCTTGAAAGGGACCAGTTGAGCTGAAGAAACACAAGAAACAAAGTAAGATTCACATGACAAATGAAAAGGACAGGACACGGGAAAACCAAGCAAAAACAATGCAATGTCCTCCCATTTAGAGAAGCCTGTTTAGACTTTAGAAAAAATTTAGTGCTTCAAGTTAACAAGAAACTCACGCTCTGTACACCCGAAAAGGTAAACTGTCTTCCCATGTAGAACACCTCCTTCTTCAAATGCATTCTGACCAGTAAGAGTTGTAATTTCAGTTTACATACATACTAAGAATTATCTGCGCCACTACTCTACCAAAAAAATAACAAAAAAGAAAGGCATGGGTTGTTTGATGACATCCACCTCTAGATTAGAGAAATTCCAGTTAAATCCGTAAACCTTGTCCAATTGATCCCACTGTAAACCAAAAAAGAAAAGAACCATAAGCAACATAATTAATTCAGCCAACAAAGCAAAGAACAGAATAAAAAATCAAAACCTAACCTCTGTACCGACGGGGAATATTTGCTTCCATAAATCTTCCTGCATAAGAAAACAATTTCACAATGCTTACTTTTGAGTTCCAACTTCAAAACAACACCGCACTCTCACAAATTCAACAAAAAAAAATTGCAAAATAGCCTTGCTATAAAAAACACTACACAGTTTAAGAATTTTAACCTAACTGGGCCAGAATTCGAAAAAAAAATGAACTAACAAACTGCATCTATTGACTTAAACTTAACACTAAACTTTTCCGGTCTTTTAATTAATTAATTAACAATGTAAATAACCTAAGAAAAAATCCGATTTTATTATTTTTTTTAAACCTGTTAAGAAACAGAAATTCAACAAGTTATCCATGAATTCTTCAACAAAAAAATAATTAATTAATTAATTGAAACAAAATAATGCGAGCGAGTGAAAGATTAGAGCACCAAGTTGCGCTGGTCCTCGAAGTATTCAGGTTCGGGTTCGGGTTTGGATGCCTTGACCCGCTTAGCTCTAGTAGGTGGCTTGGTCGATTCGGTGGTTTTGTGGTTGGCAGGAGCAGGAGCAGGAGCAGCTTCTTCTTCTTTCTGGCTTCTCTTTCTCTTGGCTCCTTTCCTCATTACTGATGGATTGATTTTCTAGAGAGAGAAAAATGAAGTTTTTTAATTTAACGGATCGAAATCGATGGATCCGGATTCAAATTTTAGAGAGAGAAAGAAACAGAGGGTATCTTGGTATGGTTTTTTCAAAAGCGTGGAATTGACGCGGGGAGACAGATAGGGTTTTCTTTCAATTTTTGAGTTTTAACAAATCACTATTTTAAAGGATGGCGTACGGACAACGCCGGGCAAATGTGGTGAAAAAAATGGGAAAACAGGTGGCTAAGTTTGAGTAGCATATCACCGGCTATATTACCCGCCCAGCTGCAAGGCACTTATGAAATATATTTTTATTTAATTATATTATAATAATAATAGATATTCCTAGACAAGATAATGAGTAGAATTGTTGAGAAATTTTATTTTTTTGTCTTGTCTTTTTTTTTATTCATTTGTTAGCATCATTGTTTATTGAATAAAAAGTAAATTAATCAGAAAAAACAATATTCACAAAAAATATTCTAATAATCTAAATTAAAAAGAAATAAATGTATATTTTTTATTAGAAATTTCATTTCTTTATTTAGCTTCTTTTTTAACAAAAACATGCTTTTTAAATGAGAATCATTGTTTTTAAAATAAAAACTTGTTAGGATAGTGAAAGCAAGTTTTAATTAAACTTATTAGTGTATAACATGTCTCAAGTTCGAGTCAAGGTGTGCATCTCTTGTAAGAGTCTAAGCTAACCGGAGTTTTACTCACTTACCTTGGCTCACAAAGTACATTTTTCGGGAGATGGGGTTTCCTCGAATCCAAAAAAAAAAAGTTTTAATTAAAAATAAAAAAATAACTATGAATTCATCATTTTTACATGTTTATATAAAAAAATTAAGCAAATTAAATATAAGAAAAACATATTAAAAACTTAAAATAAAAAAAAATGAATAGGTATTTTATTATAATTCAATATTAATGAGCAGTATTCTTTAAAAAATGCATTTTAGGGTAATACATAATTATTCATAAAGTAATTACTATTATTATCATAAAAAATATATTTTTTTAAAAATAATGGCATAATTGGATAACTACTAAAATATTATTTTAATAAATTCATTTAATGGGAATTTTATTTCAAAATTTAAAAAGAAAAAGGAAAATATCCTTTTCTCTTTTTTATTTTTTCAATGACTATCTTCTCTATTAACATCTAAAAATTAAAACATGAGAAAATAAAATTTTAATACTAAAACATAAATATTGAAACTATAAAACCAAAAGTGAAAAAATAAAAAAAATATATAAAATATAGAGCTTAGATTGAACTTTTACAGAAAAAATTAAGAAATAAACTAAACTTTTAAAGATTACATTGTAAGAAAACAATACAATCCACAATAGTCCACGTGCTATAATGAAATACCTATCTCTTTTAATTTATGGTACAATGCATAATAATAATAATAAAAGAAGTTATCACATGAAACACGGTGATGCAGCATAAAGAAAAAAATAAAATAACTAAAATCATTACATGGTAATTAAATAAAACTAGAAGTCTTAAAATTGACATTAGTTCTAAAGATTCAGAAACTGAATTGGTTATGCTCGAAGAAAAATAAATATTACCTTTACCGTATTCTTTTATATGAAAGGTTACTATGACTTGTGTTTTTCTAAATTATTATATGTTGTAACATTCAAAGTTTATTCGCAAGTTATTTTAAATGTTGACATAGATCTCTAAAAACAAAAGATTCATTAAAAAATGATGTCGGATTCTAAAAATAAAAGACTCATCAAAATATGATTTTTAATGAATCCTAAAAATAAAAGACACACTGAAATATGATTTTTAATGAAAAATTTGACATTAATCCCTAATATTAGGAGATTTCACCCATTTGAAAATTTCAAAGAAAAATTTGATATTAATCCTTAAAAATAGAAGTTTTCATTGATTTGAGGTAATTTTGGCATCAATATATTTAAAGAACGAGACTTGTCAATTATTTTAAAAATATTCACTTTAAATCCTAAAAAAAGTTTCATTGAAATTGTTAAAAATAAGTACCGGGTCTATATTTGATTTAAGGATTTTGAAATCAATCACTTTAAAAAATGTGACTCGCCAATTATTTTATAAATATTGACATTAAATTCTATAAAAAAAAAATTTGTTGAAATTATTAAAAACAAGCATTGAGCTCATATTCGATTTGAGAAATTTAACATTGTTCCTTTTCAAGAAGGAGCTTTGTCAATTATTTTTAAAAAAATATTAACATTAAATCTGACTTCATCAAAATTATTAAACATAAACAAAAAAAATAACTAATTATATAAATGATTTCAGCCGTGTAATAAATAATAGCATAACACAGTTAAGACAAGAGTTAAATAAACAATATAAAAGCTCAAGCATCTTAAATTACATAGTTTAAATAAATATTTATATATAATTTAACTTAAAAATCTCTTACAATACAATTATATTCATAGAATTTCATTAACTAACAATTAAGAAGCTTTAAATAAATAATTTATTGGCGTGTCATGTAAACTAAAACCAATATTATTGTCTCCATTCCTTGTTTTTTCTAAAATATTTATCGAGATCATTATTATTTAGAGGATTATTAATGTTATTACTAGTATAAATATCAATATTGTCAACAAGTAATTACTAATAGTTTTGAGTAATAAATCCTTGAATGAATAATTAATTGATGTAATTATAAGCCCTAAACACCATTGTTCATGTCGACTAAAAGAAAAAAGCTACCATGAGTATGTTTTCATAACATTCATCAGTAAAGAACCCATCACAAAACCAACTTTACAAGATGAGCAAAACAAACTTGTGCGTGTAAGCAGTAAAACAGAGTAAACAAATGTTGATAGTTTCATATTCTCGATGCCTTTATTGATGACGAGATAATACATAGAACAATTTAATTGCCTAAATAGAAATTTCACTCATCACCTTATATGGCAACATGAAAACCCAGTAGATGTAGTAAAATAATTAATAAAATTAAGAAACCACATAAACAAAATCAAAAAAATTACATATTAAATTATCAACAACAACCCTTACACTTGTCTTTTACTAGGCTTTTTGATCTGGCCTTATTTGTTTTTACATTTTAAAAATATTTTTGAAAAGAATTAAAATTTTTTATTTTTTTCTTTATTTCAAATTAATATTTTTTTAATGTATTTAGATCATTTTGATACCCCGATGTAAAAAAAATATATTTTAAAAAAATATTATTTTGATATATTTCCGAGTAAAAAAATACTTTAAAAAGCAATCACAACTATACTTTCAAATACGTTCAAACATAACAAAAAAAAAAAAACAAAGAGAGTCGAGAGGTTTGAGAGGGAGAAGAGTAAGCTAAGGTGTTTCTGGTTTGATAAAAAAAAAAAAAAAAGTTCACTAATGTAATATTTATTCTCCATCAGAACTTGTAAAATCATAAGTTTGCATAATTTTACTCAAGTGAAGTTTGATTTTATTAATTTTTAATTTATTGATCTGAATTTGCTTACTAAATCTAAATTAACTTTTAAACTTATATGATTTTATTAGTCAGCTCTAATTTTAACACTTTTATTTCAATAAATTCTATTGCATAATAAGATAAGATTGTTAAGTCCAGAAGGCTATCTTGCTTTCTATAATTTGTTCATTGATCCCCACGTTGCAGAGATTTATTCAAGTGTATGAGAACGTCTAATTTTTTATGGTGTCCCGTCGAATACTTTTTTTGAATTTGATTGTATATAAAGATCATTCTTTTACACACAAAAGAATAAGTTTATAATTGATTTTTTTATGCACCTTTCCATAATTAACATTAAGGTAAGGAGACATGCACAAGATGTACTTTAGTATTAAAATTAGATTTTGTGCATGCACACACAATATCACGGAAAAATTCTAAAACCTAATTTTTATATAATTATACTATAATTAAAATAAATATTCATAAGAACTTGAAATATTTTAATTCTAGAGGAGAAAATATATTTCTTAAGTTGAAGTCATCCTTCTTTATTTATGTGTTTATTTTTATTTTAATAAAAGCAAATTTATTATTGACAGCATAGTTTTTAATAAAAATCTAACGTAATTCAAATAAATATTCACCAAAATATCAACAATTCAAATTAAGAAGTGAAAAAATTCTTTTATAAAGACAAAATTCTCATTTTTTATTAATTTATTTTTTGGATTAAAACATATCTTTTTTTAAGAGTAGCATGTTTTTTAAACAAAAACTCATCATAGTCTAAAAAAAATGTCAAACATAAGTAAAAAAATCATGGCTTCATATTTTTTTGTGTCTATATAAAAAAATAATAAAATAAAATAAAATAATAAATATTTTATTCTAATTGAATATTCATGTACAATTTCTTTAAATAATTTATTACATATTAGGTGATAAGTACTTAAAATTATATTTTATTACATTATCATATTACACTTAAAATATCATTAAATTCTCTAATTGAAGCACGTTTTATAATAATAGGTCTGATAATATAATATATCTTTAATTTGTAATAAATACTAATTTTAAATACAGGTTTATAAAATATGTATATCTCACAATTCAAAAGATTGATCAATGTGTTTAAATATTAAAATTAGGGTTTATATAAAGAAACAAATAAAAGATTGTGCTTAAAGAATAAATCCTAGTTGAGCTAGTTCTATTCAAACTAGAACACTATTTGATTTTTATATTAAAACTAGAGCTATCAACCTCATATTTAATTGTGATTTAGCTTGATGGAAAGCTAAGATGTAAGGCTGGGACATTCATAAGAACCCAAGACTCGATATGGTGTTTTTAAGTTAAAGTTTTAGTAATAAAAAAGAAGTTTGAATCCATTTTGCAATCAAAATATTGTTTGGTGTTCAATCCATAACTAGAGTTCTAAAAATTAAAATAATCCTCTATTTTTTTTTAAACTGAGACAGTTATTTACAACTTATATAAAGATCATCTATTCAAACTATGATGTTATCAATGACGTTTTATTTATCTATCAAATTAATAATTAGCTACTAAATCTAATTAATTATCACATCAATAGTTCTAATAAGCTCTAATCTCATTTAAACAATATGACATAATTGATGTTTTAAATAATATTGTAATTATTAATTTAAATAAAAAATTATTTTAAATTAAAAAAAGAAGAAGTTTTTTTAAAGCCACACCTAGCTTCTAAAAAGGAAAGCCTATCTTGTAATACATATCTATAAATAATAAATTATATTATAAGTATTACAAATTATAATTATAATTATATATATATATATATATATATATATATAAAAACTAAATCTCATCGGTGTAAAATGCACCTTGAACGCACAAAAAGAGTAAAATGTCTAGAAACTCAAAGAAATCACTTATCGATTGCTGAAAGAATATAAAAAATGGTTTAGCATCTGCACACACTAAGTTCCTTAAACAACAATAGAATGATTCCAGTCTCATTTTGGTGTATTGGAAAAAAAAAATTAAAAACTGAAGAGAACATATGGAAAAAACAAAATGCAAAAGAAGGCAACTTCGGATATTAATCATGCAGAAAAAGAAACAAACCTTCAGGACAACAATTAGCAATATAAAACATATTAAAACTCAATTCTCAATCAATAAAATATTAAAAAATAAAATTAAAAAAATCAATTAAAAAAGACAAAAAACCTGAATCAATCCGAATTAACTTGCCAAATCTGGATCGTGAAACTGTGATAACCTGATAAAAAAATAAATTATAAAGTTCAATTCTCATTTAATCAAATATCTAAAGGTGAAATTGAAAAAACTATTATTATAAAAAAATAAAAAAAACTTTGAATCAAATTGGGTTAAGCTGCCAAACCTGGATCATAAGATTAAGATAACCTCATAAAAAAAATTAAAATAAATTATGAAGCTCAATTCTCGATCAATCAAACATTTAAGGGTGGAATTGAAGAAAAAAACAGCAATTAAAAAAATGATAAAAAAAAACACAAGTTAACTCGGTTTAACTCACTAAACCATTAACTTGGATTATAAGACTGAGATAGTTTCATATTAAGTCAAGTCATATCATATTTTTTTAAGTAAGTTTTTTGTTGGTAGATTTTATGGTTACATTTACAAGGATATAAGATTTATCATCCAAATATAGATATTTACTTGATAGGTGCCTTGCACCATGCCACGAGTCAAGTTGAATGTTTCCTAGCATAAGAAAAGGATGCCACGCAATGATAGTGTTTTATAAAAGTAAGAATATTTTCAAACTTGGGTTATCGAATCAAACTAGTTTATTATGCTTAATTAATTTAATAATATGATTATAAAAAAGTCAACAACAATAAAAAAAAATTACAATGACTAATTGAAAAAAAATGAATGCTTGGCAATATTATAAAAAGACACCCTTTAAATATTATTAAAATATCTCAAAGATCTTATTTGATGACAAAACAAAATTGAATAAGAGCAAGATAAAGCTCATTTAATAGGAAATCAAAAGCTAAAGGATGAATTGGAAAAACTAATTTAAAAAGAATAAAAAAACTTACTCAAGTTAGCATATTAATTTTGTGCCCCGATTGCAATGTCAAGATAACCTCGTATAAAAGAAATTGAATAAAAAACATAGGTTAATTTTGAAGCAATCTAAATAATGAAAGATGAAAATAAAATGAAAAAAATTGACTAAAAAAAACTCTGAGTTAACTCGACTAACTTGTGGAATGAGTTATAAGATTAAGATAACTCTATATAAATAAAAGCAAAAACGATCAAGAAGTTGAAGGCTTAATAACCTAATATTGAAGGATGAAATTAAAAAAAAATTAATTGTAGAAAAAGAACCTAAAAAAGATTAAAGTAAAATAGAGCTAAATTTCCAAATTCATAACCCGGGTCATGAGAGAAGGTACTATAGAAGGCAGGCCTAAAAAAATCACGAAGAAAAAATTCCAATCATCCATTTTTTTATATAAAAAAATAACAATAAAAAAATAAGGACTAAATCTAATATAAAAGTCAAATGAAATAAAACAACAAGGGACGAAATTAAAAAATAAAATAAATCGAGAAAAAAAATAGCAATCAAAATAACGTAAATCAAATATAGTATAAAAAATAAATGAAATAAAATAATGAGACACAAGATTGAAAAATAAAATAAAAAAAGAAAACAAATTAAAAGCAAAAAAAAATAAATTGCAATCAAATTATCAAAAAGGGCGCAAGCATTTCTCACCTAGTAGTGTGTGCATCAACCACTTTTTCTTTGAATATAATATTGTATATTCATTGAAAGATCAAAATTGCTCTCTTTTAAACTTGATTATTACAAAAAAAAACCAGGTAAAAAAGATGAAAGCTCCTTTGCACACCATCTTAATGATTTTTTATTATAAGGGTTATTTTGTCATTTTACTGTGTTTGGAAAAAATAAAAAGATATAAAATCTCTCACGTGTCAATTTAATATTTTTTTGTTTTAAGAACACTTAAATAATTTTAAAATGCTAGAAAAATTATGAGAAGACAATATGCACTAATCAATTTGGCAGTGAGCCAATGTAGAAAAGATTATCCTAACCCCATCGCCAAGGGAAAAACATAAAAAAAATCTTTCAACCCATATTGTTTTGTATGTTGGTATAAAATGGATTCTTGAACTCTTTTAGTTATGTGAATTTGTCATGTTTGTTGTTTTCCATAAAATTTGTATTTGTTTTGATTATATTCATTCATTGAAAAGGGAATATTCTGTGTTTATTAATAAAAGAGTGTTTGTTTTGGTGATTAGACCTGATTTTCAAATTTTTAAATGTTTTTTTTTTGTTTGAGAAGTTATTAAATTAATATTTTTTAATTGTTTTAATATGTTAATTTTAAAAATAAAAAAAATTAAATCCAATGTGGAACTTTATTTTTAAACTAAATTCACTCACCTCTCTTTCCCTTTTGTAGCTCCATGAACCCCAACAAACAAAACAACTTTATTTATTTATTTACAAGTCAATTTTGGACCCGTTTGTTTGCAAGAAAATATTTTATTTTAGAAAGTGTTTTTTTTAGAAAGTGAATTATGGAAAAGTAAATTATTTTCCGATATTTGGTAATGTCATGAAAAATAAGTTGGAAAACATTTTTTAGTATTTTGTTATGTTATGGAAAACGAGCTGGAAAATAGCTTATTAATGTTTCATTTTTTTTTTCAAGTTAATTAAAAAAATGATAAGAAAAAAGTAAATAACAATCATAAAAATAAAGATCAAAGGTAATATAAAAATCAAATTAAATCAAATTTTAAGGGATGAAATTGAAAAAAGAAGAAGATTCAAACAAAATATATAGCAATTAAAAGTTTGATAATCAAATTTGACATAATCAATAAATAATATGATATTTTTAATTTTTCATAACTTTTAGAAAATATTTTTTGTTGACCGGAAAACATTTTTCATTGACTAATTTTTTTAATGACAAATAAACACATGAAAATTTAAAAATTAATTTTTCAAAAAATAAATATATCCTAGATCGTAATACAAGATCGTTTAATGAGTCGCTAGTTAAAATGTAAATTAAACAAGAATTCTCTCTAACAGAAAAGTACATTAAAAATTATTTTCATGTAAATTGACACAAACACTTGAAAATCACACTTTCGTTTTCAATGTCAAACCACGCATGGCCTTTGAGGCTTTGAAGTTCAACTATTCACTAAATAACTTAAAGTCAACGGTTCATTACATCACACCTTGGTTGAAAATAAGCAATTATTGTAATAAATTAGTTCGACAAATCCAAGTGATGACACAACCAGATGCATAAATAGAGATACTCGCTTCTAACAACACAATCCTAACACATCCATACCCTATGCTTTTTTCATGATATATATAATTTTATTTTATATTATGATAATGGTTGTTTTATAAAATATTTTTTTTATTTATAAGGATATTAAAATAATATTTTTTTAAAATTTATTTTTATATTAATATATCAAATCAATTTAAAAATATAAAAATTAATTTAAAAATATAAAAATTAATTTAAAATATAAAAAAATTAATTTTTTTTTGAAACTTAAAAAAACAGACATAACATTTATAAAATAGAGGATAGCATGTAAACATGGTAAGATTGGTATCATTGTAGATAATCTTGCCATGTTTTTTTTTTTTTATATATATAATTTAAAACTTAAATCTTATCACAGGTGATATTTTTTTATATATATATATATATATATATATATGTAATTACAGTCAATTCAAGCACTAATAAAAATTTTAAAATCTAGATAAAAAAATATTTTTATTGATTATACCCTGTTATTTTTGTATTTTAAAAATATATTTTTTAAAAATTATTATTTTTTGTTTTGAATTAGTTTTTTTAGATTATTTTGATATATTTATGTAAAAATTAATTTTTTTAAATAAAAAATATTATTTTAATATTTTTTCAAATAAAAAATATTTTTAAATATAACCATAATTACACTATCAAATATAAAAATAAATAAGTAAATAAAAAGATCACATACTAGAAATTCCCAATCATTGACCTCGATATAGGAACCCACTGTACAATATGGAAAAAGTCTTCCATAAACTAACGACGGTGCAATTCAATTTGGCGGCTGAGTAGAAATATTAGGCTACTGTAATGTCAATTATTTTTTAAAGTTTTTTTATTTAAAAATATATTAAAATAATATATATTTTAATTTTTAAAATTTATATTTAATATTAATATATTAAAATGATTTAAAAATATAAAAAAATAAATTTGAAATAAAAAAACAAAAGGTAAACAATAGCATCATCCACCACGTCACTGCCCACGGAGCACTGAAATGCACTGGTCACAAAATTCACCTGTGCTCATGTTCGAGTAAACTATTATATAGTTCCTTGGTTTTGAACATTATTGTAATTTAGTCCTTTATTTCTTGAACACTTATAACCTAGTTCCTTCACTCGTATTATATGTTTTATCTAATTAAGTGCATATATGTAGTGAAAAAATTTATTTAAAAGTATTTTTTATTTGAAAATTTATTAAAATAATATATTTTTTATTTTTTAAAATTTATTTTTGATACCAACACATTAAAATAATTAAAATACATAAAAAAATTAATTTTAAACTAAAACAAATTCAAATAATTTCAAAAGTACAATTGTATCTCAATGCCAAACACCACCCAAAACATTTTGGTTTTTTATTAAAATAAATATTATACATAAACCATCACACAATCACTCATCGTTTTCCATGTTTATTATGTAAAATATTAGTAAATTTTTTTTATATGTTTTAATTTTATTCTTTAAATCCCCATTATATTGTTTTTTCTCTAAAAATCTAAATAGTCAAAGGATATATTTAGGAAATAGGAAAAATATATTTAAATAAAAAATGATTTACAAGAAGAAAAATATTAATGACATAGTATATTTAGGATATACGAAAAATATATTTTATACGCTTTTTCTTGCTTTCCTCAAACTTTGGAAAAAAGAAGAAGTAATAAATACGACTCTACTAGAAAAAGAAAGAAGGAATTAAAAATCGCCTCCATGCTTCTATGCTGTCTCTCTAGTCCCTACTAACAGAACTCCTTTTTCTACTCTGTTAAGACTTACGACTGCTCCAAGCAGTAACAATAAAATAAAACACTCTCTGTCCCCCCAACAAACCTTTAAATCAGAACTCTACTCTTTTGCTTCTCTCTCTACAAAAAAATTAAGAAATGGCGTTTAGTTAACCCTAACATCAGCCATAATTTCATAACCATCACCATCGTCAATCACGTACTCTCTCCCTTGTAAGTTCCTTCAATTTCTTGATTTTTACAGCTACGTGTGGATTTATGTTGTTGCAGGTGGAACTTGTTATGGTTAAGGAAAAATTTTCAGGTTTTGTTTGGTTCCTGAGAAACTTGAGGCAAAGAATGTGAAATTTGTATTGTTTTTGTGTTGATTTGTAAGGGGTTAGTGAATTTAAGTTACTTGATTGAATTTTGAGTGATTTGTTTTAAAAATGGAGGGAAAAATTGGATGTTTTAATTTCTTGTTATTGTTTGCTGCATTTTCTGTTGTATTCAATGGTTTAGTGTATGTTGTTATTGAATTGGAAAGTTTTTGGAGTTACAGGGATGGGAGATGGCTAGGGTTTTGTTGTGAATGGATCAGTGTTACAAGAAGGGAAATGAAAGTTTGACTTTGGAGCGGTTATTTTGAATTTGAAAAGTGTTTAGTGGGTATTGCTAAATAGCGTCTTTTCTTTTAATCACAAATGGAAGAAGAGGGAAAACGGGTTGGAGGGCTTTCTTCTGGCTTGGCTGTTTTATTAAATGGCGAAGATAGAAAGGAGGATTTGTCGAAAACCCGACTTGTTTCATCTTGTGATGATTTTGGTAATCAGCCCGTGGAGCGAGCTCTTGAATATATCTTTGGTCTCTCAAACAAATCACTTGGTCCATTGACTGGTCCAGTTGACACTAAATTAGTTCGCTCTATTTTAAAAAATGAGTTTTCTAAGTTTTGTACCAAATCTGGTGATTTGGTTGATAATAGAGACGGGATTCATATCAGTAAAGATGGTTGTGAATCTCAGGTGGTCGGGCTTGAAGAAGTGAGCATCTGTGGTGATATTAGAATCATTAAACACCCTTTGCATATAGAAAGCTTAGCAATGTTCAGTAGTGCTAGGTCCAATGCTTGTGTTTGGAAAGGGAAATGGATGTATGAAGTTCTATTGGAAACTTGTGGTGTACAGCAGCTTGGATGGGCAACTCGTTCTTGTCCTTTTACTGATCACAAGGGTGTAGGTGATGCAGATGATTCATATGCATTTGATGGGAAAAGGGTTAGTAAGTGGAACAAGGATGCTGAGTCATATGGTCAGCCATGGGTTGTTGGTGATGTCATTGGATGTTGCCTTAACCTGGATCATGATGAGATATTGTTCTATAGAAATGGTGTATCCCTTGGAGTGGCCTTTCGTGGTATCCGCAAGATGGGACCTGGATCTGGGTATTACCCAGCAATCTCTCTTTCTCAAGGTGAACGCTGTGAATTAAATTTTGGGGCTCGTCCCTTCAAGTACCCCATTCAGGGGTTCCTTCCCCTTAAAGCACCTCCTTCCGCAAATCTTTTGGCTATGCAGTTGCTTCAATGCTTATCAAGGCTGTCAGATGTGCAAGGTGCGGAGCGGGCTGAAAGTTCTTTAGTTGGTAAAATGAGAAGATTGAAGAGGTTTGTGTCACTTGACAAAGTATTTTATCCTGTCTGTCATGGGATATGTGAGGAATTCTTCTCTGCACTTGAGGGAGATTCTGGAAGTACTGAGTTTGTGGCATGGGGTCCACTTCTTTCATTCATGATGGAGGTTTTCAGAGTGCAAGCACCACATGACTGTTCAGGTCTGGATAAGTTTATTGATGTATTTCTAGAGTTTCAAGAATCACGTCTGTTGTTTGAGCATATCATCAATGCCCTTTCAAGTGGCTGCAAAACAGCATCTTTGGTTTTAACAGAATGCCCGTACTCAGGATCTTATTCTTATCTTGCAATGGTATGCCATATCTTACAACGGAAAGAATTGATGGTTCTCTGGTGGAAGTCAGCTGATTTTGAATTATTGTTTGAAGGTTTTCTATCGCAAAAGAGTCCAAACAAGCAGGACCTTCAATGCATGATGCCCTCTGTTTGGTGGCCTGGTTCAGGTGATGATATCTCCAATGATGGAAGAAGCATGATGCTGACAACTACAGCTTTATCAGAAGCTATCAATAAGGTATATACTGTTGTGGATCCCTGATATTTCACATTAAATTTGTAGATTATGAATCCTCTACTGTTGTTCCATATATATTAGCATGATGAGGGAAAAAAATGAAAAGCCTTCAAAATATTTTTTCCATGTGAAATTAATTGTAATCAGAATGTGGTATACCTAGTGAAATACTGTCAAATACAAGTGGCCAAGCAGACTTTCCACTGATGGAAATAACTTTTCTATGAGCCTTTTGACTACAGCTGTTGTTGTTACCTTTCTATTAGATAATATCTCTCCCCATTTGCATATAATTTAACCTCATCAATTTCACAAATAAAAGCATTCTGTTAAGGTTTGATTGTTCATGGATCATCAAGAAAAAAATTATTCAAATAAAAGCTCCAAAAGAAAAGGAGGAGAGAATTCTTTCAGTTGAATTGAATACCCTGAGTTTGATCTCACATTTTCCTTTTCTATTCAATTCATGCCCACTGAATAAAAGATGATTGCCTGAATCAATTGCTACTGTTTACTTGATTATTGACATATCTTATATTTATGGAGCCTGCACTTGTACTTATATGATGAGGTCAAGGGTGAGTGTAGATTGGCTGTTCACGAGTGACAACCTGAAAATACACATTTTTTTTTTTTGTCGTTGAAACCTTTAATTTGTGTCCCTGCTAAATTAGTTGATATCAATTTTCCAGTCATTCCATCCGTTGTGCCGAAAATCCTTTTCTGGACTTGAGTAATGAATTTCCTATTTCAGCTCTATGCCAAGGGACGTAGATGAGGAGCAAAGTGCTTAAAACGTGCTGTGACCTCTGATAAATACTAATCCCCAAAATAAACAATCACATATGGAATTCGTTGCTAAACTCGCTTTACCTGTTTTGAACTTTTTCCTTATTTTTGTTTTGCAGTAATTTATCTTGGCAAACAATTATTGACTTTATTCTCTCTCTGGTTTGCAAGACAATGAGTTTGTTTAGCTAACTTCATGCAATTTAATATTAACTCACACCCTACAAATGCTGATGTCTTTGTAGATTGAGGAGAAGCATAGGGACCTCTGTCTCTTGGTCATGCAATTTGTACCGCCTACAACACCTACTCAATTACCTGGCTCAGTGTTGAGGACATTTTTACAAAATATTCTATTGAAGAATAGAGGAGCAGATTGCAATGTGCCACCTCTTGGAGTTTCAAGCAATTCCGTTCTTATTTCTTTGTACTCAGTTATACTTCATTTTTTATCCGAAGGATTTGCTATGAGGGACATTTGTGGCTGGTTAAAGAGGTGTGAACGCAATGGTCTTGATGTTGGATTTCTTCACAGAGGTGGTGAACAAAGTTTCCCTGTAGATATATTTCTCAAAAATGATCCTCATCGAACTGACATTTCTAGACTTGGGGGATCATTTAGTCATATCTCAAAATCTCATCCTGTACATGATCAAGAAGCAGAAGTAATCCGGTGGGAGGAAGGTTGTATGGATGATGAAGAAACAAGAGTAACACATAAAACCACACAGAAACCATGTTGTTGTTCAAGTTATGAGATTGAATTGTCAAAAATCTCCAAGCATCAAATTAGATACAACACTAAAGATTCTCGTGTCCATTGTAGTGGTATTCCAGACAGGTCTGCTTATGTGGCTGCAGAATGCAGTGAAGGAAGTTTGAATGATGAGATAGCCGACAAACCTAGTACAAGTGATCAATCTGAATCTGATTTTGGTTATTGTCCAGTGCGAGATATTAGGATTGTGCACAGGGAGAGTGATATGTCTTCAGCAACACTGAGAGAAGAAGAACTTCTAGATACATTGCTATTGCTGTATCACATAGGTGTTGCACCAAAGTTTAAGCAGGTAAGAGAATTTTCATGATAAAATATGCTCTTATTATTACTTTCACATTACTGCAAGTTTTTGTAGTTGGTATCTGGTTGATCTTGTTGGTGAAGGGACTTTGTGCTGCCTGAAATGAATTTATTATTTTTTCCTATGGAAATTTAAAATGAGTTTTGTAGCAAACATGGACAGACATTAGGAAGAGTGAAGTGAACAAAATTTTAGCCCTATCCTGAATGAACATGATTATTGAGTTCAGGTATTCACTACTTTCAGCTAGATTAACTATAATAAATGAATGAATTTCCTGAAGCCTGAAAAATTGATAGCATCTGAGTGGAGTTGGAGAAACTGTTTTAAGTTTTTTAAGGATCCATCATCGAATCTGAAAAATAAAACCAAAGTCAAATGATCATACCAAACCTCTGAATTCCAACAGTTCTTGGTTTCTCTAAAAACACAATATCTTGAGCTCAGGTATAGAAATGATGAAGTCAGGGTTAAATCACCATGACATGCTTTAACGTGCCTTGTCTGTTAAAATAAGACATGGTCGGTGATAAAAAATTATGTAATAGGGGATAATTTATGAGTAGTTTCATCAGTTGGAAACTGAATTTTCCTATGCCAAGTGCCTATTAATCTCAATGTGCTTGTGTATATTTTCTCTTAAGGTCCAAGGCTGTAACCGTAACCACAAGGTTTTATGCTTGAGTTACAGATTGTCAGTTTGATCATAAAATATGGTATCTTATCATTGTTTACACCAATGCAAGCTAAGATGCCTGTAGAAGATATATACATTGTCATATAATACGAAACAGCTGTCCTTCTAATCGTTTTTTTGTGATACCTGAAGGAGAATTTGATAAAAAGTGAGAAAGATATATGCTGTTTTTAAAACAATTGCTGCATCATGTTATTTTATTTCAATCTTTTCACTTCAGCTCCAGTGTTTAAAATATGCATCACATGTCTTTATGTTCTACAAATTGGGGTTTGTAATTTCTGAAGCATTGTAGCGATGTCAATTGTCAAGACAGTGGCCTTCTCATTGACTGAACAGTTGAAGACTGTGTCCTGCTTGCTGACTGTTGTCCAAAGGGAACACCATTTCCTGGAAAACTTGTTCACGCTTTATGTTTTTTCTGGGATTACAATCATATTGTTTTTCTGTGCTTTTGGGACGTTCTGTTTAGTGGATGAACATCATTTTGTGCTTACTGATGACAAGCTTTCTTGCTGCATTTTGTTTTGCAAAGGTCGTAATATGTCTATCTTGATTGTAGGCATCATACTACATGTCTCATCAGGCACAGTCAATATCACTCCTGGAAGAAACTGACAAACAAATAAGAGAACGTTCTTGTTGTGAGAAATTAAGACGCCTGAAAGAAGCTCGTAATGAATACCGTGAAGAAGTAATTGATTGTGTAAGACGTTGTGCATGGTATGATGTCCCTGAACTATATTTGTCTTGTTTTGTTTTGGAACCATAATTATCTTGATCTCAACCATATGAAACATTGAATGAATGTGTGAAGCCTGATGCACCCTTTTGCCTTCCTTTTCTATGGTTAGAATGAGAAATGGATATCCCAGATGGAGCGGTTGGATAGGCAGTCTTAACAAGCAAGATGCATAACTGTAACATTGGTTTACGAAATTAGGTTACTTGTTACTGGAAACCTATGCACTTTGCAACGATAAGAACTGTTTAAATTTGTTTTATGATATTTCTCTGTTTCTGCATTTCTTTAAATATGTTATAGTTCTTCCTTGCTGTGTCCTTAATTGTCTAGTGGCCTGAACTTTAAGCACCTGCAATTATTGATTTTTGCTCAGTTGCCCAAGCTTGGCTTCCAAATTCAATGCCTGTGGAAATATATCTGGCACAAAATGTCACAGAATGTCTTTTTCTTGTATGATAAGAATAAATTGCTTTGATTTTCTGGTAGAAACAGGGAGAGGGAGAAGCCTGTTTTCCCAAATCTTTATAATAAATTATCTTGTAGTTCTAACTGCTTGATATGTTTCTTCTATCATAGTACATCTATTTATTGTAGTCAGATGTGACTTTCTATTTTGGTCAGGTTTGTTATGGGTCAACATTCTAGCATTTTGATGTATCAAATTGTAGGCAAAAACTTCAAAAGCTTTTAGGTTCTGTGTCTGCCCTTTCCACTGGTCTTATTGGAAAGCATTGATATTGCTTTTGTGGGAATATGTTTTTTTTTTTGTCGCCTTGCCTTTATGTGTTCCTGCTGCCTTACTTCAGTGTGATGCTACTTAGCCTGCTCATTGCCATCCATATTGCTCTACTGTTCCCACTGCTTGGGTTCTTTAATTCACTAATGTTGAAGACAAATAGCTGCTGCTTCCTCAGATCTCCAGACCACCGTTTGCTCTTTAACTGCTTACGATGTGTTCGTTATGAGGGTAAAGGGGGTGAGAATTTATGCTTGAAGCTTTTCACCCCTTTTACCTTTGTTTGGTAGAACTTTTCGAAGAGGGGTCATTTTTAAGGTCTTAACTCTTAACCCCCAAAATGGGGTTAAATGTTAACTTCGTGAGTTGAGGGGTAAATAATTTTTCAAAGGAGACAGATTTGGGACTCTGCATTTTCCCTCATTTTTTTTAATTGTCTCTTCATTTACTCCCACTTCTTATTATGGGCCCACAATTATAGATATTTAATATTGCTATATTTACATAATCAAATCAAATGTGGTTTGTTGTGGGCCCACTAATAATGCTCATGATTTTTTCAGTACCCTTAAAACTTTACCCCTCAAGGGATGTCTTACACCCTCAACACTTTACCCTTAAATCTTAGTAACATTTTACCTCCAAATTACTTCACACCAAGCACAACCTTAGTTTTATGACTATCTTTGTATGGTGCTGGTTGCTGGTACTTGATACTAAACAACACCAGCTACATGTATTGCATGCTTTATGCTAGCCCATTGCATCTTCTGATCTTTTGTTGGCCATTTTGTTGTGGACAGGTATCGCATCTCTCTTTTCTCGCGGTGGAAGCAACGAGGAATGTATGCAACATGCATGTGGATAGTCCAACTACTTCTTGTTCTTAGCAGAGTGGATTCCCTATTTATTTATATTCCTGAGTTTTATCTTGAAACCCTGGTAAATAAATACTTCCCTTAAATCACTGGCAAGATGATGTTGGGTGTATTTATCAACCTGTGTCTCTGAAATAGTGTTTATTACAGATTGTGATCAGGTGTTTTAACCTGTATACAGAGCATAAATAAATTTGACTTTCTTATTTAGAGTTTTGTCTTGTGTCAAGATTGGCATCTCTTCGGAACACTCTACATCTCTTCGGAACCCATCGTTCTGTTGCAAATATTCTTACATCACTTCTTGAAGTTGAGCTACCACATGTAGTATGTTAATGTGCTTTTTAGGGTCATGTTTTGGAAGTTCACCAGGACTTTGTTGATTGCTTGATAAAACTGCAAGTTTAGATTCAAATATATCATGAAAGCTCTTCTTTTTTTTATCATCTTTAAAATATCAATGCTAGTGGTGGGCTATTAACATCCCATTCCAGCAAAATCTTGTGTGAAGATTTTTGGCTGGTGAAGTGTTCACCCTGAGGTGCCAGTTTCTTTTTGTTTCAAATATGATCTAAATATTTTCTATAGCTGTTAGAACACATGTAATTGGTGCATTTTTAATCTATCTGTTTTATCAGATTTCGCTGCATCATCTACCTGTAGTTTTAAATTAAGCGCTCTGCTTGTGGAGTGTGTCATTGATGTGGTTCCCAAAGTTAACTTGTATATCTAGCTGTTACATTATGCTGTTCTATTGCCGTTGCAGGTTGATTGCTTCCATGTGCTGCGCAAGAGTGACCCCCCATTTGTACCCCCCGCAATATTTATTAACCAAGGACTTGCTTCATTTGTAAGCCTCACATACTGTTCATTTTACTGTTGTCTCAGGCAGATTTTTATTGAGTTGATTTTTGTGTAATCCGCCGTTTGGTTTTTGGCTGTGGTTTAAATTTGTAATCAAATCTTGGCATCTTGCTCTCCATTTTATCTCTAGATTTATAGATCAGGAAGTATGCCATTATGATAATGTCAAGTTGTTATTATTGAAACTGACGATGTTCTCAAGATATATGAATTATTTTAGCATGTGTTATTGGTTAATTGCAGCTCAAGCACAATTGTATCCTTGATTGTGCTGTCAATGCTGAATCCATTACACACGAGAGGTGGGGCACTATGAAGTGTGAGCCCCCCTTTTGTATCAACGCAACAAAAAAGTTTCCTGCCATGTAGTGGATAAGTTTCTTGTAGCCCTTGATTGAAGAGGTAAGGGACGGGAGGAGCTATAGCTGCCACCATTGGCGGTTTGCATTTTGCATCTTAGAAACAAATACTAACATAAAGGGAATGATGGCTTAAAACTCTTTTTTTGAAAATTTGGATGGTTAGTAAGATTTAGGTAGGATTGCTACCGCATTGAGCACTGATCTTGAAATAACCAAGCTGATTCACAAAGAGTTCAATTCCATCAAATGTTTATCTCTCACAATGAAGCACAATGGAATGTCTCTACATTCTGGAATTCTCATGCCGTAAACCTACTTACAACAGTATGCTTAAACCATTATTCTTGGCATTACAACAATTATTTTTCCTCCCCTATCCTTTGGTTATTATATTTTGCTGATTGCATATGTTCAACTAGTATTATTTTATGCATGCTGAATTACCCATCTCTCAAACCTTCCTGTTGTAGTGGTCAGCATATGTCTGTAATTGTTCTTGGTCTCATCAAGAGCCCCCATATAAAGACTAGAGATCCTAATGCTCTAGGAAGCTTATTATATTATATAAGCCAAGAAAACTTACCTCCTATCTGCTTTTTGCCTATCTTTCTTTTGCTGTATTTACTAGCTACAAAAGTAAATAAGCTTCCTACATGGATAATTTTAATGCATCTTTTCTGATCTACTGCGGTTCTGTGTGCATCTTTCTGAAGTCTGATGGATTTATTGCTAGTTTGAAGTTTCAGTTGATAGTTGCAAGTGTACCCTTTTGATTATATTTCACGAGAGTTTAATGGTCACAATTGATTATTGTCAAGAACTTAAGATCTTTTTCATGTATGTGTAAGAATGGTTTGATTGTTTTCAGTTATAAAATGTAGAACTATAATAGTACTTGACTCGGTGTTTGTGATGAATAGTTCAACTTTAAGGATGGAAGAATATTTAAGTGATTACACAATGTATTGTTCCAATCTGATTTAATTTGCGCCACATGATAGAGAGAAGCACAAGGAATTATTTTTGCACATTTCTTTTACAAGTAATACAAAATCTTCCATCCAAAGTTCCAAACAACAGGCAGTTAATTGCTGACTGCTGGCTCATTTTCAGGGATCAGCGGGGTTTTTATATTTGACGTTGTGACTACTTTTGTACTGTGATTTGTACTTTACCAACTGACACTTGTAGCTGCCAGAGAATAGACTTATTTTTCCTTGAACTTCTAGAGTTGTGACATGTATCACTGCATGCAATCTGGTGATTTCCTCAATTTAAAAAAGTTGAATATATTCAATGCTTGAAGTCAATGGATTTCAGAGGATTGATCGATTTCTCCTGTTCATCAGGTAACTTTTGTTGTTTCCCACTTCAATGATCCGAGGATATTGAGTGCTGATCTCAAGGATCTTCTCCTCCAATCTATTTCAGTACTGGTACAGTATAAGGAGTATTTGACAGTGTTTGAGAGCAATGAAGCGGCCACACAAAGAATGCCAAAAGCACTATTGTCGGCATTTGACAACAGATCTTGGATCTCAGTGACTAACATTCTTTTGCGGTTGTGCAAGGGTTCTCGTCTCAGTTCTTCAAAGCATGGGGAGTCATCGTCATCATCGTCATTTGTTTTCAAGGTAAAAAATATCAATCTTTTCACATAATTTTTAAATCCTTTTTTCTTTCCCATGGAACAATTTGTGGGCATGGATTTATCTTCTTTTTTGGTTTAATCTATGTAGAACTTGTTGCGGGAAGCTTGCATCAATGATGAAGAGTTGTTCTCAGCTTTTCTGAATCGACTATTTAATACACTCAGCTGGACGATGACTGAATTCTCTGTATCCATTCGGGAAATGCAAGAAAAATACCAGGTATGATTTATTGATACCAAGTATTTGATGACTGCTGTTCTATGGCTTTCAAAAGGTCTGACCTAGAGTTTATGCTTTGCACTAGTGCAAATAGCCCCCCCTTGCCACATGCACATGTGGTTGCGTGCTTATCTATCTATATCCCGGGGTTTCACTTTTCTTGGTTCACATATATATAAAAATTGCTTTAACTTAAGTGGATCACTTGTCTGGGTCAATCATATTACTGTTATGTGGGTAATACTAGTTATGTTGGTTTAAGTAGTTAGTAATCGGTTTCAACTGTATCGAATTTTCTGCCCTCATTTATTCCCAGTTTGCTTCAAATTATTTTCTTACTAGTATTAAACATCTTTTTAGGTTTTGGAGTTTCAGCAAAGAAAATGTGGTGTCATATTTGATCTCTCATGCAACCTTGCAAAGGTTTTGGAGTTCTATACTCGTGAAATCCCTCAAGCATTCCTATCTGGAACTGAGACAAACCTTCGGAGGCTAACTGAACTGATAGTCTTTATTCTCAACCACATTACCTCAACTGTGGATGCCGAGTTTTTTGATCTGTGAGTTTCCATGCTTTCCAAGCTGGTGAATCAAAATCATGTTTCTCTACCTTTTCCCTCTTTTGTCCTTCTTCCTTTTCTAACTGTAATAAGTAGTGTTTCAAAACATGGTATAAATGCGTTGTGCCATTTGAGATGCAATATGAGTCTTGCTTTTCATTGAAGAAGCACGCAAGGGAGTTGGTGATGATGACAAGTTAACATTTAGGATTTCTTTGGTTGGTTTGCTTATGTTATGACAACCACACCCAGATATAGCGTTCAGTTTTTTCAGATTTTTGAACTATTCAACTTTACCGGAGACTTGTAGATAGTGTCTCTGGACATTTTTAAGGTGGTTTTTTGGTGATAGATTTAGCATTTCTATTAGCAATGATAAAGGCTTTACCAGTACATAAATTACATATTTAATTAAAGAAAGAACTGTGAATTGTTACAAAGTCCATATTGCGACTTCTATGCTTCCTCAATGGTTAAGAAGTTCATATATTTATGCCACTGTATTTGCAGGTCACTTAGACGACATGGTCATTCTCCAGAAAAAGTAAATCGAGGCATGATATTAGCACCTCTTGTAGGGATCATCTTGAATTTGTTGGATGCAAGGGTGGGGACGGAATGTGGACAGCAGAATGATGTTGTGGGTGTTTTTGCAAGCATGAACTGCCCTGATGCTGTGCACTGTGGATTCCAGTATCTCTTAGAGTACAACTGGGTTAGTTTTGTCTGCTTTAAGCCCCGTCTCTCTCTATATGCATGTATAAACTTCTCTATCTTGTGGATAGCAACCTCATTCTTTATTCCACTCTGCATACGAACATCATAATCAGAAGAAGATTCATGTTCATGGTTGGCAAAAGGGTATTGTACTCATGACTAGAATTTTAATTTGCATCTTTTGGTATGTGCTTCCATGGAGAAACAAAAGTGCCGCCATTCATGTAATTTTAAAGGGGCTACAAGAGGAATAAATTAAATAGGTGTATGATGGTTGTCTAGAGATGACTGATGTAGAAAAGAAGAGTGAAAAAACCTAACAAAATAGAATTCTCAACTAATAACAAAATGGGAAAAGAAGAAGAATCAACGTATGTACTGTTCATCATCTTTTCTAATCTTATCCTTTAAGCTTTGCAAATTACTCTGCTATTCCTGTGACAGACTAGGTCCGCAAGAGGAGATGCTTACAGTGGAAAACTTCAGCAGCTAGAGAGTTTCTTGAGCCTCCTTGTTAGCAGGATTGAGTTGCAACAAATTGAAAGAACGAAACATGAGGAAGAGACAGAAGCTGATGATAATACTTGCTGCATTTGTTATTCTTGTAAAGCTGATGCAAGGTTTGCCCCTTGTTCACATAGGTCCTGCCATGGCTGCATAACCAGGCATCTTTTAAATTGTCATAGATGTTTCTTTTGCAATGCAACAGTCTTGGAGGTTATCAAGATTGATGAAAGCAGAGCTTAAGTATCTTACTCATACTTTTTCGGTTTCCTAGACTCATGGAACCTAAGCTAGTCACGGACTGATTATCGGTTTCGCATGAGCTTTGGAACCAAGATTTGTCGAAGAAAAGGCAGAAAGAAGATACAAAGAAAATAGGTGGTATATATTCAAGGTTAGGTGGATGGGGGTTAGAAAGAAACAAGTCTCGTGGAGTTGATGAAGAATTTTGTAGGGGAAATTTGAGGGCATTACTCTGTAAATATGAGATGTAAATGGCAATGGAAATCTTCTCTTCTCTGTTTCCTCTGCGTTTATGTGCTCCACATTTACTTGAACTGAGCTTGGCGTAGCTGGAATGGACTTCGATGCCAAAAAACACATTTGGTAAATCCGGTCCCGTGTGAAATGAAATGCTCAATAAACTAAAAACATGGCATATTATTAAATTAAAAAAAAAAAACACTAAAAGGGCGGATGATTATATGGTAGCTTGTGAGGGAATTTGATGTGAATTTTCAGTGTTTTCTTTTTTTGTTGGTTTATGTTTTTCGGTTACTTATTTGATGTGAATGGCTTAGGATTACACGACAGCCTTTGAAGGATTGAAGGAATTCATTATGGTTTTGCGCGGTTTTTTCAATATTTTTTGTCCTTTTATTTTTGTTTTGGTTAATTTTTTTATTTTAAAATATGATTCTCTTGAATTGATAAGGTTTGTGGTAATGTTAAAAAACATTAAATTGATATTTAATTTGATAAAATTAAATTTAATTTTTTTAATTAAATATAATTAAGACTTTGAGGATCAAAATTAACATTAAAATAAATTTGTAGTTTTATTTTTGTCATCGATTTTTTATCTTTATTTTTAAGAGGTTTTTATGTTTTGATATATATATATTTTTATATTTTACTTCTTAAATTAAAAAGAAGATAAAGAGACTTAATAGAGAACAGATAAAAATAATATTATTGATTGATTATTATTCAACAACCAAAAAGATTAATTTTGGTATTAAAAGGTTATATTTTGAGAAAAAAATCCATTGATGTATTTTTTACCCCTTAAATTATTAGAAAAAGTTGATTTTTTTTAGCTTAATTTAAATTCCCCCCCTATTAATTTAGGGGTGTTTTGAGCTAAAAAATAAGTTCATTGAGATTCTAAAAATATTTTTTATATTAAAATAAGTTAAAAAATGAATTTTTAAGTTGAAAAACCATTGCTTGATTTTTTTTGATACCCTTTCAATGGTCAAAATCTGAAAATACAATAGCATGTCGTCTGTATTAAAAAAACAAAAAAAAAAAGGCGTAACAGGAGAAAGAAAAATGGAGGCCCACCTAGAGCACAAACCTTTCTTTCTTTGTTATTTATTTTTTTCTTGCAACTTTAATTTAAATCTAAATCTATTATTAAAATAGATTAAGAATTTATTTAATTTTTTTTTATTGATACATTCAAATTTTACTTTTTTTTTTACTAAGGTGATAGCTTTTTTATTATTATATTCACAAGCACTTTTTAGTATTGCTCCTTCATAGTATTTTTTAAAAAAATTTATTTCATAGTTTTTTTAGACATTTCTATTTTTATTGTCTCTTAATCAAATAAAAAAATAATTTAAAAATATAAAATTATTAGATGAGTTATATATTTTATAAATTAACTCGGATTAGTTTAAGATATTATCTTTTTAATATTTAAAAAATGATGTTTAGATGTTATTTTTAAGTCCAATTAAATTTTTGTTAATTCGACCATGTTATGGCTTGATTTGTTTAATTGACCGGGTCATATAAAAATCAACTTCAACTCGGTTTAGTTGAAAAACTAGGCTAGAAAGAGCCTAACATAACAAATTTTTAGTTTTAATTGAAATTCATTTTAAAAGTTAACAATACCTCCAAATATTTTTTCTTGCAATCAAAATTAACTTTTGATCTGACGAAGCATGGGTAAGTAAATTGTGGATTGATAATAATTTTTTTATTATTAGAAAATATATTAGCAATGACTATATAAATTTTTCTTTATGTTCAATTTTTTTTAATTAGTAACCCACTAAGGGGATAATATTGGAAAAGCCTAGAAAAAGGTGAAAAGGAAAAGAAAAGTGATCGTATTGTATGCCATGTAATTCCTCCTCATTTGTTCTTGTCAATTCACATGGCATCGAATACGTACAAATCAATGTAATGTTGAAATCAAATTATAAACAAAATATAACAATAATATGTTATATCCTTGAAATCCAATTATAATTATAGGAAGTTGCGGTTCTAATATTGTATTTGCATTATAAGAAGTTTTTAGATATATTCTTTGTATTGTGATAAATTACTATTAGTTTTTATTGGAGGCGGTGTTTCTTTTACTTTTGTAGACATGGAAACATGAACAAAAATAACTAAAACAATAAAAATATAAAGAATGTGTTTCAACCATGTTTTTAAATCTTTTAATTTTTTTGTTTAAAATATTTGTTTTTATGTTTTTAGATCATTTTGATGTGCTGATGTCAAAAATAATTTTAAACAAAAAAAATTAAAATTAAAAAACTTTATTTTGATGTATTTCTAATCAAAAAACATTTTGAACTGCCACTGCTATCACAATTCTAAACAAGACCGAGGTCAGTTCATTTAGACAATGAATCATGTGATTTTTTTTTTTTTCAAACTTTTCTTTTAATCATACCCTTCTATAGCCTAATTAAAAAGAATTAGGTATGTAATTATGATCAAAATACAAATTTCAAAGATAAATGACTAACATGTAAAACACATAGAATATATATGGCTAGCTACGCTTTAGAGATAATTTTCATTTTAGTCTAAAAGCCTCTAAATTTGGTTAAATACCAAATTGACCCTCAATTGATATGATAATAACAAAAAAATTATTGTGAAAATACAAAAATACCTCTTATTGCTAGTTTTAAAATTTTTAATTTCAATGATATTTTGATTTTTTTAGTGGGATTTTTTAAAATAAAAAAACTTATTTATCCCTAGTAAATTTGATAATGACTAATAAATTTTATAGAAAGATTTCAATACTCTTAATAGTTAATTTTTGTTTTTGGTGTGAAGGTTAAAACTATAAAACACTATTTCAATTAATAATGTTTTCACTCACATGGCAATTGCCATGTAGTATTTTTTTCTTTTGGTTTTTGTTGATCTCTTTAGGATTTTCATGATAATTTATTAATTTAAATAAAAATACATTATTTACTCTTATTATTATTTTTTTCTAATTTTTACATATTAAAAAAATTATTTCCTTAATAAGCATTTCTAACTTCACCACTATCTAACATCTTTGAAAAGAGATTTAATCTCAATTGTTATATAAATTGATTTTAAAAAACTTTTAATCATAGAATTAAAAAAAAAAAAAAAAAGGGGGAAAGCAAAGGGAGCAAATACGGGTTTATGCACAGTAAATATCTAACAACCTCTCAATAAATAAATAAATAAAAATTGAAGTACCGAACCTCCTCTCTGCTTCCGTCTGGTCTGTCCGAAGCGAGAGAGAGAGAGAGAGAGTGTGCAGGCCAGGAAGGAAGGAAGTTCATATTATCGTCTTAATTAACAACTTGTAGACTGTAACTACAGAGTAAAGTAAACCCCAAAGTAATAAAGAAAATGCTGTTGAGGGCACTCCATTTCTCTAATCCCTCAATCAACCACCACCGATACACATCGTCCCCCGCCACCGCCACCGCCACCTCCACCGCTCACTCTCGTCTCTTTCCGTACGGTCTCCACCTCCCAATCCAACGGTTCTCGTCGATTACCATACAATCACACTATAATTCAACAACAACAGCTGTTGCAGAATCAGAATCGCCTGAGTCGTCGACTTCATCTGAGTACATCGAGACCGTCGGATTACCGTCTAGTTCAGTGCTTCAGCTCTCTCAGTGGAATCTCACTCATCGCCACGTTCTCGCCCTCAATGTCATTGCTTGCGCTGTAATAGACTCACTCCTTTACTTAATTTCTTTCCTTTACGACTTAAAAACTTTGCTTCTGATTGTTAATAATAATTTTATTTTTATTATTTTTTATTTTGCAGGCAGCGGTCTCAGCAACCTGGCTATTTTTGTCTGCAATCCCAACTCTTCTTGTATGCCATTTCCTTTTCTTTTATATATTGGTTATTTTTTTTCTCTTTTGCATTTGGCATGATTTTTCATTCATAATTAAAAATGCTGCTGCAACTCATTATCATTAAAATTATTTACTTTGAATTGGATAATATGTTTAAGGATTTTTCTATTGTCACATTGAGATGTTATTATATTTTTTGTTTTTAAAAAATTTTCTTTCCTAGAGCGTAGCAATGATAGTAATTGAAATGATTTAAATCACTCAATCTTCAAGATTGAATGAATTCCTCGACATACATATAATCAGATTATTATTATTATTATTATTATAACTTGTGCCTACAAGGTTAGCTCTGACCATACAGCCTTTTAAGTACTTTTTATATGGTCAAAAGTTTGAAAGCAACTATGATCAATGGTATGGTACTGCTAGAACTGAAAGCGATTCATTCTTTTCTAATCAGTGATTTTCCTTTTCTTTCTGTGGTTATTGAAGGCTTTCAAGAGGGCAGCAGAATCACTTGAGAAGTTGATGGATGTGACGAGGGAAGAACTTCCAGATACAATGGCTGCTGTGCGGTTATCAGGCATGGAAATTAGTGATCTTACTATGGAGCTCAGTGACTTGGGGTTAGTATTAGTAATTAGTATATTGAAGCTTGAAGCCTTGATTAAAGCCTTAGACACTCTTAATTATGCTAGTCATTTCTTTTGGGATATTGTAAATTGGATTGAATTGTGACCACTTATCTTCTGTTATTCTTATAGGCAGGAGATTACACAAGGTGTTAGAAGTTCCACCAGAGCTGTCCGTGTGGCTGAGGAGAGGCTGCGCCAATTGACAAACGTAACTCCAACAGGTAGGCTACATTATCTTGCAGTGCTTTGATTTTTGGCTCAGGTTGTTGGATTTGGAGCAATGAGTTTTACTCCATCTTTACTTGTTTAGCTTCATTGCAGAGGGTAGCCGTTCTGAAAAATGAGACAGGAGGACCAGCATTGGCCAGGACTGCACGGGGAATGAGGGAGGGGATTGTCAAGGGTCGTTCAATCTTGCAAATATTCTTCACAATCATACAATTTTCCAGGATGGCCTTCAACTATTTTGCTAAGCAAAATAAGAAATAGATCCAAAGATATGAGCTCTGTGGTGAGAAATATCAAAATTTCCTTGCGTACATATCCATTTCTTTTATAAATTTTGCAAAAAAGTTAGTGTGTTGTTGAATTTTAACATGTTAGGGTTTTATAACTGTCACTTGCAGTTGAGCTAGTATGCAAAGAGACAGAATGGACCTTTTGTTTTCCTTCCATAGTTTATATCTTCTGTGCCTTATGATTTGATCATTGTGAGAATTCTACTTTATGCACGACTGGTATGTTCTTGTCGGTCAAGGATCTCATAGACATGTTAGATGTTGAAAGTCTGTCTAAGTTTCTTGCTGGTTAGATTGATTAATCCGGCATCAAAAGGCTTGGCGTTAGGTTTTCAGACCATATCTAATTACAGAATATTTCCGAAATCATTAGAGATCAAAAGGAATAAAGTAAATGTCCCAATGTTTCAATTGCACTTGGCCACTTGCATGGCTAAAACTTTCTCCCTTCACTGTAGGCGCGTAGGGTATTGAGAAATTTGGTGATGAAGGTTGTATGCCTTGAATTCAAGTGGGATCTATCTACAATGCCATCGGTTCATATGTGATGAAGCACAGTTGTGTTATAGCTTGTATAGAGGTTACCTGTGGATTTAATGATGTTGCAGATGAAAAGAAAGATCATCAAAACGAATTAAACCCAATGGGCTATCCTGTGATGGTTCTTCTTGGTGAGATAATTAATAGGGCTTGTATGAGGCAGAGTACAGAAAGATGGGTGGGGAAATAGTTGACAAGCAATGGAACACGAATTTTGAAGTCCAGGTTAGATGAAGAAGTTGGCTTGAGTTTTTCTTGCCTTCCCTGATTTGGAAGTGAAAAGTCAGTCCTTTTTCCAGAAACCTAAAATAATAGCGATATTTGTGATCTCTTGACATTGGTGTGGCAGGTCCGGTTCCTTCATATCTTACATGATGGTAACCAATGTGCTGATTTCTTAGTGCGTACTGGTTCTTCTCAGACTTCCACTTGCGAACTTTGGTTTCATCATCTTCCTGACATGGATCAGGATGAGCTTCTCCTAGCTGCTGATATAATGGGAATTGCCCTTCTCTCAGTGTTAGTTCTCGTTTATATCATCTTTTGCACACAAAAAGAAGGGGGTCCCTTTTGCAGAACTTTGAAGTTTGATTAATGGCATGTTCATGTAACTTGGGGTGGAGAGGCTGGGCTAAAAATCACTCGAAGTCCCTCTTCTATTTGAATTTGGTCAAATCAATCTCCATACAATAAATTCGATCTCACACTTTTGATTTTGGGTAATATATATCAACCCCTATCCCCGTCTATTCGTCAACTGACGAATCTGATGTGCTCTTGATCATTTACATGTGTCATTAATTATACAATTTGATGACCATGTATTTCGTATCAAGATCTTGTATTTTAAAAGTGTTTTAAGATCTTGTTTATATTTGTATTTTAAAAGTGTTTTTAAAAAAAATTGAATTTTTTTAATTTTTTATTTTAAATTAATATTTTTTGATATTTTCAGATCGTTGATGTGTTGATATTAAAAATATATTATTTATAATAATAAAAAAATATTATTTTGATATATTTTTTATTAAAAAAATATTTTAAAAACAATTACTACTACATTCTCAAACACCTTCAAAAACTTGCATTATAAATGCTAGATTAATCATGTTATTTTAAAGGTCTTTAATATTTAATAGTGTTCAAATTTAATTTTCTAACAAGTATAGCAACATTAACATAATATTTACTATCAATAATCATATTATATATATTATTATTTATGTTCTCTGTTTGTTGTTCTATGTAATCCTCTTTAATTTGAACATTAAGTTCTTTTCTAATCATCAAAGCCTTTTCATCAATTAGATACCCAACATTACTACAGTCCTCGAATGGTGGCATCCAATCCTTCTTAAATTTATCACTTTTAGATTCAATCTCTCCATGCTCTCTTATAATCATAATTCTTTTATTTGGATATTACGAAGTTGTATATCTGCTTTCCAAACTCCTGAAATTCTTAATATCATGGTTACAATTAAATGAGATCTTGACTTTACCTTTTATTTCAGTGGTCGAATTTTTTTCCAAGACTTTAGATGGTTCAACTTTGTTGACCACAATGTTTGATTTTGATGTGACAGTCTTATCTCTCTTGTAATTCAGCTTCTAGGCTAAAAAGAAACTCAAATTACCTTCTTGACGTGTATTGCCATTTATCTTCAACTGCCTCTTTATTTTGGTAACCATATGAACCATATTTTTAAGTTCAACATAATGTTGCAACTCAACCACATTGATTATCTCTCTATTCAATTCATTCAAAAACCTTCCTATTGTAGCTTCTATATCATTCACAATATTAGCTCTAATTATGGCAATGTCTATTTTTTATGGTAATTCTCCACACTTCTAGAAACCTAAGAAAAACTTTGTAATCTTTGACCAGGAACAAATCTTTTTCTCATGATTGTTTTGATCTTATTCCAAGTCTCTATAGGTCTCGCTCCATTCTTTTTTCTTAATAAGACAAGTTGATCCCACTAAATAATAGCATAGTTACTAAACTCAATAACAACAAGTTTTACTTTCTTTACCCCAGACTATTGGTGATAGTAAAAAAATCAACTTCACTTTCATTTTCCTCACCAAAATTTTTTTTTAGATCATTTTTTTTTTCTTGAAAAGCTAGAATCTTTATCTTAATACTTCTCAAATATCTATCCAAGCCATCCCGAAATTCATCCTTCCTATTTACCTTTATAATGTCAAATTTCTCAAGTGGCCAAACTCTGCCTTTGGTTTCCATGTAGCCATAACTTAACATCATGGTTATCATTAAAATCTTTGGTTTTCTCATCTGTATTTTCATCTATAGATTCTTTTAAAGGTGAATTAGCTTATCTCGCAGACCTTCTTCCTTCCAAACCCCTACGATCTGACCCTTCTTAAATATTAGGCACTTCGGTTCTCAAACCAGTTATCCCACTCATTACTTCATCAAACCTAATTATTGTTGCATGACCAAATAACCCCATTCGAGATTATTCTCACACATTTCCTTACATGTTTACACTCAATAGATGCCAATTTTCTCATGTTTCATATAAATTTTTGGCTTTTGACTCTAATATGCTCACCTTCATCTTTTACCACTCAATTTTCAAGATTTTAGTTCTTTAAAGAACTAGTTCATAACAAATCAAAGATTGATATCTTTATGGCACAATTAAACAATGTAAAGACTTAAAAAGCAATAAAGATTAAAAATTATCAATACAAAACTATGAATACAAAAACACGAGTATCAATATGAATTCATTCGAAATATGAATGATATGAAGAAACAAAATAAAAGACTATGAAGACTATGAAACTAATGAAATAAGATTTAAACAACTCAAAATAACAATATATGTTTGTGTGTGTGGCCGAAACTAAAAAAATAACACAAAAACTACCCATTATTTTATTTTATGATTTTCAAGAAACCCAACCAAGTAAATCTAAAATATCACAAATCAAAATTTGTCTCCAAGAAACCCTAAGAATCAAGATTCGTTTTTCAGATTTAAAGCAAATGGTTGAATTCTATGTTTATTTGAATCAATATTTACAACAAACCCTTGTTTTCTTGTGATTTTATTTTTTATTTGTTTATATATAAAACTTTATTTAATCAAAATTGCAAATAATTTTTGTTTTTTAACTTGATGTTGCAACTAGTTCTTAGAAAAGATAAAGAACTCAACAACAATGGAGTATGCAAAAACTTGAAGATAAAAAAAGTATAACCTGATATAAAGCCTCAATGTAATACCAACTAATATGAGCTCCATGGATATAAAGACCATGAAAATCTTGGTGTCACGGTAAAGAAGCTAAGATCATGTTTGAAATTAAATTTTATACAACGATAACCTTTACCGTGACACCAAGATTTTAAGTAATTGAACTCCATTCAATGCTTATAAAATGACACGAATGAGAAGTATAGAAGTTGCCACAAAGCTTGGTAAATTTTTCAATAAGTTATAATAATTCAATAAAGAACCAAAATGTATGAACAAAACCTCATAAACAATAATAATTGTTGAAATAAAAAAGATCCTAGGAAAAAACCTAAATATAAGCTAAATAACACTATTTATATAGGTTAAAATATCCTAAACAATGTTGAAGAAATAATAAAAGATTTTTAAATAAAATAGAAAGAAGAATCCTAAATCAACTAGAAAATTAATATAGTTCTCTCACAATAACTTATGGATCTTATTTTAAGTCTTTCCTGATGTTAGATTGTCCTAAAATTTTAACTTTTTATAGAACAAGACTCTTGAAAAGTTTTAGTAGAATTTCAGCTCGATCCAATTAGATCAAAAATTATACTTGTTAGAGAAGAATTATGCCTTAGAAAAAATAAACTTCTAACTACCAAAATTAATTAGCTTATGAAATAGATGAATTATGTCTCTCTTGTTATATATTAAATTTATTAAAGTTTGATAATTATTTATTAAAGATATACACTCCTTGAAACTAACCAATTATCATCCTAATCAACTTTATATATATAATTGATTTTATTGGAATAATGTGTCTGTAATCAACAATTGTTTTTGAACATAAGAATTACTCTCATAAAAAATACATACCCGTGTCAAGAAGTCATAAATTACTTAATATAAATAAGATATATTTTTTAGAATATTTCAGCATATTACAGTAACTAATGATCATTTTATATCTCAAAAGTACAACCAAATAATTGAACCAAATACTATTTAGTTGCTTTTAAATATTTATAAGAATAATACAACACTGAATAACACAATACAACTTTTTGGGCTACAATTTAATCGGCATGCGGATCACTCTGCCATTAATGGAAACAGGGAAGAACTCTTTCACAATCTCATGAATCAAGCGCTATCGCAAGCTTATTATGGAGAGAAACCTAACTTCAATGGGGTTATTTAAAAGTATGGTTCTCATTCCAGTTGTTTATGTTGAAATGCATCAAAATAATATTTTTTTAAATTATTTTTTAAAATCAGCAAATTAAAACAATTCAAAATATAAAAATAATATTTTTTTAATATATATTTTTAAAAATACAAGTATACGTTTCCAAAGTTATCTAAAACTACTTATAAACCACCTCATGGTTGTATTGGGGACCGATGCTATGACCTTTTGAACATAGTTTTGCGCCTAATAATCTTGGACCGGCCTACAGTTGCACTGGACAATCTTATTTGCCTCCTAATCAAGTTCTTGCATGCACCTCTAATCCAATCTTACAACCCACATAAGGCAAGCGTACGTTGATTAGGGAGCAACGTTGCACTCCTGGAAGAGATCTTGGATACCTTAAAATCAAGTTTTTAATTTTTTTTACAAGGCCTTGGCCTTGAAAGTTGTTACAAGAGCTTCATCATTCTATTCTAAACTGTTCTAAAGGGAAACACGCTGCAGAGTTTATTGAACTGCTCACAGCCTAACAATGCAGTTCATTAGAGACAAAGAATGCAGTTTACCATTTAACACAGTTGCAAGATCAATGTCAAAACACATGGAAGTTACTGCGTAATCAGCTTTGCTCCAATCAACATTTTCACAGCCACATAATTCAGCCTCTAATCTGCTGATTGACATAGCCTGAAAACACAGCGGTCTCACCTTTCCATGATTTTACCAGTATACACCAGAAGAACAAGCTGCAACCTGATCTCCATTCCCTGGGATCAATGGTTCTAAGTTCAACCTTTACTTAAAAAAAATGTAGTGGAGAATTTCCTGTACAACTTTCCCTCCGGGGAGGTTCGTCTCCTGTACAACAACTTCCGAAAAGCTGGATAGATGAATCAAAGTGATAGTTAAAGAGAAACACAATAACATACGTCATCTTTCTTTTTTCTGCTCTGAGTTTTAAGAATTGTCCGACAAGAAGTCCAAGCCGAAACACTTGAGAAATGCAAGTTTCGCAAGCCTAAAATAGTTGCAGGGATGGAAACAGAAGAAGTCAGAAGAATTTCCGATGTTGTCTTCACTAACTATTCTTCTACCTGTGTTCGTTGTTATTTCCCCTTTTATGCTTTGGTTCTGCTGTGCCTGCAAGAATCTTGAACATTGTTAGATATCTCGAAGGCAGCCTATATATCTCATACCTAAGCTATTTTCATGAAGCAACAAATAGCTTGGCAAGATGAATTCCTGTAGCAAAAAATCTTTTTTTAAAATAAAAATAAAAATTAAGACTAAATATTCAAATCATTACTGCAATTTAAAAGAAGACACGATTCTAATTTACAGGGGTTTGGTTAAAATGGTTTGGTCGTATCCACTGCCAACCCAAGCACGTGACCATGAGAAAGATTGATTGCAATGTTGGCAGGGGATGGGAGGATTAGGCCAGAAATGACAAAGGATGATAGAGCATAATTATATTAAATTTAGGTGATTAAGTCACTAAACTGTTCTTAGCCACCAAGATTTATATATTCCTTCTCTTTTTCCTTTTCTTTTTGGATTCATTTACCGACCATATGGGCGGTGCCCAAATAAAAAAAGAATTGGCCCATTATCAGTTCTTGCACGAGGACAAATAATACAGATATTGTCGGCATTTGATTGTTGTTATTATTGAAAATAATTGTGCAAATCAATAGAGATATCACACAACAAAGTGACCCATTATTAGTTTTTTTAGCCTCATCAGTAGAAGCAGTTTTTGTTAGGATGCGCCTGTTTGCCTGCAAAATTGCTGGCATTTGGGATTCCCGTGGTGAGATTGGTTTAATTTTTTTTTTAATTATTTTAATGTATTAAAAACAACTACTACCGTAATTCTGAACATCCATACTACTACTTGGAACAGGAGTGAGGTCAAATTTAAACACAGTAGACGAGATAAAAGTGTGGTCAGTTAAAGTCACAGAGATTCACAATAGATTTTTACCATTTAACTAGACTTAAGCTATCATTAGAGGCATAAAGCATTATCAGCAGTTTCTTCTCTAACAAAACAACTGGAGTAAAGGAAAAGGAAAGAAAAGGGTAACACTTATTCGCGAAAAGGAGAGGGGAAAAGCATAAACAAGTACAATGCTTGCAAGTTTCCTAATTATTATCTTAAATAAAGTGCATCAACAGCTGTACAGCTTTACCAAGAGATTGTCTAATTTTAATGTAATTAAGCAGTTCTACTGGTAACATTTTTTTTAAGGTGGCAACATCAACATTCAAGTCAGGATCCCTAATGATTTTTACTAGTCAGGATCGGCTATACGGTTCCTTCTGCGTCCTCTGCCAAATCCGCATTAAGGCTTGATGGCAAGATGAAGGAGGATTTTCATGGGCGAAAGTGGTTCGAGAGGGTGACAGTGACGGCAATTGAAAGTGTCTATGGTGGTTAGGAGATGGGCCCCTAATGATTTTTACAATATTCGGTCGGTCCTTCCGTGTGAATTTGTGGAAAGGGGAGGTCAAAAAACATGATGATAAACTACAAGGAAAACCATGAGAGCAAGCAAAAAGAAGTCCAGAAATAGACAGACAAAAAGCAAGAATAATACCTTAATGTTTAAGTTGTTTCTAAGCCAAGCCAAAGGAATTAGATTTTACCGGATGGGGTTTAAGAGTTCTTATAAGCACAGAAAACTTAACAAGGACTGTGTACATACCTGGCTGTGTTGCAGGCGGTTTGAGACATGATCATTATGCCTGAGGATTTGGTTGTCCAAATGGGAATTGAGGTGCGTGAAAACACCAAGAGCGGGTGGTGAGGCGGAGGAGGAAGTGGTGGTGGTGTCTGGGAGATCTGCAGGAAAGAAACTGAAACAAAAAAGGAGGAAGATGAGGAGGAGCAAGACCAGTACTTGGATCCATATTAGCCATGAGACTCGATATCCTTCTATTGTAAGGTCGTCCCCAAACTCAAACATGGGTGAAAGAGGAGGAGGTAGGCGAGGAAGTGGTTGCTTGAGAGAGAGAGAGAGAGAGAGAGGGAGAGGAAGAAGATAAAGGGAGAGGTAGGAGGCAGGAGGTCAAGGAGTTAAGGCTTCAAGAGAAAGAGGTGGAAAACATAAGAGAAAAATGATTTAATTTATTTATGGATTTGTCGGGCTGACTTTAACGTAAATCAAAAAAATGACATGTGATTGCCGTTCCCAACCCGACGCGTTTGGTATTCGAGTGTGTCTACCGCGCGTGTCCTTTGTTCATAAAGAGAGTACCGCTACCACCACGCATTTAAAATTAAGAGTAAAAAAAAAAAAACACCTGAAGTTAATTTCTTCATATTCTAAGGTTCCAATATTCTAGTTGAAGGGGAAAGACTAAAGAATAAAGAGGCGGGAATGGAAGTTGCTACGTCCATTATACTTGAGTTTTCAATTTACTTTTTATTATTATATTCATATTAAATTATTGATAATTGTAGGGTGTTTTATATTTTATATTGTGACCAGAACACTATTTGTTAAAAAATAAAAATTATTTTTTAATGTTTTTAAATTGTATTAATATACTGATATTAAAAATAAATTTTAAAAAATAAAAATTATTATTTTGATATATTTTTAAATGAAAAGCACTTTGAAAAACAATTACTATCACAATATCAAACATGCTCATAATAAAATAAATTAACTTTGTTTTGGTGAGATTTATAAAATATATTTTTATTAAATTAGGTGGTAATCACAATAAATATTTTTAAAATTTTAATTATAGAGATAAATATATATTTTTGATATAAATTTTATTTTTTTATAAATGGTTTTTTCTTTTATGAAAACACATATTTTTTACAAGTACCATGAATTAAAACTTGATATAATTAAAATAAATATTTGCAATAATTCAAATAATAAAAGAAGCTAATGTAGAGTAGTAGTTTATTACTTGCCTTGTGCCATCTCTCCTTTATTTTAGATTCTTTTACACACACACGGTTTATACACTTTTAGAGAAATAAATTGAGTGTTAGATTCTATAAGATAAAACAAAGGTTATGGAGATGGATCTCCGAATCTGGAGGTGATAATCTTTTGCATTCAATTTCTTTTTCTACTTCTACCGGTATATGAAATTATTGTAGCTGTGTGTTTAATTTTACAAGTTAAAAAAGTTTTGTAAATATTTTTTAGAATGTTTTTCACTAAAAAAAATATATCAAAATAATATATTTTTTTATATTTTATATCAGTACATCAAATAATCTAAAAATATAAAAAAATGTTAATTTGAAAAAAAAAATTTAATTTTTTTAAAAATACTTTTAAAACAAAAAAAAACAGAACTACTAGATTTTAGTAAAAAAAATTAAATTGGATAAAATAATATAATTTAAAAAATATTTTAAAAAATAATATAATTTAAATTGTAATTGACATGTGACTTGTAAGTTACAAATATGATGTACAACTTTTTCGTATGATATCATCATTAAAAGTATTGGTGTATTTTTTTAAAAAAAAAAATTACTTTTTTTACCCGTTGTGTGTGATCTTTTACAGCTAAAGGAAGTTTATTGACTTCAATTCACAGTGACTCTGCGCCATGACAGCTGCTAATGATACGTCAACTGGATTCTGATATTCGTCTTATTATTTGATTGATTGGGACTCTCATCTATGCGTGTTTTTTTGTTTTTAATTCTTCTCCTTTTGTTTTTATTTCATTAATTTCACTGCGGTAAATAAATTGCATCCTTTTACCGTATATTTGTAATTCTTGTTTATTTTCCCGCCAACTTTTTTCACACATGATCATTACTTTTGATTAACATTTTGCTGTGTCAACATTTCTTCTTCTTCTTTTATTATTATTATTATTATTTACGTCTAATGTCACAGGAAAACTTGTGTACACACTACCCTTGTGATAACGCGTGGTCAGGGTACTTTTATAACGCTTAAGATTTTTAAAATGAGTTGAATTCAAAACTATTTATTTTTATAATATTTGTTTAATTATTTTTTTTTAATTTAAAAATTAAATATTTCTATAGATGACATAAAACTTCTTGATTGTGGATAGAGAAAAGATTTTTTCATCATTGGAATATAAAGATGGAGTGTTGAAATTATCTTCTCAAAAGAATATTAAAAGAGACCTAGTTTGTTTCTAGAATAATATTTTTCTAAAAACCATTTTTATCTTTTTTTAATGTTTGCTTGGTTTTAAAAAAGTAGGTCAATTGAAAAGTGGTTTTCGATCAATGAAAAAAATAAGCTTTTACAAGAGAAAACTAATTTCCTTATCTTATATATGGAAAACACTTTTCTTTTTTTAAACCGATTTTTTTTTTAACTGAAAATTATATCTATAATGTTTTACAAGAGGAAACTGATTTCCTTATCTTATATTTGGAAAAACACTTTCCTTTTTTATAACCAAAAATTATATCTACCCAAAAATATCTCTAACTGTCTCAAATCTATTTCTCCAGCAAATCATTTTTTACAAAAAACTAATCTTCTTCCTAAAGAGATCTTTCTCTTTCATTGAAACTATCTCCTCTTTGTTTGTTCTATGTTTAAAAGATTTGTCTTCTTATTGTGGATCATCAATTTTTATAAAAACCGATAGAGATTAGAGACATTAGCTACTAGGCCTTTAGATTTGAAGAAGCCTAGATTAGAAATGATTGATTTTTGAACTGAATTGCCATATATTTAGATTTTTTATACACTAATTGGAAAGTCTACATCTTGCTGAGATATTTTGCAAGGTTAAAAGAAACCCACTTTAGAAAACTTATTGATTTGTTAGTAAAATTTGTTTTTGGGGGCCTTTCAAGTTGAGCCCAGGTTATATAGTTTTAGTTTATAGGAATTAATCGGGCTGACACTTTGAAATGAATGAATATGGAGCTATAGACCTCTAAATTAAGTAAGGTTGGATTCAAAGGAAATATGTGTACCCTTTCTATCAAAATTAGGTGGTCTTTAGCAATGATGATGTTAGAGTTGCTTTAATAAGGCATCTAAAGTATTTAACCTAGTCATCGATGGCCATGATATCCATTTCACAAAACCATTAATTTTTTTATGTGTTCACACTTCAAGCCTTATCAATGAATTCCTATCAAAAGTTGATAACATTTCTCGCAATATCAAAAGGCCAAAAATAAGTTCATTGGTTTCAAAGTTTGGAAAACCACCAAAACCTCCAAAAACCAAGTTTGTTGCAAAACCATCATTGCAAAACTAGCACATATATAAAGCTCATAGCTATGAAACGTACTCCAGAACCCTCTCATTTTAATGAAAGGGCTAACCTTTGATCAATCTATGTTTGAACCTATCAAAAACCCTAGCAAAACCCTAAAAATACCCCCTTAAAAAATCATAGCAGAGAGGAGAAAAAAGAGAGACAAGGTTGATAAAGAAACTCTAAGTGTGTTGGTTTAAGAACCTACCACAAGGATTTCTTAAGTTTTGAAAGGACAACAAGCTTGTGGAAGCAATACTTTACAAGGAAAGCAAAGAGGATAACAACTATTATAGGAGCTTGAAGGTATACTTTCTAACATAAAAGTGGAGTCTACGTGGCTTACTTGAGTGTTTTTTTATTGTTATTTGGTCTGCATTTATGCTTACAAGCATGGAAATGAGATTTAAAATTCTTGGCAAGTAGTGTTGCGGTGACCCTTTTTATTACCATGATAATTTGATTCTATTTTCTGAAGGTTTTTTTTTTTTTTTTTATGTTTTAGATGTAATAAAAGTCTTCTATTTAAGTTGTTTTAGTTTAACTTAAGTAATGCATGTGGAAGCAATGATATTTATTCTTGATTTGTTAGTTCTATTCATGACCAAAATGAGCATAAAAAAACCAATTTTGAATCAATATTGCATGAACATGTAAGCTGTTTTAAGTTTATAGTTTTTTGGATTTGGAACATCTTGCATAATCTAAATGATTTGATGTTGTTTGTTGGTTCTTATAATTCAAATATGCTTGGTTATGGTAATGTGGTTTATTGAGACTA